>CM067999.1:30450578-30484037 GCA_034663535.1 Citrus x limon
GAAGTTCGTCCGCGGGGACTCGGAATGGCACCAGACTTGGCGGGCGGCCTCCGTGTGCCAAAAATAGGCCACGGGCACAGCCGCGCCCAAAAAACAACCCCCGAAGTTCGGGGTCCCAAGACCCCCCAGCGGAAAAATGGCCAAAAAACGGTGGGCTATAGCCTTGGTGGGGTGCGTGGGCGAAGTTCGTCCGCGGGACTCGGAATGGCACCAGACTTGGCGGGCGGCCTCCGTGTGCCAAAAATAGGCCACGGGGACAGCCGCGCCCAAAAACAGCCCCCGAAGTTCGGGGTCCCAAGACCCCCCAGCGGAAAAATGGCCAAAAAAACGGGTGGGCTATAGCCTTGGTTGGGGGCGTGGGGCGAAGTTCGTCCGCGGGACTCGGAATGGCACCAGACTTGGCGGGCGGCCTCCGTGTGCCAAAAATAGGCCACGGGCACAGCCGCGCCCAAAAAACAGCCCCCGAAGTTCGGGGTCCCAAGACCCCCCAGCGGAAAAATGGCCAAAAAACGGGTGGGGCTATAGCCTTGGTGGGGGGGCGTGGACGAAGTTCGTCCGCGGGACTCGGAATGGCACCAGACTTGGCGGGCGGCCTCCGTGTGCCAAAAATAGGCCACGGGCACAGCCGCGCCCAAAAAACAACCCCCGAAGTTCGGGGTCCCAAGACCCCCCAGCGGAAAAATGGCCAAAAAACGGGTGGGCTATAGCCTTGGTGGGTGGCGCCCAAAAGTTCATCCGCGGGACTCGGAATGGCAGCAGACTTGGCGGGCGGCCTCCGTGTGCCAAAAAATAGGCCACGGGCACAGCCGCGCCAAAAAACAACCCCCGAAGTTCGGGGTCCCAAGACCCTCCAGCGGAAAAAATGGCCAAAAAACGGGTGGGCTATAGCCTTGGTGGGTGGCGCCCAAAAGTTCGTCCGCGGGACTCGGAATGGCACCAGACTTGGCGGGCGGCCTCCGTGTGCCAAAAATAGGCCACGGGCACAGCCGCGCCCAAAAAACAGCCCCCGAAGTTCGGGGTCCCAAGACCCCCCAGCGGAAAAATGGCCAAAAAACGGGGTGGGCTATAGCCTTGGTGGGGGGCGTGGGCGAAGTTCGTCCGCGGGACTCGGAATGGCACCAGACTTGGCGGGCGGCCTCCGTGTGCCAAAAATAGGCCATGGGCACAGCCGCGCCCAAAAAACAGCCCCCGAAGTTCGGGGTCCCAAGACCCCCCAGCGGAAAAAATGGCCAAAAAACCGGTGGGCTATAGCCTTGGTGGGGGGCGTGGGCGAAGTTCGTCCGCGGGACTCGGAATGGCACCAGACTTGGCGGGCGGCCTCCGTGTGCCAAAAATAGGCCACGGGCACAGCCGCGCCCAAAAAACAGCCCCCGAAGTTCGGGGTCCCAAGACCCCTCAGCCGAAAAAATGGCCAAAAAACGGTGGGCTATAGCCTTGGTGGGGGGCGTGGGCGAAGTTCGTCCGCGGGACTCGGAATGGCACCAGACTTGGCGGGCGGCCTCCGTGTGCCAAAAATAGGCCACGGGCACAGCCGGCGCCCAAAAAACAACCCCCGAAGTTCGGGGTCCCAAGACCCCCCAGCGGAAAAATGGCCAAAAAACGGTGGGCTATAGCCTTGGTGGGGGTGCGTGGGCGAAGTTCGTCCGCGGGACTCGGAATGGCACCAGACATGGCGGGCGGCCTCCGTGTGCCAAAAATAGGCCACGGGCACAGCCGCGCCCAAAAAACAGCCCCCGAAGTTCGGGGTCCCAAGACCCCCCAGCGGAAAAATGGCCAAAAAACGGGTGGGCTATAGCCTTGGTGGGTGGCGCCCAAAAGTTCGTCCGCGGGACTCGGAATGGCACCAGACTTGGCGGGCGGCCTCCGTGTGCCAAAAATAGGCCACGGGCACAGCCGCGCCCAAAAAACAGCCCCAGAAGTTCGGGGTCCCAAGACCCCCCAGCGGAAAAATGGCCAAAAAACGGGTGGGCTATAGCCTTGGTGGGGGGCGTGGGCGAAGTTCGTCCGCGGGACTCGGAATGGCACCAGACTTGGCGGGCGGCCTCCGTGTGCCAAAAATAGGCCACGGGCACAGCCGCGCCCAAAAAACAGCCCCCGAAGTTCGGGGTCCCAAGACCCCCCAGCGGAAAAATGGCCAAAAAACGGTGGGCTATAGCCTTGGTGGGGGGCGTGGGCGAAGTTCGTCCGCGGGACTCGGAATGGCACCAGACTTGGCGGGCGGCCTTCGTGTGCCAAAAATAGGCCACGGGCACAGCCGCGCCCAAAAAACAGCCCCCGAAGTTCGGGGTCCCAAGACCCCCCAGCGGAAAAATGGCCAAAAAACGGTGGGCTATAGCCTTGGTGGGGGGCGTGGGCGAAGTTCGTCCGCGGGACTCGGAATGGCACCAGACTTGGCGGGCGGCCTCCGTGTGCCAAAAATAGGCCACGGGCACAGCCGCGCCCAAAAAACAGCCCCCGAAGTTCGGGGTCCCAAGACCCCTCAGCCGAAAAATGGCCAAAAAACGGTGGGCTATAGCCTTGGTGGGGGGCGTGGGCGAAGTTCGTCCGCGGGACTCGGAATGGCACCAGACTTGGCGGGCGGCCTCCGTGTGCCAAAAATAGGCCACGGGCACAGCCGCGCCCAAAAAACAACCCCCGAAGTTCGGGGTCCCAAGACCCCCCAGCGGAAAAATGGCCAAAAAACGGTGGGCTATAGCCTTGGTGGGGTGCGTGGGCGAAGTTCGTCCGCGGGACTCGGAATGGCACCAGACATGGCGGGCGGCCTCCGTGTGCCAAAAAATAGGCCACGGGCACAGCCGCGCCCAAAAAACAGCCCCCGAAGTTCGGGGTCCCAAGACCCCCCAGCGGAAAAATGGCCAAAAAACGGGTGGGCTATAGCCTTGGTGGGTGGCGCCCAAAAGTTCGTCCGCGGGACTCGGAATGGCACCAGACTTGGCGGGCGGCCTCCGTGTGCCAAAAATAGGCCACGGGCACAGCCGCGCCCAAAAAACAGCCCCAGAAGTTCGGGGTCCCAAGACCCCCCAGCGGAAAAATGGCCAAAAAACGGGGAGGGGCTATAGCCTTGGTGGGGGGCGTGGGCGAAGTTCGTCCGCGGGACTCGGAATGGCACCAGACTTGGCGGGCGGCCTCCGTGTGCCAAAAATAGGCCACGGGCACAGCCGCGCCCAAAAAACAGCCCCCGAAGTTCGGGGTCCCAAGACCCCCCAGCGGAAAAATGGCCAAAAAACGGTGGGCTATAGCCTTGGTGGGGTGCGTGGGCGAAGTTCGTCCGCGGGACTCGGAATGGCACCAGACATGGCGGGCGGCCTCCGTGTGCCAAAAATAGGCCACGGGCACAGCCGCGCCCAAAAAACAGCCCCCGAAGTTCGGGGTCCCAAGACCCCCCAGCGGAAAAAATGGCCAAAAAAACGGGTGGGCTATAGCCTTGGTGGGGGGCGTGGGCGAAGTTCATCCGCGGGACTCGGAATGGCACCAGACTTGGCGGGCGGCCTCCGTGTGCCAAAAATAGGCCACGGGCACAGCCGCGCCCAAAAAACAGCCCCCGAAGTTCGGGGGTCCCAAGACCCCCCAGCAAAAAGGCCAAAAAACGGGTGGGCTATAGCCTTGGTGGGGGGGCGTTGGGCGAAGTTCGTCCGCGGGACTCGGAATGGCACCAGACTTGGCGGGCGGCCTCCGTGTGCCAAAAATAGGCCACGGGCACAGCCGCGCCCAAAAAACAGCCCCCGAAGTTCGGGGTCCCAAGACCCCCCAGTGGAAAAATGGCCAAAAAACGGTGGGCTATAGCCTTGGTGGGGGGGCGTGGGCGAAGTTCGTCCGCGGGACTCGGAATAGCACCAGACTTGGCGGGCGGCCTCCGTGTGCCAAAAATAGGCCACGGGCACAGCCGCGCCCAAAAAACAGCCCCCGAAGTTCGGGGTCCCAAGACCCCCCAGCGGAAAAATGGCCAAAAAACGGGTGGGCTATAGCCTTGGTGGGGGGGCGTGGGCGAAGTTCGTCCGCGGGACTCGGAATGGCACCAGACTTGGCGGGCGGCCTCCGTGTGCCAAAAATAGGCCACGGGCACAGCCGCGCCCAAAAAACAGCCCCCGAAGTTCGGGGTCCCAAGACCCCCCAGCGGAAAAATGGCCAAAAAACGGTGGGCTATAGCCTTGGTGGGGGGCGTGGGCGAAGTTCGTCCGCGGGACTCGGAATGGCACCAGACTTGGCGGGCGGCCTCCGTGTGCCAAAAATAGGCCACGGGCACAGCCGCGCCCAAAAAACAGCCCCCGAAGTTCGGGGTCCCAAGACCCCCCAGCGGAAAAATGGCCAAAAAACGGGTGGGCTATAGCCTTGGTGGGGGGCGTGGGCGAAGTTCGTCCGCGGGGACTCGGAATGGCACCAGACTTGGCGGGCGGCCTCCGTGTGCCAAAATTAGGCCACGGGCACAGCCGCGCCCAAAAAACAGCCCCCGAAGTTCGGGGTCCCAAGACCCCCCAGCGGAAAAATGGCCAAAAAAACGGTGGGCTATAGCCTTGGTGGGGGGCGTGGGCGAAGTTCGTCCGCGGGACTCGGAATGGCACCAGACTTGGCGTGCGGCCTCCGTGTGCCAAAAATAGACCACGGGCACAGCCGCGCCCAAAAAACAGCCCCCGAAGTTCGGGGTCCCAAGACCCCCCAGCGGAAAAATGGCCAAAAAACGGGTGGGCTATAGCCTTGGTGGGGGGTGTGGGCGAAGTTCGTCCGCGGGACTCGGAATGGCACCAGACTTGGCGGGTGGCCTCCGTGTGCCAAAAATAGGCCACGGGCACAGCCGCGCCCAAAAAACAGCCCCCGAAGTTCGGGGTCCCAAGACCACCCAGCGGAAAAATGGCCAAAAAACGGTGGGCTATAGCCTTGGTGGGGGGCGTGGGCGAAGTTCGTCCGCGGGACTCGGAATGGCACCAGACTTGGCGGGCGGCCTCCGTGTGCCAAAAATAGGCCACGGGCACAGCCGCGCCAAAAAACAACCCCCGAAGTTCGGGGTCCCAAGACCCCCCAGCGGAAAAATGGCCAAAAAACGGTGGGCTATAGCCTTGGTGGGGTGCGTGGGCGAAGTTCGTCCGCGGGACTCGGAATGGCACCAGACTTGGCGGGCGGCCTCCGTGTGCCAAAAATAGGCCACGGGGACAGCCGCGCCCAAAAAACAGCCCCCGAAGTTCGGGGTCCCAAGACCCCCCAGCGGAAAAATGGCCAAAAAACGGGTGGGCTATAGCCTTGGTTGGGGGGCGTGGGCGAAGTTCGTCCGCGGGACTCGGAATGGCACCAGACTTGGCGGGCGGCCTCCGTGTGCCAAAAATAGGCCACGGGCACAGCCGCGCCCAAAAAACAGCCCCCGAAGTTCGGGGTCCCAAGACCCCCCAGCGGAAAAATGGCCAAAAAACGGGTGGGCTATAGCCTTGGTGGGGGGCGTGGACGAAGTTCGTCCGCGGGACTCGGAATGGCACCAGACTTGGCGGGCGGCCTCCGTGTGCCAAAAATAGGCCACGAGCACAGCCGCGCCCAAAAAACAACCCCCGAAGTTCGGGGTCCCAAGACCCCCCAGCGGAAAAATGGCCAAAAAACGGGTGGGCTATAGCCTTGGTGGGTGGCGCCCAAAAGTTCATCCGCGGGACTCGGAATGGCAGCAGACTTGGCGGGCGGCCTCCGTGTGCCAAAAATAGGCCACGGGCACAGCCGCGCCCAAAAACAACCCCCGAAGTTCGGGGGTCCCAAGACCCTCCAGCGGAAAAAATGGCCAAAAAACGGGTGGGCTATAGCCTTGGTGGGTGGCGCCCAAAAGTTCGTCCGCGGGACTCGGAATGGCACCAGACTTGGCGGGGCGGCCTCCGTGTGCCAAAAATAGGCCACGGGCACAGCCGCGCCCAAAAAACAGCCCCCGAAGTTCGGGGTCCCAAGACCCCCCAGCGGAAAAATGGCCAAAAAACGGGTGGGCTATAGCCTTGGTGGGGGGCGTGGGCGAAGTTCGTCCGCGGGACTCGGAATGGCACCAGACTTGGCGGGCGGCCTCCGTGTGCCAAAAATAGGCCATGGGCACAGCCGCGCCCAAAAAACAGCCCCCGAAGTTCGGGGTCCCAAGACCCCCCAGCGGAAAAATGGCCAAAAAACCGGTGGGCTATAGCCTTGGTGGGGGGCGTGGGCGAAGTTCGTCCGCGGGACTCGGAATGGCACCAGACTTGGCGGGCGGCCTCCGTGTGCCAAAAATAGGCCACGGGCACAGCCGCGCCCAAAAAACAGCCCCCGAAGTTCGGGGTCCCAAGACCCCTCAGCCGAAAAATGGCCAAAAAACGGTGGGCTATAGCCTTGGTGGGGGGCGTGGGCGAAGTTCGTCCGCGGGACTCGGAATGGCACCAGACTTGGCGGGCGGCCTCCGTGTGCCAAAAATAGGCCACGGGCACAGCCGCGCCCAAAAAACAACCCCCGAAGTTCGGGGTCCCAAGACCCCCCAGCGGAAAAATGGCCAAAAAACGGTGGGCTATAGCCTTGGTGGGGGTGCGTGGGCGAAGTTCGTCCGCGGGACTCGGAATGGCACCAGACATGGCGGGCGGCCTCCGTGTGCCAAAAATAGGCCACGGGCACAGCCGCGCCCAAAAAACAGCCCCCGAAGTTCGGGGTCCCAAGACCCCCCAGCGGAAAAATGGCCAAAAAACGGGTGGGCTATAGCCTTGGTGGGTGGCGCCCAAAAGTTCGTCCGCGGGACTCGGAATGGCACCCAGACTTGGCGGGCGGCCTCCGTGTGCCAAAAATAGGCCACGGGCACAGCCGCGCCCAAAAAACAGCCCCAGAAGTTCGGGGTCCCAAGACCCCCCAGCGGAAAAATGGCCAAAAAACGGGTGGGCTATAGCCTTGGTGGGGGGCGTGGGCGAAGTTCGTCCGCGGGACTCGGAATGGCACCAGACTTGGCGGGCGGCCTCCGTGTGCCAAAAATAGGCCACGGGCACAGCCGCGCCCAAAAAACAGCCCCCGAAGTTCGGGGTCCCAAGACCCCCCAGCGGAAAAATGGCCAAAAAACGGTGGGCTATAGCCTTGGTGGGGGGCGTGGGCGAAGTTCGTCCGCGGGACTCGGAATGGCACCAGACTTGGCGGGCGGCCTTCGTGTGCCAAAAATAGGCCACGGGCACAGCCGCGCCCAAAAAACAGCCCCCGAAGTTCGGGGTCCCAAGACCCCCCAGCGGAAAAATGGCCAAAAAACGGTGGGCTATAGCCTTGGTGGGGGGCGTGGGCGAAGTTCGTCCGCGGGACTCGGAATGGCACCAGACTTGGCGGGCGGCCTCCGTGTGCCAAAAATAGGCCACGGGCACAGCCGCGCCCAAAAAACAGCCCCCGAAGTTCGGGGTCCCAAGACCCCTCAGCCGAAAAATGGCCAAAAAACGGTGGGCTATAGCCTTGGTGGGGGGCGTGGGCGAAGTTCGTCCGCGGGACTCGGAATGGCACCAGACTTGGCGGGCGGCCTCCGTGTGCCAAAAATAGGCCACGGGCACAGCCGCGCCCAAAAAACAACCCCCGAAGTTCGGGGTCCCAAGACCCCCCAGCGGAAAAATGGCCAAAAAACGGTGGGCTATAGCCTTGGTGGGGGGCGTGGGCGAAGTTCGTCCGCGGGACTCGGAATGGCACCAGACTTGGCGGGCGGACTCCGTGTGCCAAAAATAGGCCACGGGCACAGCCGCGCCCAAAAAACAGCCCCCGAAGTTCGGGGTCCCAAGACCCCCCAGCGGAAAAATGGCCAAAAAACGGGTGGGCTATAGCCTTGGTGGGTGGCGCCCAAAAGTTCATCCGCGGGACTCGGAATGGCACCAGACTTGGCGGGCGGCCTCCGTGTGCCAAAAATAGGCCACGGGCACAGCCGCGCCCAAAAAACAGCCCCCGAAGTTCGGGGTCCCAAGACCCCCCAGCGGAAAAATGGCCAAAAAACGGGTGGGCTATAGCCTTGGTGGGGGGCGTGGGCGAAGTTCGGCCGCGGGACTCGGAATGGCACCACACTTGGCGGGCGGCCTCCGTGTACCAAAAATAGGCCACGGGCACAGCCGCGCCCAAAAAACAGCCCCCGAAGTTCCGGGTCCCAAGACCCCCCAGCGGAAAAATGGCCAAAAAACGGTGGGCTATAGCCTTGGTGGGGGGCGTGGGCGAAGTTCATCCGCGGGACTCGGAATGGCACCAGACTTGGCGGGCGGCCTCCGTGTGCCAAAAATAGGCCACGGGCACAGCCGCGCCCAAAAAACAGCCCCCGAAGTTCCGGGTCCCAAGACCCCCCAGCGGAAAAATGGCCAAAAAACGGTGGGCTATAGCCTTGGTGGGGGGCGTGGGCGAAGTTCGTCCGCGGGACTCGGAATGGCACCAGACTTGGCGGGCGGCCTCCGTGTGCCAAAAATAGGCCACGGGCACAGCCGCGCCCAAAAATGAGCTCCCGAAGGTCGGGTTCCAACACCCCCCAGCGGAAAAATGGCCAAAAAACGGCTGCGCTATAGCCTTGGTGGGGGGCGTGGGCGAAGTTCGTCCGCCGGACTCGGAATGGCCCCAGACTTTGCGGGCGGCCACCGTTTGCCAAAAATAGGCCACGGGCACAGCCGCGCCCAAAAATGAGCGCCCGAAGGTCGGGGCGCCAACACCCCCCAGCGGAAAAATGGCCAAAAAACGTGTGGGCTATAGCCTTGGTGGGGGGCGTGGGCGAAGTTCGTCTGCCTGACTCGGAATGGCCCCAGACTTTGCGGGCGGCCTCCGTGTGCCAAAAATAGGCCACGGGCACAGCCGCGCCCAAAAATGAGCGCCCGATGGTCGGGGCGCCAACACCCCCCAGCGGTAAAATGGCCAAGAAACGGGTGGGCTATAGCCTTGGTGGGGGGCGTGGGCGAAGTTCGTCCGCCGGACTCGGAATGGCCCCAGACTTTGCGGGCGGCCTCCGTGTGCCAAAAATAGGCCACGGGCACAGCCGCGCCCAAAAATGAGCACTCGAAGGTCGGGGCGCCAACACCCCCCAGCGGAAAAATGGCCAAGAAACGGGTGGGCTATAGCCTTGGTGGGGCGCGTGGGCGATGTTCATCCGCCGGACTCGGAATGGCCCCAGACTTTGCGGGCGGCCTCCCTGTGCCAAAAATAGGCCACGGGCACAGCCGAGCCCAAAAATGAGCGCCCGAAGGCCGGGGCGCCAACACCCCCCAGCGGAAAAATGCCAAAAAACGGGTGGGCTATAGCCTTGGTGGGGGGCGTGGGCGAAGTTCGTCCGCCGGACTCGGAATGGGCCCAGACATTGCGGGCGGCCTCCGTGTGCCAAAAATAGGCCACGGGCACAGCCGCGCCCAAAAAAACAGCCCCCGAAGTTCCGGGTCCCAAGACCCCCCAGCGGAAAAATGGCCAAAAAACGGTGGGCTATAGCCTTGGTGGGGGGCGTGGGCGAAGTTCATCCGCGGGACTCGGAATGGCACCAGACTTGGCGGGCGGCCTCCGTGTGCCAAAAATAGGCCACGGGCACAGCCGCGCCCAAAAAACAGCCCCCGAAGTTCCGGGTCCCAAGACCCCCCAGCGGAAAAATGGCCAAAAAACGGTGGGCTATAGCCTTGGTGGGGGGCGTGGGCGAAGTTCGTCCGCGGGACTCGGAATGGCACCAGACTTGGCGGGCGGCCTCCGTGTGCCAAAAATAGGCCACGGGCACAGCCGCGCCCAAAAATGAGCTCCCGAAGGTCGGGTTCCAACACCCCCCAGCGGAAAAATGGCCAAAAAACGGCTGCGCTATAGCCTTGGTGGGGGGCGTGGGCGAAGTTCGTCCGCCGGACTCGGAATGGCCCCAGACTTTGCGGGCGGCCACCGTTTGCCAAAAATAGGCCACGGGCACAGCCGCGCCCAAAAATGAGCGCCCGAAGGTCGGGGCGCCAACACCCCCCAGCGGAAAAATGGCCAAAAAACGTGTGGGCTATAGCCTTGGTGGGGGGCGTGGGCGAAGTTCGTCCGCCTGACTCGGAATGGCCCCAGACTTTGCGGGCGGCCTCCGTGTGCCAAAAATAGGCCACGGGCACAGCCGCGCCCAAAAATGAGCGCCCGATGGTCGGGGCGCCAACACCCCCCAGCGGTAAAATGGCCAAGAAACGGGTGGGCTATAGCCTTGGTGGGGGGCGTGGGCGAAGTTCGTCCGCCGGACTCGGAATGGCCCCAGACTTTGCGGGCGGCCTCCGTGTGCCAAAAATAGGCCACGGGCACAGCCGCGCCCAAAAATGAGCACTCGAAGGTCGGGGCGCCAACACCCCCCAGCGGAAAAATGGCCAAGAAACGGGTGGGCTATAGCCTTGGTGGGGCGCGTGGGCGATGTTCATCCGCCGGACTCGGAATGGCCCCAGACTTTGCGGGCGGCCTCCCTGTGCCAAAAATAGGCCACGGGCACAGCCGAGCCCAAAAATGAGCGCCCGAAGGCCGGGGCGCCAACACCCCCCAGCGGAAAAATGCCAAAAAACGGGTGGGCTATAGCCTTGGTGGGGGGCGTGGGCGAAGTTCGTCCGCCGGACTCGGAATGGGCCCAGACATTGCGGGCGGCCTCCGTGTGCCAAAAATTGGCCACGGGCACAGCCGCGCCCAAAAATGAGCTCCCGAAGGTCGGGTTCCAACACCCCCCAGAGGAAAAATGGCCAAAAAACGGGTGCGCTATAGCCTTGGTGGGGGGCGTGGGCGAAGTTCGTCCGCCGGACTCGGAATGTCCCCAGACTTTGCGGGCGGCCTCCGTGTGCCAAAAATAGGCCACGGGCACAGCCGCGCCCAAAAATGAGCGCCCGAAGGTCGGGGCGCCAACACCCCCCAGCGGAAAAATGGCCAAGAAACGGGTGTGCTATAGCCTTGGTGGGGGGCGTGGGCGAAGTTCGTCCGCCGGACTCGGAATGGCCCCAGACTTTACGGGCGGCCTCCGTGTGCCAAAAATAGGCCACGGGCACAGCCGCGCCCAAAAACGAGCGCCCGAAGGTCGGGGCGCCAACACCCCCCAGCGGAAAAATGGCGAAAAAACGGGTGGGCTATAGCCTTGGCGGGGGGCGTGGGCGAAGTTCGTCCGCCGGACTCGGAATGGCCCCAGACTTTGCAGGCGGCCTCCGTTTACCAAAAATAAGCCACGGGCACAGCCGCGCCCAAAAATGAGCGCCCGAAGGTCGGGGCGCCAACACCCCCCAGCGGAAAAATAGCCAAAAAACGGGTGGGCTATAGCCTTGGTGGGGGGCGTGGGCGAAGTTCGTCCGCCGAACTCGGAATGGCCCCAGACTTTGCTGGCGGCCTCCGTGTGCCAAAAATAGGCCACGGGCACAGCCGCGCCCAAAAATGAGCGCTCGAAGGTCGGGGCGCCAACACCCCCCAGCGGAAAAATGGCCAAGAAACGGGTGTGCTATAGCCTTGGTGGGGGGTGTGGGCGAAGTTCGTCCGCCGGACTCGGAATGGCCCCAGACTTTGCGGGCGGCCTCCGTTTGCCAAAAATAGGCCACGGGCACAGCCGCGCCCAAAAAGGAGCGCCCGAAGGTCGGGGCGCCAACACCCCCCAGCGGAAAAATGGCCAAAAAACGTGTGGGCTATAGCCTTGGTGGGGGGCGTGGGCGACGTTCGTCCGCCTGACTCAGAATGGCCCCAGACATTGCGTGCGGCCTCCCTTGCGAAAAATAGGCCACGGGCATAGCCGCGCCTAAAAAAGAGCATCCGAAGGTCGGGGCGCCAACACCCCCCAGCGGAAAAATGGCCAAGAAACGGGTATGCTATAGCCTTGCTAGGGGGCGTGGGCGAAGTTCGTCCGCCGGACTCGGAATGGCCCCAGACTTTGCGGGCGGCCTCCGTTTGCCAAAAATAGGCCACGGACACAGCCGCGTCCAAAAATGAGCGCCCGAAGGTCGGGGCGCCAACACCCCCCAGCGGAAAAATGGCGAAAAAACGTGTGGGCTATAGCCTTGGTGGGGGGCGTGGGCGAAGTTCGTCCGCCTGACTCGGAATGGCCCCAGACTTTGCGGGCGGCCTCCGTGTGCCAAAAATAGGCCACGGGCACAGCCGCGCCCAAAAACGAGCGCCCGATGGTCGGGGCGCCAACACCCCCCAGCGGAAAAATGGCCAAAAAACGGGTGGGCTATAGCCTTGGCGGGGGGCGTGGGCGAAGTTCGTCCGCCGGACTCGGAATGGCCCCAGACTTTGCGGGCGGCCTCCGTTTACCAAAAATAAGCCACGGGCACAGCCGCGCCCAAAAATGAGCGCCCGAAGGTCGGGGCGCCAACACCCCCCAGCGGAAAAATAGCCAAAAAACGGGTGGGCTATAGCCTTGGTGGGGGGCGTGGGCGAAGTTCGTCCGCCGAACTCGGAATGGCCCCAGACTTTGCTGGCGGCCTCCGTGTCCCAAAAATAGGCCACGGGCACAGCCGCGCCCAAAAATGAGCGCCCGAAGGTCGGGGCGCCAACACCCCCCAGCGGAAAAATGGCCGAAAAACGGGTGGGCTATAGCCTTGGTGGGGGGCGTGGGCAAAGTTCGTCCGCCGGACTCGGAATGGCCCCAGACTTTACGGGCAGCCTCCGTTTGCCAAAAATAGGCCACGGGCACAGCCGCGCCCAAAAATGAGCGCCCGAAGGTCGGGGCGCAAACACCCCCCAGCGGAAAAATGGCCAAAAAACGTGTGGGCTATAGCCTTGGTGGGGGGCGTGGGCGAAGTTCGTCCGCCTGACTCGGAATCGCCCCAGACTTTGCAGGCGGGCTCCGTGTGCCAAAAATAGGCCACGGGCACAGCCGCGCCCAAAAATGAGCGCCCGAAGGTCGGGGTGCCATCACCCCCCAGCGGAAAAATGGCCAAAAAACGGGTGGGCAATAGCCTTGGCGGGCGGCGTGGGCGAAGTTCGTCCGCCGGACTCGGAATGGTCCCAGACTTTGCGGGCGGCCTCCGTTTGCCAAAAATAGGCCACGGGCACAGCCGCGCCCAAAAATGAGGGCCCGAAGGTCGGGGCGCCAACACCCCCCAGCGGAAAAATGACCAAAAAACGGGTGGGCTATAGCCTTGGTGGGGGGCGTGGGCGAAGTTCGTCCGCCGGACTCGGAATGGCCCCAGACTTTGCTGGCGGCCTCCGTGTGCCAAAAATAGGCCACGGGCACAGCCGCGCCCTAAAATGAGCTCCCAAAGGTCGTGTTCCAACACCCCCCAGCTGAAAAATGGCCAAAAAACGGGTGGGCTATAGCCTTGGCGGGGGGCGTGGGCGAAGTTCGTCCGCCGGACTCGGAATGGACGTAGACTTTGTGGGCGGCCTCCGTGTGCCAAAACTAGGCCACGGGCACAGCCGCGACCAAAAATGAGCGCCCGATGGTCGGGACGCCAACACCCCCCAGCGGAAAAATGGCCAAGAAACGGGTGTGCTATAGCCTTGGTGGGGGGCGTGGGCGAAGTTCGTCCGCCGGACGCGGAATGGCCCCAGACTTTGCGGGCGGCCTCCGTGTGCCAAAAATAGGCCATGGGCACAGCCGCGCCCAAAAATGAGCGCCCGAAGGTCGGGGCGCCAACACCCCCCAGCGGAAAAATGGCCAAAAAACGGGTGGGCTATAGTCTTGGCGGGGGGCGTGGGCGAAGTTCGTCCGCCGGACTCGGAATGGCCCCAGACTTTGCGGGCGGCCTCCGTGTGCCAAAAATAGGCCATGGGCACAGCCGCGCCCAAAAATGAGCGCCCGAAGGTCGGGGCGCCAACACCCCCCAGCGGAAAAATGGCCAAAAAACGGGTGGGCTATAGCCTTGGCGGGGGGCGTGGGCGAAGTTCGTCCGCCGGACTCGGAATGGCCCCAGACTTTGCGGGCGGCCTCCGTGTACCAAAAATAGGCCACGGGCACAGCCGCGCCCAAAAATGAGCGCCCGAAGGTCGGGGCGACAACACCCCCCAGCGGAAAAATGGCCAAGAAACGGGTGTGCTATAGCCTTGGTGGGGGGCATGGGCGAAGTTCGTCCGCCGGACTTGGAATGGCCGCAGACTTTGCGGGCGGCCTCCGTGTGCCAAAAATTGGCCACGGGCACAGCCGCGCCTAAAAATGAGCGCCCGAAGGTCGGGGCGCCAACGCCCCCCAGCGGAAAAATGGCCAAGAAACGGGTGTGCTATAGCCTTGGTGGGGGGCGTGGGCGAAGTTCGTCCGCCGGACTCGGAATGGCCCCAGACTTTGTGGGCGGCCTCCGTGTACCAAAAATAGGCCACGGGCACAGCCGCGCCCAAAAATGAGCGCCCGAAGGTCGGGGCGACAAGACCCCCCAGCGGAAAAATGGCTAAGAAACGGGTGTGCTATAGCCTTGGTGGGGGGCGTGGGCGAAGTTCGTCCGCCGGACGCGGAATGGCCCCAGACTTTGCGGGCGGCCTCCGTGTGCCAAAAATAGGCCATGGGCACAGCCGCGCCCAAAAATGAGCGCCCGAAGGTCGGGACGCCAACACCCCCCAGCGGAAAAAGGGCCAAAAAACGGGTGTGCTATAGCCTTGGTGGGGGGCGTGGGCGAAGTTCGTCCGCCGGACTCGGAATGGCCCCAGACTTTGCGGGCGGCCTCCGAGTGCGAAAAATAGGCCACGGGCACAGCCGCGCCCAAAAATGAGCGCCCGAAGGTCGGGGCGCCAACACCCCCCAGCGGAAAAATGGCCAAGAAACGGGTGTGCTCTAGCCTTGGCGGGGGGCACGGGCGAAGTTCTTCCGCCGGACTCAGAATGGCCGCAGACTTTGCGGGCGGCCTCCGTGTGCCAAAAATTGGCCACGGGCACAGCCGCGCCCAAAAATGAGCGCCCGAAGGTCGGGGCGCCAACGCCCCCCAGCGGAAAAATGGCCAAAAAACGGGTGTGCTATAGCCTTGGTGCGGGGCGTGGGCGAAGTTCGTCCGCCGGACTCGGAATGGCCCCAGACTTTGCGGGCGGCCTCCGTGTACCAAAAATAGGCCACGGGCACAGCCGCGCCCAAAAAAGAGCGCCCGAAGGTCGGGGCGACAACACCCCCCAGCAGAAAAATGGCCAAAAAACGGGTGGGCTATAGCCTTGGCGGGGGGCGTGGGCGAAGTTCTTCCGCCGGACTCAGAATGGCCGCAGACTTTGCGGGCGGCCTCCGTGTGCCAAAAATTGGCCACGGGCACAGCCGCGCCCAAAAATGAGCGCCCGAAGGTCGGGGCGCCAACGCCCCCCAGCGGAAAAATGGCCAAGAAACGGGTGTGCTATAGCCTTGGTGGGGGGCGTGGGCGAAGTTCGTCCGCCGGACGCGGAATGGCCCCAGACTTTGCGGGCGGCCTCCGTGTGCCAAAAATAGGCCATGGGCACAGCCGCGCCCAAAAATGAGCGCCCGAAGGTCGGGGCGCCAACACCCCCCAGCAGAAAAATGGCCAAAAAACGGGTGGGCTATAGCCTTGGCGGGGGGCGTGGGCGAAGTTCGTCCGCCGGACTCGGAATGGCCCCAGACTTTGCGGGCGGCCTCCGTGTACCAAAAATAGGCCACGGGCACAGCCGCACCCAAAAATGAGCGCCCGATGGTCGGGGCGACAACACCCCCCAGCGGAAAAATGGCCAAGAAACGGGTGTGCTATAGCCTTGGTGGGGGGCGTGGGCGAAGTTCGTCCGCCGGACTCGGAATGGCCCCAGACTTTGCGGGCGGCCTCCGTGTGCCAAAAATAGGCCACGGGCACAGCCGCGCCCAAAAATGAGCGCCCGATGGTCGGCGCACCAACACCCCCCAGCGGAAAAATGGCCAAGAAACGGGTGTGCTATAGCCTTGGTGGGGGGCGTGGGCGAAGTTCGTCCGCCGGACTCGGAATGGCCCCAGACTTTGCGGGTGGCCTCCATTTGCCCAAAATAGGCCACGGGCACAGCCGCGCCCAAAAATGAGCATCCGAAGGTCGGGGCGCCAACACCCCCCAGCGGAAAAATGGCCAAAAAACGTGTGGGCTATAGCCTTGGTGGGGGGCGTGGGCGAAGTTCGTCCGCCGGACTCGGAATGGCCCCAGACTTTGCGGGCGGCCTCCGTGTGCCAAAAATAGGCCACAGGCACAGCCGCGCCCAAAAATGAGCGCCCGATGGTCGGGGCGCCAACACCCCCCAGCGGAAAAATGGCCAAGAAACGGGTGTGCTTTAGCCTTGGTGGGGGGCGTGGGCGAAGTTCGTCCGCCGGACTCGGAATGGCCCCAGACTTTACGGGCGGCCTCCGTGTGCCAAAAATAGGCGACGGGCACAGCCGCACCCTAAAATGAGCGCCCGATGGTCGGGGCGCCAACACCCCCCAGCGGAAAAAATGGCCAAGAAACGGGTGTGCTATAGCCTTGGCGGGGGGCATGGGCGAAGTTCGTCCGCCGGACTCGGAATGGCCGCAGACTTTGCGGGCGGCCTCCGTGTGCCAAAAATTGGCCACGGGCACAGCCGCGCCCAAAAATGAGCGCCCGAAGGTCGGGGCGCCAACGCCCCCGAGCGGAAAAATGGCCAAGAAACGGGTGTGCTATAGCCTTGGTGGGGGGCGTGGGCGAAGTTCGTCCGCCGGACTCGGAATGGCCCCAGACTTTGTGGGAAGCCTCCGTGTACCAAAAATAGGCCACGGGCACAGCCGCGCCCAAAAATGAGCGCCCGAAGGTCGGGGCGACAAGACCACCCAGCGGAAAAATGGCCAAGAAACGGGTGTGCTATAGCCTTGGTGGGGGGCGTGGGCGAAGTTCGTCCGCCGGACGCGGAATCGCCCCAGACTTTGCGGTCGGCCTCCGTGTGCCAAAAATAGGCCATGGGCACAGCCGCGCCTAAAAATGAGCGCCCGAAGGTCGGGGCGCCAACACCCCCCAGCGGAAAAATGGCCAAAAAACGGGTGGGCTATAGCCTTGGCGGGGGGAGTGGGCGAAGTTCGTCCGCCGGACTCGGAATGGCCCCAGACTTTGCGGGCGGCCTCCGTGTACCAAAAATAGGCCACGGGCACAGCCGCGCCCAAAAATGAGCGCCCGAAGGTCGGGGCGACAACACCCCCCAGCGGAAAAATGGCCAAGAAACGGGTGTGCTATAGCCTTGGTGGGAGGCGTGGGCGAAGTTCGTCCGCCGGACTCGGAATGGCCCCAGACTTTGCGGACGGCCTACGTTTGCCAAAAATAGGCCACGGGCACAGCCGCGCCCAAAAATGAGCGCCCGAAGGTCGGGGCGCCAACACCCCCCAGCGGAAAAATGGCCAAGAAACGGGTGTGCTCTAGCCTTGGCGGGGGGCACGGGCGAAGTTCTTCCGCCGGACTCAGAATGGCCGCAGACTTTGCGGGCGGCCTCCGTGTGCCAAAAATTGGCCACGGGCACAGCCGCGCCCAAAAATGAGCGCCCGAAGGTCGGGGCGCCAACGCCCCCCAGCGGAAAAATGGCCAAAAAACGGGTGTGCTATAGCCTTGGTGCGGGGCGTGGGCGAAGTTCGTCCGCCGGACTCGGAATGGCCCCAGACTTTGCGGGCGGCCTCCGTGTACCAAAAATAGGCCACGGGCACAGCCGCGCCCAAAAAAGAGCGCCCGAAGGTCGGGGCGACAACACCCCCCAGCGGAAAAATGGCCAAGAAACGGGTGTGCTATAGCCTTGGTGGGGGGCGTGGGCGAAGTTCGTCCGCCGGACGCGGAATGGCCCCAGACTTTGCGGGCGGCCTCCGTGTGCCAAAAATAGGCCATGGGCACAGCCGCGCCCAAAAATGAGCGCCCGAAGGTCGGGGCGCCAACACCCCCCAGCAGAAAAATGGCCAAAAAACGGGTGGGCTATAGCCTTGGCGGGGGGCGTGGGCGAAGTTCGTCCCACGGACTCGGAATGGCCCCAGACTTTGCGGGCGGCCTCCGTGTACCAAAAATAGGCCACGGGCACAGCCGCGCCCAAAAATGAGCGCCCGAAGGTCGGGGCGACAACACCGCCCAGCGGAAAAATGGCCAAGAAACGTGTGTGCTATAGCCTTGGTGGGGGGCGTGGGCGAAGTTCGTCCGCCGGACTCGGAATGGCCCCAGACTTTGCGGGCGGCCTCCTTGTGCCAAAAATAGGCCACGGGCACAGCCGCGCCCAAAAATGAGCGCCCGATGGTCGGCGCACCAACACCCCCCAGCGGAAAAATGGCCAAGAAACGGGTGTGCTATAGCCTTGGTGGGGGGCGTGGGCGAATTTCGTCCGCCGGACTCGGAATGGCCCCAGACTTTGCGGGTGGCCTCCATTTGCCCAAAATAGGCCACGGGCACAGCCGCGCCCAAAAATGAGCATCCGAAGGTCGGGGTGCCAACACCCCCCAGCGGAAAAATGGCCAAAAAACGTGTGGGCTATAGCCTTGGTGGGGGGCGTGGGCGAAGTTCGTCCGCCGGACTCGGAATGGCCCCAGACTTTGCGGGCGGCCTCCGTGTGCCAAAAATAGGCCACAGGCACAGCCGCGCCCAAAAATGAGCGCCCGATGGTCGGGGCGCCAACACCCCCCAGCGGAAAAATGGCCAAGAAACGGGTGTGCTTTAGCCTTGGTGGGGGGCGTGGGCGAAGTTCGTCCGCCGGACTCGGAATGGCCCCAGACTTTACGGGCGGCCTCCGTGTGCCAAAAATAGGCGACGGGCACAGCCGGACCCTAAAATGAGCGCCCGATGGTCGGGGCGCCAACACCCCCCAGCGGAAAAATGGCCAAGAAACGGGTGTGCTATAGCCTTGGCGGGGGGCATGGGCGAAGTTCGTCCGCCGGACTCGGAATGGCCGCAGACTTTGCGGACGGCCTCCGTGTGCCAAAAATTGGCCACGGGCACAGCCGCGCCCAAAAATGAGCGCCCGAAGGTCGGGGCGCCAACGCCCCCGAGCGGAAAAATGGCCAAGAAACGGGTGTGCTATAGCCTTGGTGGGGGGCGTGGGCGAAGTTCGTCCGCCGGACTCGGAATGGCCCCAGACTTTGTGGGCAGCCTCCGTGTACCAAAAATAGGCCACGGGCACAGCCGCGCCCAAAAATGAGCGCCCGAAGGTCGGGGCGACAAGACCACCCAGCGGAAAAATGGCCAAGAAACGGGTGTGCTATAGCCTTGGTGGGGGGCGTGGGCGAAGTTCGTCCGCCGGACGCGGAATGGACCCAGACTTTGCGGACGGCCTACGTTTGCCAAAAATAGGCCACGGGCACAGCCGCGCCCAAAAATGAGCGCCCGATGGTCGGGGCGCCAACACCCCCCAGCGGAAAAATGGCCAAGAAACGGGTGTGCTATAGCCTTGGTGGGGGGCGTGGGCGAAGTTCGTCCGCCGGACTCGGAATGGCCCCAGACTTTGCGGGCGGCCTCCATGTGCGAAAAATAAGCCACGGACACAGCCGCGCCCAAAAATGAGCGCCCGAAGGTCGGGGCGCCAACAGCCCCCAGCGGAAAAATTGCCAAAAAACGGGTGGGCTATAGCTTTGGCGGGGGGCGTGGGCGAAGTTCGTCCGCCGGACTCGGAATGGCCCCAGACTTTGCGGGCGGCCTCCGTGTGCTAAAAATAAGCCACGGGCACTGCCGCGCCCAAAAATGAGCATCCGAAGGTCGGGCCGCCAACCCCCCCCAGCCGAAAAATGGCCAAAAAACGTGTGGGCTATAGCCTTGGTGGGGGGCGTGGGCGAAGTTCGTACGCCGGACTCGGAATGGCCCCAGACTTTGCGGGCGGCCTCCGTGTGCCAAAAATAGGCCACAGGCACAGCCGCTCCCAAAAATGAGCGCCCGAAGGTCGGGGCGCCAACGCCCACCAGCGGAAAAATGGCCAAGAAACGGGTGTGCTATAGCCTTGGTGGGGGGCGTGGGCGAAGTTCGTCCGCCGGACGCGGAATGGCCCCAGACTTTGCGGGCGGCCTCCGTGTGCCAAAAATAGGCCATGGGCACAGCCGCGCCCAAAAATGAGCGCCCGAAGGTCGGGGCGCCAACACCCCCCAGCAGAAAAATGGCCAAAAAACGGGTGGGCTATAGCCTTGGCGGGGGGCGTGGGCGAAGTTCGTCCGCCGGACTCGGAATGGCCCCAGACTTTGCGGGCGGCCTCCGTGTACCAAAAATAGGCCACGGGCACAGCCGCGCCCAAAAATGAGCGCCCGAAGGTCGGGGCGACAACACCGCCCAGCGGAAAAATGGCCAAGAAACGTGTGTGCTATAGCCTTGGTGGGGGGCGTGGGCGAAGTTCGTCCGCCGGACTCGGAATGGCCCCAGACTTTGCGGGCGGCCTCCGTGTGCCAAAAATAGGCCACGGGCACAGCCGCGCCCAAAAATGAGCGCCCGATGGTCGGCGCACCAACACCCCCCAGCGGAAAAATGGCCAAGAAACGGGTGTGCTATAGCCTTGGTGGGGGGCGTGGGCGAAGTTCGTCCGCCGGACTCGGAATGGCCCCAGACTTTGCGGGTGGCCTCCATTTGCCCAAAATAGGCCACGGGCACAGCCGCGCCCAAAAATGAGCATCCGAAGGTCGGGGCGCCAACACCCCCCAGCGGAAAAATGGCCAAAAAACGTGTGGGCTATAGCCTTGGTGGGGGGCGTGGGCGAAGTTCGTCCGCCGGACTCGGAATGGCCCCAGACTTTGCGGGTGGCCACCATTTGCCCAAAATAGGCCACGGACACAGCCGCGCCCAAAAATGAGCGCCCGAAGGTCGGGGCGCCAACACCCCCCAGCGGAAAAATGGCCAAGAAACGGGTGTACTATAGCCTTGGTGGGGGGCGTGGGCGAAGTTCGTCCGCCGGACTCGGAATGGACCCAGACTTTGCGGGCGGCCTCCGTGTGCCAAAAATAGGCGACGGGCACAGCCGCGCCCAAAAATGAGCGCCCGAAGGTCGGGGCGCCAACACCCCCCAGCGGAAAAATGGCCAAAAAACGGGTGGGCTATAGCCTTGGCGGGGGGCGTGGGCGAAGTTCATCCGCCGGACTCGGAATGGCCCCAGACTTTGCGGGCGGCCTCCGTGTACCAAAAATAGGCCACGGGCACAGCCGCACCCAAAAATGAGCGCCCGAAGGTCGGGGCGCCAACAGCCCCCAGCGGAAAAATGGCCAAGAAACGGGTGTGCTATAGCCTTGGTGGGGGGCGTGGGCGAAGTTCGTCCGCCGGACTCGGAATGGCCCCAGACTTTGCGGGCGGCCTCCGTGTGCCAAAAATAAGCCACGGGCACTGCCGCGCCCAAAAATGAGCGCCCGATGGTCGGGGCGCCAACACCCCCCAGCAGAAAAATTGCCAAAAAACGGGTGGGCTATAGCCTTGGTGGGGGGCGTGGGCGAAGTTCGTCCGCCGGACTCGGAATGGCCCCAGACTTTGCGGGCGGCCTCCGTGTACCAAAAATAGGCCACGGGCACAGCCGCGCCCAAAAATGAGCGCCCGAAGGTCGGGGCGCCAACGCCCACCAGCGGAAAAATGGCCAAGAAACGGGTGTGCTATAGCCTTGGTGGGGGGCGTGGGCGAAGTTCGTCCGCCGGACTCGGAATGGCCCCAGACTTTGCGGGCGGCCTCCGTGTGCCAAAAATAGGCCACGGGCACAGCCGTGCCCAAAAATGAGCGCCTGAAGGTCGGGGCGACAACACCCGCCAGCGGAAAAATGGCCAAAAAACGGGTGGGCTATAGCCTTGGCGGGAGGCGTGGGCGAAGTTCGTCCGCCGGACTCGGAATGGCCCCAGACTTTCCGGGCGGCCTCCGTTTGCCAAAAATAGGCCACGGGCACAGCCGCGCCCAAAAATGAGCGCCCGAAGGTCGGGGCGACAACACCCCCCAGCGGAAAAATGGCCAAGAAACGGGTGTGCTATAGCCTTGGTGGGGGGTGTGGGCGAAGTTCGTCCGCCGGACTCGGAATGGCCCCAGACTTTGCGGGCGGCCTCCGTGTGCCAAAAATAGGCCACGGGCACAGCCGTGCCCAAAAATGAGCGCCCGAAGGTCGGGGCGCCCACACCCCCCAGCGGAAAAATGGCCAAAAAACGGGTGGGCTATAGCCTTGGCGGGGGGCGTGGGCGAAGTTCATCCGCCGGACTCGGAATGGCCCCAGACTTTGCGGGCGGCCTCCGTGTACCAAAAATAGGCCACGGGCACAGCCACACCCAAAAATGAGCGCCCGAAGGTCGGGGCGCCAACAGCCCCCAGCGGAAAAATGGCCAAGAAACGGGTGTGCTATAGCCTTGGTGGGGGGCGTGGGCGAAGTTCGTCCGCCGGACTCGGAATGGCCCCAGACTTTGCGGGCGGCCTCCGTGTGCCAAAAATAAGCCACGGGCACTGCCGCGCCCAAAAATGAGCACCCGATGGTCGGGGCGCCAACACCCCCCAGCAGAAAAATTGCCAAAAAACGGGTGGGCTATAGCCTTGGTGGGGGGCGTGGGCGAAGTTCGTCCGCCGGACTCGGAATGGCCCCAGACTTTGTGGGCGGCCTCCGTGTACCAAAAATAGGCCACGGGCACAGCCGCGCCCAAAAATGAGCACCCGAAGGTCGGGGCACCAACACCCTCCAGCGGAAAAATGGCCAAAAAACGGGTGGGCTATAGCCTTGGCGGGGGGCGTGGGCGAAGTTCGTCCGCCGGACTCGGAATGGCCCCAGACTTTGTGGGCGGCCTCCGTGTGCCAAAAATAGGCCACAGGCACAGCCGCTCCCAAAAATGAGCGCCCGAAGGTCGGGGCGACAACACCCCCCAGCGGAAAAATGGCCAAGAAACGGGTGTGCTATAGCCTTGGTGGGGGGCGTGGGCGAAGTTCGTCCGCCAGACTCGGAATGGCCCCAGACTTTGCGGGCGGCCTCCGTGTGCCAAAAATAGGCCAAGGGCACAGCCGTGCCCAAAAATGAGCGCCCGAAGGTCGGGGCGACAACACCCGCCAGCGGAAAAATGGCCAAAAAACGGGTGGGTATAGCCTTGGCGGGAGGCGTGGGCGAAGTTCGTCCGCCGGACTCGGAATGGCCCCAGACTTTCCGGGCGGCCTCCGTTTGCCAAAAATAGGCCACGGGCACAGCCGCGCCCAAAAATGAACATCTGAAGGTCGGGGCGCCAACACCCCCCAGCGGAAAAATGGCCAAAAAACATGTGGGCTATAGCCTTGGTGGGGGGCGTGGGCGAAGTTCGTATGCCGGACTCGGAATGGCCCCAAACTTTGCGGGCGGCCTCCGTGTGCCAAAAATAGGCCACGGGCACAGCGGCGCCCAAAAATGAGCGCCCGAAGGTCGGGGCGCCAACACCCCCCAGCGGAAAAATGGCCAAGAAACGGGTGTGCTATAGCCTTGGTGGGGGGCGTGGGCGAAGTTCGTCCGCCGGACTCGTAATGGCCCCAGACATTGTGGGCGGCCTCCGTGTGCCAAAAATAGGCCACGGGCACAGCCGCGCCCAAAAATGAGCTCCCGAAGGTAGGGACGCCAACACCCCATAGCGGAAAAATGGCCAAAAAACGGGTCGGCTATAGCCTTGGCGGGGGGCGTGGGTGAAGTTCGTCCGCCGGACTCGGAATGGCCCCAGACTTTGCGGGCGGCTTCCGTGTACCAAAAATAGGCCACGGGCACAGCCGTGCCCAAAAATGAGCGCCCCAAGGTCGGGGCGACTACACCCCCCAGCGGAAAAATGGCCACGAAACGGGTGTGCTATAGCCTTGGTGGGGGGCGTGGGCGAAGTTCGTCCGCCGGACTCGGAATGGCCCCAGACTTTGCGGGCGGCCTCCGTGTGCCAAAAATAGGCCACGGGCACAGCCGTGCCCAAAAATGAGCGCCCGAAGGTCGGGGCGACAACACCCGCCAGCGGAAAAATGGCCAAAAAACGGGTGGGCTATAGCCTTGGCGGGAGGCGTGGGCGAAGTTCGTCCGCCGGACTCGGAATGGCCCCAGACTTTCCGGGCGGCCTCCGTTTGCCAAAAATAGGCCACGGGCACAGCCGCGCCCAAAAATGAGCGCCCGAAGGTCGGGGCGCCAACACCCCCCAGCGGAAAAATGGCCAAAAAACGGGTGGGCTATAGCCTTGGCGGGGGGCGTGGGCGAAGTTCATCCGCCGGACTCGGAATGGCCCCAGACTTTGCGGGCGGCCTCCGTGTACCAAAAATAGGCCACGGGCACAGCCGCACCCAAAAATGAGCGCCCGAAGGTCGGGGCGCCAACAGCCCCCAGCGGAAAAATGGCCAAGAAACGGGTGTGCTATAGCCTTGGTGGGGGGCGTGGGCGAAGTTCGTCCGCCGGACTCGGAATGGCCCCAGACTTTGCGGGCGGCCTCCGTGTGCCAAAAATAAGCCACGGGCGCTGCCGCGCCCAAAAATGAGCGCCCGATGGTCGGGGCGCCAACACCCCCCAGCAGAAAAATTGCCAAAAAACGGGTGGGCTATAGCCTTGGTGGGGGGCGTGGGCGAAGTTCGTCCGCCGGACTCGGAATGGCCCCAGACTTTGCGGGCGGCCTCCGTGTACCAAAAATAGGCCACGGGCACAGCCGCGCCCAAAAATGAGCACCCGAAGGTCGGGGCACCAACACCCTCCAGCGGAAAAATGGCCAAAAAACGGGTGGGCTATAGCCTTGGCGGGGGGCGTGGGCGAAGTTCGTCCGCCGGACTCGGAATGGCCCCAGACTTTGTGGGCGGCCTCCGTGTGCCAAAAATAGGCCACAGGCACAGCCGCTCCCAAAAATGAGCGCCCGAAGGTCGGGGCGACAACACCCCCCAGCGGAAAAATGGCCAAGAAACGGGTGTGCTATAGCCTTGGTGGGGGGCGTGGGCGAAGTTCGTCCGCCAGACTCGGAATGGCCCCAGACTTTGCGGGCGGCCTCCGTGTGCCAAAAATAGGCCACGGGCACAGCCGTGCCCAAAAATGAGCGCCCGAAGGTCGGGGCGACAACACCCGCCAGCGGAAAAATGGCCAAAAAACGGGTGGGCTATAGCCTTGGCGGGAGGCGTGGGCGAAGTTCGTCCGCCGGACTCGGAATGGCCCCAGACTTTCCGGGCGGCCTCCGTTTGCCAAAAATAGGCCACGGGCACAGCCGCGCCCAAAAATGAACATC
This sequence comes from Citrus x limon, assembly GCA_034663535.1. Classification (NCBI taxonomy): domain Eukaryota; kingdom Viridiplantae; phylum Streptophyta; class Magnoliopsida; order Sapindales; family Rutaceae; genus Citrus; species Citrus x limon. Next base: position 30,475,462 of record CM067999.1, read on the forward strand.
TGAAGGTCGGGGCGCCAACACCCCCCAGCGGAAAAATGGCCAAAAAACGTGTGGGCTATAGCCTTGGTGGGGGGCGTGGGCGAAGTTCGTATGCCGGACTCGGAATGGCCCCAAACTTTGCGGGCGGCCTCCGTGTGCCAAAAATAGGCCACGGGCACAGCGGCGCCCAAAAATGAGCGCCCGAAGGTCGGGGCGCCAACACCCCCCAGCGGAAAAATGGCCAAGAAACGGGTGTGCTATAGCCTTGGTGGGGGGCGTGGGCGAAGTTCGTCCGCCGGACTCGTAATGGCCCCAGACATTGTGGGCGGCCTCCGTGTGCAAAAAATAGGCCACGGGCACAGCCGCGCCCAAAAATGAGCTCCCGAAGGTAGGGACGCCAACACCCCATAGCGGAAAAATGGCCAAAAAACGGGTCGGCTATAGCCTTGGCGGGGGGCGTGGGTGAAGTTCGTCCGCCGGACTCGGAATGGCCCCAGACTTTGCGGGCGGCTTCCGTGTACCAAAAATAGGCCACGGGCACAGCCGTGCCCAAAAATGAGCGCCCCAAGGTCGGGACGACTACACCCCCCAGCGGAAAAATGGCCACGACACGGGTGTGCTATAGCCTTGGTGGGGGGCATGGGCGAAGTTCGTCCGCCGGACTCGGAATGGCCCCAGACTTTGCGGGCGGCCTCCGTGTGCCAAAAATAGGCCACGGGCACAGCCGTGCCCAAAAATGAGCGCCCGAAGGTCGGGGCGACAACACCCGCCAGCGGAAAAATGGCCAAAAAACGGGTGGGCTATAGCCTTGGCGGGAGGCGTGGGCGAAGTTCGTCCGCCGGACTCGGAATGGCCCCAGACTTTCCGGGCGGCCTCCGTTTGCCAAAAATAGGCCACGGGCACAGCCGCGCCCAAAAATGAGCGCCCGAAGGTCGGGGCGACAACACCCCCCAGCGGAAAAATGGCCAAGAAACGGGTGTGCTATAGCCTTGGTGGGGGGCGTGGGCGAAGTTCGTCCGCCGGACTCGGAATGGCCCCAGACTTTGCGGGCGGCCTCCGTGTGCCAAAAATAGGCCACGGGCACAGCCGTGCCCAAAAATGAGCGCCCGAAGGTCGGGGCGACAACACCCGCCAGCGGAAAAATGGCCAAAAAACGGGTGGGCTATAGCCTTGGTGGGGGGCGTGGGCGAAGTTCGTCCGCGGGACTCGGAATGGCACCAGACTTGGCGGGCGGCCTCCGTGTGGCAAAAATAGGCCACGGGCACAGCCGCGCCCAAAAAACAGCCCCCGAAGTTCGGGGTCCCAAGACCCCCCAGCGGAAAAATGGCCAAAAAACGGGTGGGCTATAGCCTTGGTGGGGGGCGTGGGTGAAGTTCATCCGCGGGACTCAGAATGGCACCAGACTTGGCGGGCGGCCTCCGTGTGCCAAAAATAGGCCACGGGCACAGCCGCGCCCAAAAAACAGCCCCCGAAGTTCGGGGTCCCAAGACCCCCCAGCGGAAAAATGGCCAAAAAACGGGTGGGCTATAGCCTTGGTGGGGGGCGTGGGTGAAGTTCATCCGCGGGACTCAGAATGGCACCAGACTTGGCGGGCGGCCTCCGTGTGCCAAAAATAGGCCACGGGCACAGCCGCGCCCAAAAAACAGCCCCCGAAGTTCGGGGTCCCAAGACCCCCCAGCGGAAAAATGGCCAAAAAACGGGTGGGCTATAGCCTTGGTGGGGGGCGTGGGTGAAGTTCATCCGCGGGACTCAGAATGGCACCAGACTTGGCGGGCGGCCTCCGTGTGCCAAAAATAGGCCACGGGCACAGCCGCGCCCAAAAAACAGCCCCCGAAGTTCGGGGTCCCAAGACCCCCCAGCGGAAAAATGGCCAAAAAACGGGTGGGCTATAGCCTTGGTGGGGGGCGTGGGTGAAGTTCATCCGCGGGACTCAGAATGGCACCAGACTTGGCGGGCGGCCTCCGTGTGCCAAAAATAGGCCACGGGCACAGCCGTGCCCAAAAATGAGCGCCCGAAGGTCGGGGCGACAACACCCGCCAGCGGAAAAATGGCCAAAAAACGGGTGGGCTATAGCCTTGGCGGGAGGCGTGGGCGAAGTTCGTCCGCCGGACTCGGAATGGCCCCAGACTTTCCGGGCGGCCTCCGTTTGCCAAAAATAGGCCACGGGCACAGCCGCGCCCAAAAATGAGCGCCCGAAGGTCGGGGCGACAACACCCCCCAGCGGAAAAATGGCCAAGAAACGGGTGTGCTATAGCCTTGGTGGGGGGCGTGGGCGAAGTTCGTCCGCCGGACTCGGAATGGCCCCAGACTTTGCGGGCGGCCTCCGTGTGCCAAAAATAGGCCACGGGCACAGCCGTGCCCAAAAATGAGCGCCCGAAGGTCGGGGCGACAACACCCGCCAGCGGAAAAATGGCCAAAAAACGGGTGGGCTATAGCCTTGGCGGGAGGCGTGGGCGAAGTTCGTCCGCCGGACTCGGAATGGCCCCAGACATTCCGGGCGGCTTCCGTTTGCCAAAAATAGGCCACGGGCACAGCCGCGCCCAAAAATGAACATCTGAAGGTCGGGGCGCCAACACCCCCCAGCGGAAAAATGGCCAAAAAACGTGTGGGCTATAGCCTTGGTGGGGGGCGTGGGCGAAGTTCATATGCCGGACTCGGAATGGCCCCAAACTTTGCGGGCGGCCTACGTGTGCCAAAAATAGGCCACGGGCACAGCGGCGCCCAAAAATGAGCGCCCGAACGTCGGGGTGCCAACACCCCCCAGCGGAAAAATGGCCAAGAAACGGGTGTGCTATAGCCTTGGTGGGGGGCGTGGGCGAAGTTCGTCCGCCGGACTCGTAATGGCCCCAGACATTGCGGGCGGCCTCCGTGTGCCAAAAATAGGCCACGGGCACAGCCGTGCCCAAAAATGAGCGCCCCAAGGTCGGGGCGACTACACCCCCCAGCGGAAAAATGGCCACGAAACGGGTGTGCTATAGCCTTGGCGGGGGGCGTGGGCGAAGTTCGTCCGCCGGACTCGGAATGGCCCTAGACTTTGCGGGCGGCCTCCGTGTGCCAAAAATAGACCACGGGCACAGCCGCGCCCAAAAATGAGCGCCCGAAGGTCGGGGCGCCAACACCCCCCAGCGGAAAAATGGCCAAGAAACGGGTGTGCTATAGCCTTGGCGGGGGGCATGGGCGAAGTTCGTCCGCCGGACTCGGAATGGCCGCAGACTTTGCGGGCGGCCTCCGTGTGCCAAAAATTGGCCACGGGCACAGCCGCGCCCAAAAATGAGCGCCCGAAGGTCGGGGCGCCAACGCCCCCCAGCGGAAAAATGTCCAAGAAACGGGTGTGCTATAGCCTTGGTGGGGGGCGTGGGCGAAGTTCGTACGACGGACTCGGAATAGCCCCAGACTTTGCGGGCGGCCTCCATGTGCGAAAAATAACCCACGGACACAGCCGCGCCCAAAAATGAGCGCCCGAAGGTCGGGGCGCCAACTGCCCCCAGCGTAAAAATTGCCAAAAAACGGGTGGGCTATAGCCTTGGCGGGGGGCGTGGGCGAAGTTCGTCCGCCGGACTCGGAATGGCCCCAGACTTTGCGGGCGGCCTCCGTGTGCTAAAAATAAGCCACGGGCACTGCCGCGCCCAAAAATGAGCATCCGAAGGTCGGGCCGCCAACCCCCCCCAGCCGAAAAATGGCCAAAAAACGTGTGGGCTATAGCCTTGGTGGGGGGCGTGGGCGAAGTTCGTACGCCGGACTCGGAATGGCCCCAGACTTTGCGGGCGGCCTCCGTGTGCCAAAAATAGGCCACGGACACAGCCGCGCCCAAAAATGAGCGCCCGAAGGTCGGGGCGCCAACACCCCCCAGCGGAAAAATGGCCAAGAAACGGGTGTACTATAGCCTTGGTGGGGGGCGTGGGCGAAGTTCGTCCGCCGGACTCGGAATGGCCCCAGACCTTGCGGGCGGCCTCCTGTGCCAAAAATAGGCGACGGGCACAGCCACGCCCAAAAATGAGCGCCCGAAGGTCGGGGCGCCAACACCCCCCAGCGGAAAAATGGCCAAAAAACGGGTGGGCTATAGCCTTGGCGGGGGGCGTGGGCGAAGTTCATCCGCCGGACTCGGAATGGCCCCAGACTTTGCGGGCGGCCTCCGTGTACCAAAAATAGGCCACGGGCACAGCCGCACCCAAAAATGAGCGCCCGAAGGTCGGGGCGCCAACAGCCCCCAGCGGAAAAATGGCCAAGAAACGGGTGTGCTATAGCCTTGGTGGGGGGCGTGGGCGAAGTTCGTCCGCCGGACTCGGAATGGCCGCAGACTTTGCGGGCGGCCTCCGTGTGCCAAAAATAAGCCACGGGCGCTGCCGCGCCCAAAAATGAGCGCCCGATGGTCGGGGCGCCAACACCCCCCAGCAGAAAAATTGCCAAAAAACGGGTGGGCTATAGCCTTGGTGGGGGGCGTGGGCGAAGTTCGTCCGCCGGACTCGGAATGGCCCCAGACTTTGCGGGCGGCCTCCGTGTACCAAAAATAGGCCACGGGCACAGCCGCGCCCAAAAATGAGCACCCGAAGGTCGGGGCACCAACACCCTCCAGCGGAAAAATGGCCAAAAAACGGGTGGGCTATAGCCTTGGCGGGGGGCGTGGGCGAAGTTCGTCCGCCGGACTCGGAATGGCCCCAGACTTTGTGGGCGGCCTCCGTGTGCCAAAAATAGGCCACAGGCACAGCCGCTCCCAAAAATGAGCGCCCGAAGGTCGGGGCGACAACACCCCCCAGCGGAAAAATGGCCAAGAAACGGGTGTGCTATAGCCTTGGTGGGGGGCGTGGGCGAAGTTCGTCCGCCAGACTCGGAATGGCCCCAGACTTTGCGGGCGGCCTCCGTGTGCCAAAAATAGGCCACGGGCACAGCCGTGCCCAAAAATGAGCGCCCGAAGGTCGGGGCGACAACACCCGCCAGCGGAAAAATGGCCAAAAAACGGGTGGGCTATAGCCTTGGCGGGAGGCGTGGGCGAAGTTCGTCCGCCGGACTCGGAATGGCCCCAGACTTTCCGGGCGGCCTCCGTTTGCCAAAAATAGGCCACGGGCACAGCCGCGCCCAAAAATGAACATCTGAAGGTCGGGGCGCCAACACCCCCCAGCGGAAAAATGGCCAAAAAACGTGTGGGCTATAGCCTTGGTGGGGGGCGTGGGCGAAGTTCGTATGCCGGACTCGGAATGGCCCCAAACTTTGCGGGCGGCCTCCGTGTGCCAAAAATAGGCCACGGGCACAGCGGCGCCCAAAAATGAGCGCCCGAAGGTCGGGGCGCCAACACCCCCCAGCGGAAAAATGGCCAAGAAACGGGTGTGCTATAGCCTTGGTGGGGGGCGTGGGCGAAGTTCGTCCGCCGGACTCGTAATGGCCCCAGACATTGTGGGCGGCCTCCGTGTGCAAAAAATAGGCCACGGGCACAGCCGCGCCCAAAAATGAGCTCCCGAAGGTAGGGACGCCAACACCCCATAGCGGAAAAATGGCCAAAAAACGGGTCGGCTATAGCCTTGGCGGGGGGCGTGGGTGAAGTTCGTCCGCCGGAGTCGGAATGGCCCCAGACTTTGCGGGCGGCTTCCGTGTACCAAAAATAGGCCACGGGCACAGCCGTGCCCAAAAATGAGCGCCCCAAGGTCGGGACGACTACACCCCCCAGCGGAAAAATGGCCACGACACGGGTGTGCTATAGCCTTGGTGGGGGGCATGGGCGAAGTTCGTCCGCCGGACTCGGAATGGCCCCAGACTTTGCGGGCGGCCTCCGTGTGCCAAAAATAGGCCACGGGCACAGCCGTGCCCAAAAATGAGCGCCCGAAGGTCGGGGCGACAACACCCGCCAGCGGAAAAATGGCCAAAAAACGGGTGGGCTATAGCCTTGGCGGGAGGCGTGGGCGAAGTTCGTCCGCCGGACTCGGAATGGCCCCAGACTTTCCGGGCGGCCTCCGTTTGCCAAAAATAGGCCACGGGCACAGCCGCGCCCAAAAATGAGCGCCCGAAGGTCGGGGCGACAACACCCCCCAGCGGAAAAATGGCCAAGAAACGGGTGTGCTATAGCCTTGGTGGGGGGCGTGGGCGAAGTTCGTCCGCCGGACTCGGAATGGCCCCAGACTTTGCGGGCGGCCTCCGTGTGCCAAAAATAGGCCACGGGCACAGCCGTGCCCAAAAATGAGCGCCCGAAGGTCGGGGCGACAACACCCGCCAGCGGAAAAATGGCCAAAAAACGGGTGGGCTATAGCCTTGGCGGGAGGCGTGGGCGAAGTTCGTCCGCCGGACTCGGAATGGCCCCAGACATTCCGGGCGGCTTCCGTTTGCCAAAAATAGGCCACGGGCACAGCCGCGCCCAAAAATGAACATCTGAAGGTCGGGGCGCCAACACCCCCCAGCGGAAAAATGGCCAAAAAACGTGTGGGCTATAGCCTTGGTGGGGGGCGTGGGCGAAGTTCATATGCCGGACTCGGAATGGCCCCAAACTTTGCGGGCGGCCTACGTGTGCCAAAAATAGGCCACGGGCACAGCGGCGCCCAAAAATGAGCGCCCGAACGTCGGGGCGCCAACACCCCCCAGCGGAAAAATGGCCAAGAAACGGGTGTGCTATAGCCTTGGTGGGGGGCGTGGGCGAAGTTCGTCCGCCGGACTCGTAATGGCCCCAGACATTGCGGGCGGCCTCCGTGTGCCAAAAATAGGCCACGGGCACAGCCGTGCCCAAAAATGAGCGCCCCAAGGTCGGGGCGACTACACCCCCCAGCGGAAAAATGGCCACGAAACGGGTGTGCTATAGCCTTGGCGGGGGGCGTGGGCGAAGTTCGTCCGCCGGACTCGGAATGGCCCCAGACTTTGCGGGCGGCCTCCGTGAGCCAAAAATAGGCCACGGGCACAGCGGTGCCCAAAAATGAGCGCCCGAAGGTCGGGGCAACAACACCCCCCAGCGGAAAAATGGCCAAAAAATGGGTGGGCTATAGCCTTGGCGGGGGGCGTGGGCGAAGTTCGTCCGCCGGACTCGGAATGGCCCCAGACTTTGCGGGCGGCCTCCGTGTGCCAAAAATAGGCCACGGGCACAGCCGCGCCCAAAAATGAGCGCCCGAAGGTCCGGGCGCCAACACCCCCCAGCGGAAAAATGGCCAAGAAATGGGTGTGCTATAGCCTTGGTGGGGGGCGTGGGCGAAGTTCGTCCGCCGGACTCGGAATGGCCCCAGACTTTGCGGGCGGCCTCCGTTTTCCAAAAGTAGGTCACGGGCACAGCTGCGCCCAAAAATGAGCATCCGAAGGTCGGGGCGCCAACACCCCCCAGCGGAAAAATGGCCAAAAAACGTGTGGGCTCAAGCCTTGGTGGGGGGCGTGGGCGAAATTCGTCCGCCGGACTCGGAATGGCCCCAGACTTTGCGGGCGGCCTCCGTGTGCCAAAAATAGGCCACGGGCACAGCCGCGCCCAAAAATGAGCGCCCGAAGGTCCGGGCGCCAACACCCCCCAGCGGAAAAATGGCCAAGAAATGGGTGTGCTATAGCCTTGGTGGGGGGGCGTGGGCGAAGTTCGTCCGCCGGACTCGGAATGGCCCCAGACTTTACGGGCGGCCTCCGTGTGCCAAAAAATAGGCCACGGGCACAGCCGCGCCAAAAAATGAGCGCCCGAAGGTCCGGGCGCCAACACCCCCCAGCGGAAAAAATGGCCAAAAAAACGGGTGGGCTATAGCCTTGGCGGGGGGGCGCGGGCGAAGTTCGTCCGCCGGCCTCGGAATGGCCCCAGACTTTGCGGGCGGCCTCCGTGTGCCAAAAATAGGCCACGGGCACAGCCGCGCCCAAAAAATGAGCCCCCGATGGTCGGGGCGCCAACACCCCCCAGCGGAAAAAATGGCCAAGAAACGGGTGTGCTATAGCCTTGGTGGGGGGCGTAAGCGAAGTTCGTCCGCCGGACTCGGAATGGCCCCAGACTTTGCGGGCGGCCTCCGTGAGCCAAAAAATAGGCCACGGGCACAGCGGTGCCCAAAAATGAGCGCCCGAAGGTCGGGGCAACAACACCCCCCAGCGGAAAAATGGCCAAAAAATGGGTGGGCTATAGCCTTGGCGGGGGGCGTAAGCGAAGTTCGTCCTCGGGACTCGGAAAGGCCCCAGACTTTGCGGGCGGCCTCCGTTTGCCAAAAATAGGCCACGGGCACAGCCGCGCCAAAAAAATGAGCATCCGAAGGTCGGGGCGTCAACCCCCCCCAGCGGAAAAATGGCCAAAAAACGTGTGGGCTATAGCCTTGGTGGGGGGCGTGGGCGAAGTTCGTCCGCCGGACTCGGAATGGCCCCAGACTTTGCGGGCGGCCTCCGTTTTCCAAAAGTAGGTCACGGGCACAGCTGCGCCCAAAAATGAGCATCCGAAGGTCGGGGCGGCCAACACCCCCCAGCGGAAAAATGGCCAAAAAAACGTGTGGGCTCAAGCCTTGGTGGGGGGCGTGGGCGAAAATTCGTCCGCCGGACTCGGAATGGCCCCAGACTTTGCGGGCGGCCTCCGTGTGCCAAAAATAGGCCACGGGCACAGCCGCGCCCAAAAATGAGCGCCCGAAGGTCCGGGCGCCAACACCCCCCAGCGGAAAAATGGCAAAAAAAACGGGTGGGCT
>CM067999.1:30484537-30572559 GCA_034663535.1 Citrus x limon
GGTCCGGGGCGCCAACACCCCCCAGCGGAAAAATGGACAAAAAAACGGGTGGGCTATAGCCTTGGCGGGAGGCGAGGGCGAAGTTCGTCCGCCGGACTCTGAATGGCCCCAGATTTCGCGGGCGGCCTCCGTGTGCCAAAAATAGGCCACGGGCACAGCCGCGCCCAAAAATGAGTGCCCGAAGCTCGGGGCGCCAACAGCCCCCAGCGGAAAAATGGCCAAGAAACGGGTGTGTTATAGCCTTGGCGGGGGGTGTGGGCGAAGTTCGTCCGCCGGACTCGGAATGGCCCCCAGACTTTGCGGGCGGCCTCCGTGTGCCAAAAATAGGCCACGGGCACAGCCGCGCCCAAAAATGAGCGCCCGAAGGTCGGGGCGCCAACACCCCCCAGCGGAAAAATGGCCAAGAAACGGGGTGTGCTATAGCCTTGGTGGGGGGCGTGGGCGAAGTTCGTCCGCCGGACTCGGAATTGCCCCAGACTTTGTGGGTGGCCTCCGTGTGCCAAAATAGGCCACGGGCAGAGCCGCGCCCAAAAATGAGCGCCCGAAGGTCGGGGCGCCAACAGCCCCCAGCGGAAAAATGGCCAAGAAACGGGTGTGCTATAGCCTTGGCGGGGGGCGGGGGCGAAGTTCGTCCGCCGGACTCGGAATGGCCCCGGACTTTGCGGGCGGCCTCCGTGTGCCAAAAATAGGCCACGGGACACAGCCGCGCCCAAAAATGAGCGCCCCGAAGGTCGGGGCGCCAACACCCCCCAGCGGAAAAATGGCCAAGAAACGGGTGTGCTATAGCCTTGGTGGGGGGCGGGGGCGAAGTTCGTCCGCCGGACTCGGAATGGCCCCAGACTTTGCGGGCGGCCTCCGTGTGCCAAAAATAGGCCACGGGCACAGCCGCGCCCAAAAATGAGCGCCCGAAGGTCCGGGCGCCAACACCCCCCAGCGGAAAATGGCCAAAAAACGGGTGGGCTATAGCCTTGGCGGGGGGGCGTGGGCGAAGTTCGTCCGCCGGACTCGGAATGGCCCCAGACTTTGCGGGCGGCCTCCGTGTGCCAAAAATAGGCCACGGGCACAGCCGCGCCCAAAAATGAGCGCCCGAAGGTCGGGGCACCAACACTCGCCAGCGGAAAAATGGCCAAAAAACGGGTGGGCTATAGCCTTGGTGGGGGCGGTGGGCGATGTTCGTCCGCCGGCCTCGGAATGGACCCAGACTTTGCGGGCTGCCTCCGTGTGCCAAAACTAGGCGACGGGCACAGCCGCGCCCAAAAATGAGCGCCCGAAGGTCGGGGCGCCAACACCCCCCAGCGGAAAAATGGCCAAAAAACGGGGTGGGCTATAGCCTTGGTGGGGGGCGTGGGCGATGTTCGTCCGCCGGCCTCGGAATGGCCCCAGATTTGCGGGCGGCTTCCGTGTGCCAAAAATAGGCCACGGGCACAGCCGCGCCCAAAAATGAGCGCCCGAAGGTCAGGGCGCCAACAGCCCCCAGCGGAAAAATGGCCAAGAAACGGGTGTGCTATAGCCTTGGCGGGGGGCGGTGGGCGAAGTTCGTCCGCCGAACTCGGAATGGCCCCAGACTTTGCGGGGCGGCCTCCGTGTGCCAAAAATAGGCCCACGGGCACAGCCGCGCCCAAAATGAGCGCCCGAAGGTCGGGGCGCCATCACCCCCCAGCGGAAAAATGGCCAAGAAAGCGGGTGTGCTATAGCCTTGGTGGGGGGCGTGGGCGAAGTCGTTCGTCCGCCGGACTCGGAATTGCCCCAGACTTTGTGGGCGGCCTCCGTGTGCCAAAATAGGCCACGGGCAGAGCCGCGCCCAAAAATGAGCGCCCGAAGGTCGGGGCGCCAACAGCCCCCAGCGGAAAAATGGCCAAGAAATGGGTGTGCTATAGCCTTGGCGGGGGGGGCGTGGGCGAAGTTCGTCCGCCGGACTCGGAATGGCCCCAGACTTTGCGGGCGGCCTCCGTGTGCCAAAAATAGGCCACGGACACAGCCGCGCCCAAAAATGAGCGCCCGAAGGTCGGGGCGCCAACACCCCCCAGCGGAAAAATGGCCAAGAAACGGGTGTGCTATAGCCTTGGTGGGGGGCGTGGGCGAAGTTAGTCCGCCGGACTCGGAATGGCCCCAGACTTTGCGGGCGGCTTCCGTGTGCCAAAAATAGGCCACGGGCACAGCCGCGCCCAAAAATGAGCGCCCGAAGGTCCGGGCGCCAACACCCCCCAGCGGAAAAATGGCCAAAAAACGGGTGGGCTATAGCCTTGGGCGGGGGGCGTGGGCGAAGTTCGTCCGCCGGACTCGGAATGGCCCCAGACTTTGCGGGCGGCCTCCGTGTGCCAAAAATAGGCCACGGGCGCAGCCGCGCCCAAAAATGAGCGCCCGAAGGTCGGGGCCACCAACACTCGCCAGCAGAAAAATGGCCAAAAAACGGGTGGGCTATAGCCTTGGTGGGGGGCGTGGGCGATGTTCGTCCGCCGGCCTCGGAATGGCCCCAGACTTTGCGGGCTGCGCCTCCGTGTGCCAAAACTAGGCGACGGGCACAGCCGCGCCCAAAAATGAGCGCCCGAAGGTCGGGGCGTTACACCCCCCAGCGGAAAAATGGCCAAAAAACGGGTGGGCTATAGCCTTGGTGGGGGCGGTGGGCAAAGCTCGTCCGCCGGATTCGGAATGGCCCAGATTTTGCGGGCGGCCTCCGTGTGCCAAAAATAGGCCACGGGCACAGCCGCGCCCAAAAATGAGCGAGCCGAAGGGCGGGGGCGCAAACAGCCCCCAGCGGAAAAATGGCCAAGAAACGGGTGTGCTATAGCCTTGGCGGGGGGCGTGGGCGAAGTTCGTGCGCCGGACTAGGAATGGCCCCAGACTTTGCGGGCGGCCTCCGTGTGCCAAAAATAGGCCACGGGCACAGCCGCGCCCAAAAATGAGCGGCCGAAGGTCGGAGCGCCAACACCCCCCAGCGGAAAAATGGCCAAGAAACGGGTGTGCTATAGCCTTGGTGGGGGGCGTGGGGCGAAGTTCGTCCGCCGGACTCGGAATGGCCCAAGACTTTGCGGGCGGCCTCCGTGTGCCAAAAATAGGCCACGGGCACAGCCGCGCCCAAAAATGAGCGCCCGAAGGTCCGGGCGCCAACACCCCCCAGCGGAAAAATGGACAAAAAACGGGTGGGCTATAGCCTTGGCGGGGGGGCGAGGGCGAAGTTCGTCCGCCGGACTCGGAATGGCCCCAGATTTTGTGGGCGGCCTCCGTGTGCCAAAAATAGGCCACGGGCACAGCCGCGCCCAAAAATGAGTGCCCGAAGGTCGGGGCGCCAACAGCCCCCAGCGGAAAAATGGCCAAGAAACGGGTGTGCTATAGCCTTGGCGGGGGGCGTGGGCGAAGTTCGTCCGCCGGACTCGGAATGGCCCCAGACTTTGCGGGCGGCCTCCGTGTACCAAAAATAGGCCACGGGCACAGCCGCGCCCAAAAATGAGCGCCCGAAGGTCGGGGCGCCAACACCCCCCAGCGGAAAAATGGCCAAGAAACGGGTGTGCTATAGCCTTGGTGGGGGGCGTGGGCGAAGTTCGTCCGCCGGACTCGGAATTGCCCCAGACTTTGTGGGCGGCCTCCGTGTGCCAAAATAGGCCACGGGCAGAGCCGCGCCCAAAAATGTGCGCCCGAAGTTCGGGGCGCCAACAGCCCCCAGCGGAAAAATGGCCAAGAAACGGGGTGTGCTATAGCCTTGGCGGGGGGCGTGGGCGAAGTTCGTCCGCCGGACTCGGAATGGCGCCAGACTTTGCGGGCGGCCTCCGTGTGCCAAAAATAGGCCACGGGCACAGCCGCGCCCAAAAATGAGCGCCCGAATGTCGGGGCGCCAACACCCCCCAGCGGAAAAATGGCCAAGAAACGGGTGTGCTATAGCCTTGGTGGGGGGCGTGGGCGAAGTTCGTCCGCCGGACTCGGAATGGCCCAAGACTTTGCGGGCGGCCTCCGTGTGCCAAAAATAGGCCACGGGCACAGCCGCGCTCAAAAATGAGCGCCCGAAGGTCCGGGCGCCAACACCCCCCAGCGGAAAAATGGACAAAAACGGGTGGGCTATAGCCTTGGCGGGGGGCGAGGGCGAAGTTCGTCCGCCGGACTTGGAATGGCCCCAGATTTCGCGGGCGGCCTCCGTGTGCCAAAAATAGGCCACGGGCACAGCCGCGCCCAAAAATGAGTGCCCGAAGCTCGGGGCGCCAACAGCCCCCAGCGGAAAAATGGCAAGAAACGGGGTGTGTTATAGCCTTGGCGGGGGGTGTGGGCGAAGTTCGTCCGCCGGACTCGGAATGGCCCCAGACTTTGCGGGCGGCCTCCCGTGTGCCAAAAATAGGCCACGGGCACAGCCGCGCCCAAAAATGAGCGCCCGAAGGTCGGGGCGCCAACACCCCCCCAGCGGAAAAATGGCCAAGAAACGGGTGTGCTATAGCCTTGGTGGGGGGCGTGGGCGAAGTTCGTCCGCCGGACTCGGAATTGCCCAGACTTTGTGGGTGGCCTCCGTGTGCCAAAATAGGCCACGGGCAGAGCCGCGCCCAAAAATGAGCGCCCGAAGGTCGGGGCGCCAACAGCCCCCAGCGGAAAAATGACCAAGAAACGGGTGTGCTATAGCCTTGGCGGGGGGGGCGGGGGCGAAGTTCGTCCGCCGGACTCGGAATGGCCCCGGACTTTGCGGGCGGCCTCCGTGTGCCAAAAATAGGCCACGGACACAGCCGCGCCCAAAAATGAGCGCCCGAAGGTCGGGGCGCCAACACCCCCCCAGCGGAAAAAATGGCCAAGAAACGGGTGTGCTATAGCCTTGGTGGGGGGCGTGGGCGAAGTTCGTCCGCCGGACTCGGAATGGCCCAAGACTTTGCGGGCGGCCTCCGTGTGCCAAAAATAGGCCACGGGCACAGCCGCGCTCAAAAATGAGCGCCCGAAGGTCCGGGCGCCAACACCCCCCAGCGGAAAAATGGACAAAAAACGGGGTGGGCTATAGCCTTGGCGGGGGGGCGAGGGGCGAAGTTCGTCCGCCGGACTTGGAATGGCCCCAGATTTCGCGGGCGGCCTCCGTGTGCCAAAAATAGGCCACGGGCACAGCCGCGCCAAAAATGAGTGCCCGAAGCTCGGGGCGCCAACAGCCCCCCAGCGGAAAAATGGCCAAGAAACGGGTGTGTTATAGCCTTGGCGGGGGGTGTGGGCGAAGTTCGTCCGCCGGACTCGGAATGGCCCCAGACTTGCGGGCGGCCTCCGTGTGCCAAAAATAGGCCACGGGCACAGCCGCGCCCAAAAATGAGCGCCCGAAGGTCGGGGCGCCAACACCCCCCAGCGGAAAAATGGCCAAGAAACGGGGTGTGCTATAGCCTTGGTGGGGGGCGTGGGCGAAGTTCGTCCGCCGGACTCGGAATTGCCCCAGACTTTGTGGGTGGCCTCCGTGTGCCAAAATAGGCCACGGGCAGAGCCGCGCCCAAAAAATGAGCGCCCGAAGGTCGGGGCGCCAACAGCCCCCAGCGGAAAAATGACCAAGAAACGGGTGTGCTATAGCCTTGGCGGGGGGCGGGGGCGAAGTTCGTCCGCCGGACTCGGAATGGCCCCGGACTTTGCGGGCGGCCTCCGTGTGCCAAAAATAGGCCACGGACACAGCCGCGCCCAAAAATGAGCGCCCGAAGGTCGGGGCGCCAACCCCCCCAGCGGAAAAATGGCCAAGAAACGGGTGTGCTATAGCCTTGGTGGGGGGCGGGGGGCGAAGTTCGTCCGCCGGACTCGGAATGGCCCCAGACTTTGCGGGCGGCCTCCGTGTGCCAAAAATAGGCCACGGGCACAGCCGCGCCCAAAAATGAGCGCCCGAAGGTCCGGGCGCCAACACCCCCCAGCGGAAAAATGGCCAAAAAACGGGTGGGCTATAGCCTTGGCGGGGGGCGTGGGCGAAGTTCGTCCGCCGGACTCGGAATGGCCCCAGACTTTGCGGGCGGCCTCCGTGTGCCAAAAATAGGCCACGGGCACAGCCGCGCCCAAAAATGAGCGCCCGAAGGTCGGGGCGCCAACACTCGCCAGCGGAAAAATGGCCAAAAAACGGGTGGGCTGTAGCCTTGGTGGGGGGCGTGGGCGATGTTCGTCCGCCGGCCTCGGAATGGCCCCAGACTTTGCGGGCTGCCTCCGTGTGCCAAAACTAGGCGACGGGCACAGCCGCGCCCAAAAATGAGCGCCCGAAGGTCGGGGCGCCACCACCCCCAGCGGGAAAAATGGCCAAAAAACGGGTGGGCTATTGCCTTGGTGGGGGGGCGTGGGCAAAGCTCGTCGCGCGGATTCGGAATGGGCCCCCAGATTTTGCGGGCGGCTTCCGTGTGCCAAAAATAGGCCACGGGCACAGCCGCGCCCAAAAATGAGCGCCCGAAGGTCAGGGCGCCAACAGCCCCCAGCGGAAAAATGGCCAAGAAACGGGTGTGCTATAGCCTTGGCGGGGGGCGTGGGCGAAGTTCGTCCGCCGAACTCGGAATGGCCCCAGACTTTGCGGGCGGCCTCCGTGTGCCAAAAATAGGCCACGGGCACAGCCGCGCCCAAAAATGAGCGCCCGAAGGTCGGGGCGCCATCACCCCCCAGCGGAAAAATGGCCAAGAAACGGGTGTGCTATAGCCTTGGTGGGGGGCGTGGGCGAAGTTCGTCCGCCGGACTCGGAATTGCCCCAGACTTTGTGGGCGGCCTCCGTGTGCCAAAATAGGCCACGGGCAGAGCCGCGCCCAAAAATGAGCGCCCGAAGGTCGGGGCGCCAACAGCCCCCAGCGGAAAAATGGCCAAGAAATGGGTGTGCTATAGCCTTGGCGGGGGGCGTGGGCGAAGTTCGTCCGCCGGACTCGGAATGGCCCCAGACTTTGCGGGCGGCCTCCGTGTGCCAAAAATAGGCCACGGACACAGCCGCGCCCAAAAATGAGCGCCCGAAGGTCGGGGCGCCAACACCCCCCAGCGGAAAAATGGCCAAGAAACGGGTGTGCTATAGCCTTGGTGGGGGGCGTGGGCGAAGTTAGTCCGCCGGACTCGGAATGGCCCCAGACTTTGCGGGCGGCTTCCGTGTGCCAAAAATAGGCCACGGGCACAGCCGCGCCCAAAAATGAGCGCCCGAAGGTCCGGGCGCCAACACCCCCCAGCGGAAAAATGGCCAAAAAACGGGTGGGCTATAGCCTTGGCGGGGGGCGTGGGCGAAGTTCGTCCGCCGGACTCGGAATGGCCCCAGACTTTGCGGGCGGCCTCCGTGTGCCAAAAATAGGCCACGGGCGCAGCCGCGCCCAAAAATGAGCGCCCGAAGGTCGGGGCACCAACACTCGCCAGCGGAAAAATGGCCAAAAAACGGGTGGGCTATAGCCTTGGTGGGGGGCGTGGGCGATGTTCGTCCGCCGGCCTCGGAATGGCCCCAGACTTTGCGGGCTGCCTCCGTGTGCCAAAACTAGGCGACGGGCACAGCCGCGCCCAAAAATGAGCGCCCGAAGGTCGGGGCGTTAACACCCCCCAGCGGAAAAATGGCCAAAAAACGGGTGGGCTATAGCCTTGGTGGGGGGCGTGGGCAAAGCTCGTCCGCCGGATTCGGAATGGCCCCAGATTTTGCGGGCGGCCTCCGTGTGCCAAAAATAGGCCACGGGCACAGCCGCGCCCAAAAATGAGCGACCGAAGGGCGGGGCGCAAACAGCCCCCAGCGGAAAAATGGCCAAGAAACGGGTGTGCTATAGCCTTGGCGGGGGGCGTGGGCGAAGTTCGTGCGCCGGACTAGGAATGGCCCCAGACTTTGCGGGCGGCCTCCGTGCGCCAAAAATAGGCCACGGGCACAGCCGCGCCCAAAAATGAGCGGCCGAAGGTCGGAGCGCCAACACCCCCCAGCGGAAAAATGGCCAAGAAACGGGTGTGCTATAGCCTTGGTGGGGGGCGTGGGCGAAGTTCGTCCGCCGGACTCGGAATGGCCCAAGACTTTGCGGGCGGCCTCCGTGTGCCAAAAATAGGCCACGGGCACAGCCGCGCCCAAAAATGAGCGCCCGAAGGTCCGGGCGCCAACACCCCCCAGCGGAAAAATGGAGAAAAAACGGGTGGGCTATAGCCTTGGCGGGGGGCGAGGGCGAAGTTCGTCCGCCGGACTCGGAATGGCCCCAGATTTTGTGGGCGGCCTCCGTGTGCCAAAAATAGGCCACGGGCACAGCCGCGCCCAAAAATGAGTGCCCGAAGGTCGGGGCGCCAACAGCCCCCAGCGGAAAAATGGCCAAGAAACGGGTGTGCTATAGCCTTGGCGGGGGGCGTGGGCGAAGTTCGTCCGCCGGACTCGGAATGGCCCCAGACTTTGCGGGCGGCCTCCGTGTGCCAAAAATAGGCCACGGGCACAGCCGCGCCCAAAAATGAGCGCCCGAAGGTCGGGGCGCCAACACCCCCCAGCGGAAAAATGGCCAAGAAACGGGTGTGCTATAGCCTTGGTGGGGGGCGTGGGCGAAGTTCGTCCGCCGGACTCGGAATTGCCCCAGACTTTGTGGGCGGCCTCCGTGTGCCAAAATAGGCCACGGGTAGAGCCGCGCACAAAAATGTGCGCCCGAAGTTCGGGGCGCCAACAGCCCCCAGCGGAAAAATGGCCAAGAAACGGGTGTGCTATAGCCTTGGCGGGGGGGCGTGGGCGAAGTTCGTCCGCCGGACTCGGAATGGCCCCAGACTTTGCGGGCGGCCTCCGTGTGCCAAAATAGGCCACGGGCACAGCCGCGCCCAAAAATGAGCGCCCGAAGGTCGGGGCGCCAACACCGCCCAGCGGAAAAATGGCCAAGAAACGGGTGTGCTATAGCCTTGGTGGGGGGCGTGGGCGAAGTTCGTCCGCCGGACTCGGAATGGCCCCAGACTTTGCGGGCGGCCTCCGTGTGCCAAAATAGGCCACGGGCACAGCCGCGCCCAAAAATGAGCGCCCGAAGGTCGGGGCGCCAACAGCCCCCAGCGGAAAAATGGCCAAGAAACGGGTGTGCTATAGCCTTGGCGGGGGGCGTGGGCGAAGTTCGTCCGCCGGACTCGGAATGGCCCTCGACTTTGCGGGCGGCCTCCGTGTGCCAAAAATAGGCCACGGGCACAGCCGCGCCCAAAAATGAGCGCCCGAAGGTCGCGGCGCCAACACCCCCCAGCGGAAAAATGGCCAAGAAACGGGTGTGCTATAGCCTTGGTGGGGGGCGTGGGCGAAGTTCGTCCGCCGGACTCGGAATGGCCCCAGACTTTGCGGGCGGCCTCCGTGTGCCAAAAATAGGCCACGGGCACAGCCGCGCCCAAAAATAACCGCCCGAAGGTCCGGGCGCCAACACCCCCCAGCGGAAAAATGGCCAAAAAACGGGTGGGCTATATAGCCTTGGCGGGGGGCGTGGGCGAAGTTCGTCCGCCGGACTCGAAATGGCCCGTGACTTTGCGGGCGGCCTCCGTGTGCCAAAAATAGGCCACGGGCACAGCCGCGCCAAAAATGAGCGCGCCGAAGGTCGGGGCACCAACACTCGCCAGCGGAAAAATGGCCAAAAAACGGGGTGGGCTATAGCCTTGGTGGGGGGCGTGGGCGATGTTCGTCCGCCGGCCTCGGAATGGCCCCAGACTTTGCGGGCTGCCTCCGTGTGCCAAAACTAGGCGACGGGCACAGCCGCGCCCAAAAATGAGCGCCCGAAGGTCGGGGCGCCAACACCCCCCAGCGGAAAAATGGCCAAAAAACGGGTGGGCTATAGCCTTGGTGGGGGGCGTGGGCCAGCTCGTCCGCCGGATACGGAATGGCCCCAGATTTTGTGGGCGGCCTCCGTGTGCCAAAAATAGGCCACGGGCACAGCCGGCGCCCAAAAAATGAGCGCCCGAAGGTCGGGGCGCCAACAGCCCCCAGCGGAAAAAATGGCCAAGAAACGGGTGTGCTATAGCCTTGGCGGGGGGCGTGGGCGAAGTTCGTCCGCCGGACTCGGAATGGCCCCAGACTTTGCAGGCGGCTCCGTGTGCCAAAAATAGGCCACGGGCACAGCCGCGCCCAAAAATGAGCGCCCGAAGGTCGGGGCGCCAACACCGCCCAGCGGAAAAATGGCCAAGAAACGGGTGTGCTATAGCCTTGGTGGGGGGCGTGGGCGAGTTCGTCCGCCGGACTCGGAATGGCCCCAGACTTTGCGGGCGGCCTCCGTGTGCCAAAATAGGCCACGGGCACAGCCGCGCCCAAAAATGAGCGCCCGAAGGTCGGGGCGCCAACAGCCCCCAGCGGAAAAATGGCCAAGAAACGGGTGTGCTATAGCCTTGGGCGGGGGGGCGTGGGCGAAGTTCGTCCGCCGGACTCGGAATGGCCCTCGACTTTGCGGGCGGCCTCCGTGTGCCAAAAATAGGCCACGGGCACAGCCGCGCCCAAAATGAGCGCCCGAAGGTCGCGGCGCCAACACCCCCCAGCGGAAAAATGGCCAAGAAACGGGTGTGCTATAGCCTTGGTGGGGGGGCGTGGGCGAAGTTCGTCCGCCGGACTCGGAATGGCCCCAGACTTTGCGGGCGGCCTCCGTGTGCCAAAAATAGGCCACGGGCACAGCCACGCCCAAAAATGAGCGCCCGAAGGTCGGGGCGTCAACACCCCCCAGCGGAAAAATGGCCATGAAACGGGTGTGCTATAGCCTTGGTGGGGGGCGTGGGCGAAGTTCGTCCGCCGGACTCGGAATGGCCCAAGACTTTGCGGGCGGCCTCCGTGTGCCAAAAATAGGCCACGGGCACAGCCGCGCCCAAAAATGAGCGCCCGAAGGTCGGGGCACCATCACTCGCCAGCGGAAAAATGGCCAAAAAACGGGTGGGCTATAGCCTTGGTGGGGGGCGGTGGGCGATGTTCGTCCGCCGGCCTCGGAATGGCCCCAGACTTTGCGGGCTGCCTCCGTGTGCCAAAACTAGGCGACGGGCACAGCCGCGCCCAAAAATGAGAGCCCGAAGGTCGGGGCGCCAACACTCGCCAGCGGAAAAATATCCAAAAAACGGGTGGGCTATAGCCTTGGTGGGGGGCGTGGGCGATGTTCGTCCGCCGGCCTCGGAATGGCCCCAGACTTTGCGGGCTGCCTCCGTGTGCCAAAACTAGGCCACGGGCACAGCCGCGCCCAAAAATGAGCACCCGAAGGTCCGGGCGCCAACACCCCCCAGCGGAAAAATGGCCAAAAAACGGGTGGGCTATAGCCTTGGCGGGGGGCGTGGGCGAAGTTCGTCCGCCGGACTCGGAATGGCCCCAGACTTTGCGGGCGGCCTCCGTGTGCAAAAATAGGCCACGGGCACAGCCGCGCCCAAAACTGAGAGCCCGACGGTCGGGGCGCCAACACTCGCCAGCGGAAAAAATGGCCAAAAAACGGGTGTGCTATAGCCTTGGCGGGGGGCGAGGGCGAAGTTCGTCCGCCGGACTCGGAATGGCCCCAGACTTTTCGGGCGGCGTCCGTGTGCCAAAAATAGGCCACGGGCAGAGCCGCGCCCAAAAATGAGCTCCCGAAGGTCGGGTTCCAACACCCCCAGCGGAAAAAATGGCCAAAAAACGGGTGGGCTATAGCCTTGGTGGGGGGGCGTGGTCGAAGTTCGTCCGCCGGACTCAGAATGGCCCCAGACTTTGCGGGCGGTCTCCGTGTGCCAAAAATAGGCCACGGGCACAGCCGGGCCCAAAAATGAGTGCCCGAAGGTCGGGGCGCCAACAGCCCCCAGCGGAAAAATGGCCAAGAAACGGGTGTGCTATAGCCTTGGCGGGGGGGGGGGGGGGGTGGGCGAAGTTCGTGCGCCGGACTCGGAATGGCCCCAGACTTTGCGGGCGGCCTCCGTGTGCCAAAAATAGGCCACGGGCACAGCCGCGCCCAAAAATGAGCGCCCGAAGGTCGGGGCGTCAACACCCCCCAGCGGAAAAATGGCCATGAAACGGGTGTGCTATAGCCTTGGTGGGGGGCGTGGGCGAAGTTCGTCCGCCGGACTCGGAATGGCCCAAGACTTTGCGGGCGGCCTCCGTGTGCCAAAAATAGGCCACGGCACAGCCGCGCCCAAAAATGAGCGCCCGAAGGTCGGGGCGCCAACACCCCCCAGGGGAAAAATGGCCAAAAAACGGGTGGGCTATAGCCTTGGTGGGGGGAGTGGGCGAAGTTCGTCCGCCGGACTCGGAATGGCCCCAGTTTTTGCGGGCGGCCTCCGTGTGCCAAAAATAGGCCACGGGCACAGCCGTGCCCAAAAATGAGCGCCCGAAGGTCGGGGCGCCAACAGCCCCCAGCGGAAAAATGGCCAAAAAACGTGTGGGCTGTAGCCTTGGTGGGGGGCGTGGGCGAAGTTCGTCCGCCGGACTCGGAATGGCCCCAGACTTTGCGGGCGTCCTCCGTGTGCCAAAAATAGGCCACGGGCACAGCCGCGCCCAAAAATGAGAGCCCGAAGGTCGGGGCGCCAACACTCGCCAGCGGAAAAATATCCAAAAAACGGGTGGGCTATAGCCTTGGTGGGGGGCGTGGGCGATGTTCGTCCGCCGGCCTCGGAATGGCCCCAGACTTTGCGGGCTGCCTCCGTGTGCCAAAACTAGGCCACGGGCACAGCCGCGCCCAAAAATGAGCACCCGAAGGTCCGGGCGCCAACACCCCCCAGCGGAAAAATGGCCAAAAAACGGGTGGGCTATAGCCTTGGCGGGGGGCGTGGGCGAAGTTCGTCCGCCGGACTCGGAATGGCCCCAGACTTTGCGGGCGGCCTCCGTGTGCCAAAAATAGGCCACGGGCACAGCCGCGCCCAAAACTGAGAGCCCGACGGTCGGGGCGCCAACACTCGCCAGCGGAAAAATGGCCAAAAAACGGGTGTGCTATAGCCTTGGCGGGGGGCGAGGGCGAAGTTCGTCCGCCGGACTCGGAATGGCCCCAGACTTTTCGGGCGGCGTCCGTGTGCCAAAAATAGGCCACGGGCAGAGCCGCGCCCAAAAATGAGCTCCCGAAGGTCGGGTTCCAACACCCCCAGCGGAAAAATGGCCAAAAAACGGGTGGGCTATAGCCTTGGTGGGGGGCGTGGGCGAAGTTCGTCCGCCGGACTCAGAATGGCCCCAGACTTTGCGGGCGGCCTCCGTGTGCCAAAAATAGGCCACGGGCACAGCCGGGCCCAAAAATGAGTGCCCGAAGGTCGGGGCGCCAACAGCCCCCAGCGGAAAAATGGCCAAGAAACGGGTGTGCTATAGCCTTGGCGGGGGGGGGGGGTGGGCGAAGTTCGTGCGCCGGACTCGGAATGGCCCCAGACTTTGCGGGCGGCCTCCGTGTGCCAAAAATAGGCCACGGGCACAGCCGCGCCCAAAAATGAGCGCCCGATGGTCGGGGCGCCAACACCCCCCAGCGAAGAAATGGCCAAGAAACGGGTGTGCTATAGCCTTGGTGGGGGGCGTGGGCGAAGTTCGTCCGCCGGACTCGGAATGGCCCCAGACTTTGCAGGCGGCCTCCGTTTTCAAAAATAGGCCACGGGCACAGCCGCGCCCAAAAATGAGCATCCGAAGGTCGGGGCTCCAACACCCCCCAGCGGAAAAATGGCCAAAAAACGTGTGGGCTATAGCCTTGGTGGGGGGCTTGGGCGAAGTTCGTCCGCCGGACTCGGAATGGCCCCAGACTTTGCGGGCAGTCTCCGTGTGCCAAAAATAGGCCACGGGCACAGCCGCGCCAAAAAATGAGCGCCCGAAGGTCGGGGCGCCAACACCCCCCAGCGGAAAAATGGCCAAGAAACGGGTGTGCTATAGCCTTGGTGGGGGGCGTGGGCGAAGTTCGTCCGCCGGACTCGGAATGGCCCCAGACTTTGCGGGCGGCCTCCGTGTGCCAAAAATAGGCCACGGGCACAGCCGCGCCCAAAAATGAGAGCTCGAAAGTCGGGGTGCCAACACCCCCCAGCGGAAAAATGGCCAAAAAACGGGTGGGTATAGCCTTGGTGGGGGGCGTGGGCGAAGTTCGTCCGCCAGACTCGGAATGGCCCCAGACTTTGCGGGCGGCCTCCGCGTGCCAAAAATAGGCCACGGGCACAGCCGCGCCCAAAAATGAGCGCCCGAAGGTCGGGGCGCCAACTCCCCCAGCGGAAAAATGGCCAAAAAACGGGTGGGCTATAGCCTTAGCGGGGGGCGTGGGCGATGTTCGTCCGCCGGACTCGGAATGCCCCCAGACTTTGCGGGCGGCCTCCGTGTGCCAAAAATAGGCCACGGGCACAGCCGCGCCCAAAAATGAGAGCCCGAAGGTCGGGGCGCCAACACTCGCCAGCGGAAAAATGGCCAAAAAACGGGTGGGCTATAGCCTTGGTGGGGGGCGTTGGCGATGTTCGTCCGCCGGCCTCGGAATGGCCCCAGACTTTGCGGGCTGCCTCCATGTGCCAAAACTAGGCCACGGGCACAGCCGCGCCCAAAAATGAGCGCCCGAAGGTCGGGGCGCCAACACCCCCCAGCGGAAAAATGGCCAAGAAATGGGTGTGCTATAGCCTTGGTGGGGGGCGTGGGCGAAGTTCGTCCGCCGGACTCGGAATGGCCCCACACTTTGCGGGCGGCCTCCGTGTGCCAAAAATAGGCCACGGGCACAGCCCCGCCCAAAAATGAGCACCCGAAGGTCCGGGCGCCAACACCCCCCAGCGGAAAAATGGCCAAAAAACGGGTGGGCTATAGCCTTGGCGGGGGGCGTGGGCGAAGTTCGTCCGCCGGACTCGGAATGGCCCCAGACTTTGCGGGCGTCCTCCGTGTGCCAAAACTAGGCCACGGGCACAGCCGCGCCCAAAAATAAGCACCCGAAGGTCCGGGCGCCAACACCCCCCAGCGGAAAAATGGCCAAAAAACGGGTGGACTATAGCCTTGGCGGGGGGCGTGGGCGAAGTTCGTCCGCCGGAATCGGAATGGCCCCAGACTTTGCGGGCGTCCTCCGTGTGCCAAAAATAGGCCACGGGCACAGCCGCGCCCAAAAATGAGAGCCCGAAGGTCGGGGCGCCAACACTCGCCAGCGGAAAAATATCCAAAAAACGGGTGGGCTATAGCCTTGGTGGGGGGCGTGGGCGATGTTCGTCCGCCGGCCTCGGAATGGCCCCAGACTTTGCGGGCTGCCTCCGTGTGCCAAAACTAGGCCACGGGCACAGCCGCGCCCAAAAATGAGCACCCGAAGGTCCGAGCGCCAACACTCGCCAGCGGAAAAATGGCCAAAAAACGGGTGGGCTATAGCCTTGGCGGGGGGCGTGGGCGATGTTCGTCCGCCGGCCTCGGAATGGCCCCAGACTTTGCGGGCTGCCTCCGTGTGCCAAAACTAGGCCACGGGCACAGCCGCGCCCAAAAATGAGCACCCGAAGGTCGGGGCGCCAACACTCGCCAGCGGAAAAATGGCCAAAAAACGGGTGGGCTATAGCCTTGGCGGGGGGCGTGGGCGAAGTTCGTCCGCCGAACTCGGAATGGCCCCAGACTTTGCGGGCGGCCTCCGTGTGCCAAAAATAGGCCACGGGCACAGCCGCACCCAAAAATGAGAGCCCGAAGGTCGGGGCGCCAACACTCGCCAGCGGAAAAATGGCCAAAAAACGGGTGGGCTATAGCCTTGGCGGGGGGCGTGGGCGATGTTCGTCCGCCGGCCTCGGAATGGCCCCAGACTTTGCGGGCGGCCTCCGTGTGCCAAAAATAGGCCACGGGCACAGCCGCGCCCAAAAATGAGCGCCCGATGGTCGGGGCACCAACACTCGCCAGCGGAAAAATGGCCAAAAAACGGGTGGGCTATAGCCTTGGTGGGGGGCGTGGGCGAAGTTCGTCCGCCGGACTCGGAATGGCCCCAGACTTTGCGGGCGGCCTCCGTGTGCCAAAAATAGGCCACCGGCACAGCCGAGCCCAAAAATGAGCGCCCGAAGGTCGGGGCGCCAACACTCGCCAGCGGAAAAATGGCCAAAAAACGGGTGGGCTATAGCCTTGGCGGGGGGCGTGGGCGATGTTCGTCCGCCGGCCTCGGAATGGCCCCAGACTTTGCGGGCTGCCTCCGTGTGCCAAAAATAGGCCACGGGCACAGCCGCGTCAAAAAATGAGCGCCCGAAGGTCGGGGCGCCAACACCCCCCAGCGGAAAAATGGCCAAAAAACGGGTGGGCTATAGCCTTGGCGGGGGGCGTGGGCGAAGTTCGTCCGCCGGACTCGGAATGGCCCCAGATTTTGCGGGCGGCCTCCGTGTGCCAAAAATAGGCCACGGGCACGGCCGCGCCCAAAAATGAGCGCCCGAAGGTCCGGGCGCCGACACCCCCCAGCGGAAAAATGGCCAAGAAATGGGTGTGCTATAGCCTTGGTGGGGGGCGTGGGCGAAGTTCGTCCGCCGGACTCGGAATGGCCCCAGACTTTGCGGGCGGCCTCCGTGTGCCAAAAATAGGCCACGGGCACAGCCGCACCCAAAAACGAGCGCCCGAAGGTCGGGGCGCCAACACCCGCCAGCGGAAAAATGGCCAAAAAATGGGTGGGCTATAGCCTTGGCGGGGGGCGTGGGCGATGTTCGTCCGCCGGACTCGGAATGGCACCAGACTTTGCGGGCGACCTCCGTATGCCAAAAATAGGCCACGGGCAGAGCCGCGCCCAAAAATGAGCTCACGAAGGTCGGGTTCCAACACCCCCCAGCGGAAAAATGGCCAAAAAACGGGTGGGCTATAACCTAGGCGGGGGGCGCGGGCGAAGTTCGTCCGCCGGCCTCGGAATGGCCCCAGACTTTGCGGTCGGCCTCCTTGTGCCAAAAATAGGCCACGGGCACAGCCGCGTCAAAAAATGAGCGCCCGAAGGTCGGGGCGCCAACACCCCCCAGCGGAAAAATGGCCAAAAAACGGGTGGGCTATAGCCTTGGCGGGGGGCGTGGGCGAAGTTCGTCCGCCGGACTCGGAATGGCCCCAGATTTTGCGGGCGGCCTCCGTGTGCCAAAAATAGGCCACGGGCACGGCCGCGCCCAAAAATGAGCGCCCGAAGGTCCGGGCGCCAACACCCCCCAGCGGAAAAATGGCCAAGAAATGGGTGTGCTATAGCCTTGGTGGGGGGCGTGGGCGAAGTTCGTCCGCCGGACTCGGAATGGCCCCAGACTTTGCGGGCGGCCTCCGTGTGCCAAAAATAGGCCACGGGCACAGCCGCACCCAAAAACGAGCGCCCGAAGGTCGGGGCGCCAACACCCGCCAGCGGAAAAATGGCCAAAAAATGGGTGGGCTATAGCCTTGGCGGGGGGCGTGGGCGATGTTCGTCCGCCGGCCTCGGAATGGCCCCAGACTTTGCGGGCTGCCTCCGTGTGCCAAAACTAGGCCACGGGCACAGCCGCGCCCAAAAATGAGCACCCGAAGGTCGGGGCGCCAACACTCGCCAGCGGAAAAATGGCCAAAAAACGGGTGGGCTATAGCCTTGGCGGGGGGCGTGGGCGAAGTTCGTCCGCCGAACTCGGAATGGCCCCAGACTTTGCGGGCGGCCTCCGTGTGCCAAAAATAGGCCACGAGCACAGCCGCACCCAAAAATGAGAGCCCGAAGGTCGGGGCGCCAACACTCGCCAGCGGAAAAATGGCCAAAAAACGGGTGGGCTATAGCCTTGGCGGGGGGCGTGGGCGATGTTCGTCCGCCGGCCTCGGAATGCCCCAGACTTTGCGGGCTGCCTCCGTGTGCCAAAACTAGGCCACGGGCACAGCCGCGCCCAAAAATGAGAGCCCGAAGGTCGGGGCGCCAACACTCGCCAGCGGAAAAATGGCCAAAAGACGGGTGGGCTATAGCCTTGGTGGGGGGCGTGGGCGATGTTCGTCCGCCGGCCTCGAAATGGCCCCAGACTTTGCGGGCTGCCTCCGTGTGCCAAAACTAGGCCACGGGCACAGCCGCGCCCAAAAATGAGCGCCCGAAGGTCGGGGCGCCAACACCCCCCAGTGGAAAAATGGCCAAAAAACGGGTGGGCTATAGCCTCGGCGGGGGGCGTTGGCGAAGTTCGTCCGCCGGACTCGGAATGGCTCCAGACTTTGCGGGCGACCTCCGTGTGCCAAAAATAGGCCACGGGCACAGCCGCGTCCAAAAATGAGCGCCCGAAGGTCGGGGCGCCAACACCCCCCAGCGGAAAAATGGCCAAGAAATGGGTGTGCTATAGCCGTGGTGGGGGGCGTGGGCGAAGTTCTTCCGCCGGACTCGGAATGGCCCAAGACTTTGCGGGCGGCCTCCGTGTGCCAAAAATAGGCCACGGGCACAGCCGCGCCCAAAAATGAGCGCCCGAAGGTCGGGGCGCCAACACCCCCCAGCGGAAAAATGGCCAAAAAATGGGTGGGCTATAGCCTTGGCGGGGGGAGAGGGCGAAGTTCGTCCGCCGGATTCGGAATGGCCCCAGACTTTGCGGACGGCCTCCGTGTGCCAAAAATAGGCCACGGGCACAGCCGCGCCCAAAAATGAGCGCCCGATGGTCGGGGCGCCAACACCCCCCAGCGGAAAAATGGCCAAGAAACGGGTGTGCTATAGCCTTGGTCGGGGGCGTGGGCGAAGTTCGTCCGCCGGACTCGGAATGGCCCCAGACTTTGCGGGCGGCCTCCGTTTTCAAAAAATAGGCCACGGGCACAGCCGCGCCCAAAAATGAGCATCCGAAGGTCGGGGCGCCAACACCCCCCAGCGGAAAAATGGCCAAAACACGTGTGGGCTATAGCCTTGGTGGGGGGCGTGGGCGAAGTTCGTCCGCCGGACTCGGAATGGCCCCAGCCTTTGCGGGCGGCCTCCGTGTGCCAAAAATAGGCCACGGGCGCAGCCGCGCCCAAAAATGAGCGCCCGAAGGTCGGGGCACCAACACTCGCCAGCGGCAAAATGGCCAAAAAACGGGTGGGCTATAGCCTTGGTGGGGGGCGTGGGCGAAGTTCGTCCGCCGGACTCGGAATGGACCCAGACTTTGCGGGCGGCCTCCGTGTGCCAAAAATAGGCCACGGGCACAGCCGCGCCCAAAAATGAGCGCCCGAAGGTCGGGGCACCAACACTCGCCAGCGGAAAAATGGCCAAAAAACGGGTGGGCTATAGCCTTGGTGGGGGGCGTGGGCGAAGTTCGTCCGCCGGACTCGGAATGGCCCCAGACTTTGCGGGCGGCCTCCGTGTGCCAAAAATAGGCCACGGGCATAGCCGCGCCCAAAAATGAGCACCCGATGGTCGGGGCGCCAACACCCCCCAGCGGAAAAATGGCCAAGAAACGGGTGTGCTATAGCCTTGGTCGGGGGCGTGGGCGAAGTTCGTCCGCCGGACTCGGAATGGCCCCAGACTTTGCGGGCGGCCTCCGTGTGCCAAAAATAGGCCACGGGCACAGCCGCGCCCAAAAATGAGCGCCCGATGGTCGGGGCGCCAACACCCCCCAGCGGAAAAATGGCCAAGAAACGGGTGTGCTATAGCCTTGGTCGGGGGCGTGGGCGAAGTTCGTCCGCCGGACTCGGAATGGCCCCAGACTTTGCGGGCGGCCTCCGTTTTCCAAAAATAGGCCACAGGCACAGCCGCGCCCAAAAATGAGCATCCGAAGGTCGGGGCGCCAACACCCCCCAGCGGAAAAATGGCCAAAAAACGGGTGGGCTATAACCTTGGCGGGGGGCGCGGGGCGAAGTTCGTCCGCCGGACTCGGAATGGCCCCAGACTTTGCGGGCGGCCTCCGTGTGCCAAAAATAGGCCACGGGCACAGCCGCGCCCAAAAATGAGCGCCCGAAGGTCGGGGCGCCAACACCCCCCAGCGGAAAAATGGCCAAAAAACGGGTGGGCTATAGCCTTGGTGGGGGGCGTGGGCGAAGTTCGTCCGCCGGACTCGGAATGGCCCCAGACTTTGCGGGCGGCCTCCGTGTGCCAAAAATAGGCCACGGGCACAGCCGCGCCCAAAAATGAGCACCCGAAGGTCCGGGCGCCAACACCCCCCAGCGGAAGAATGGCCAAAAAACGGGTGGGCTATAACCTTGGCGGGGGGCGTGGGCGAAGTTCGTCCGCCGGACTCGAAATGGCCCCAGACTTTGCGGGCGGCCTCCGTGTGCCAAAACTAGGCCACGGGCACAGCCGCGCCCAAAAATGAGCGCCCGAAGGTCGGGGCGCCAACACTCGCCAGCGGAAAAATGGCCAAAAAATGGGTGGGCTATAGCCTTGGTGGGGGGCGTGGGCGATGTTCGTCCGCCGGCCTCGGAATGGCCCCAGACTTTGCGGGCGGCCTCCGTGTGCCAAAAAGAGGCCACGGGCACAGCCGCACCCAAAAACGAGCGCCCGAAGGTCGGGGCGCCAACACCCCCCAGCGGAAAAATGGCCAAAAAACGGGTGGGCTATAGCCTTGGCGGGGGGCGTGGGCGATGTTCGTCCGCCGGACTCGGAATGGCGCCAGACTTTGCGGGCGGTCTCCGTGTGCCAAAAATAGGACACGGTCACAGCCGCGCCCAAAAATGAGCGCCCGAAGGTCGGGGTGCCAACACCCCCCAGCGGAAAAATGGCCAAAAAACGGGTGGGCTATAGCCTTGGTGGGGGGCGTTGGCGAAGTTCGTCCGCCGGACTCGGAATGGCCCCAGACTTTGCGGGCGACCTCCGTGTGCCAAAAATAGGCCACGGGCGGAGCCGCGCCCAAAAATGAGCTCCCGAAGGTCGGGTTCCAACACCCCCCAGCGGAAAAATGGCCAAAAAACGGGTGGGCTATAACCTTGGCGGGGGGCGCGGGCGAAGTTCGTCCGCCGGCCTCGGAATGGCCCCAGACTTTGCGGGCGGCCTCCGTGTGCCAAAAATAGGCCACGGGCACAGCCGCACCCAAAAACGAGCGCCCGAAGGTCGGGGCGCCAACACCCCCCAGCGGAAAAATGGCCAAAAAACGGGTGGGCTATAGCCTTGGCGGGGGGCGTGGGCGATGTTCGTCCGCCGGACTCGGAATGGCACCAGACTTTGCGGGCGGCCTCCGTGTGCCAAAAATAGGACACGGTCACAGCCGCGCCCAAAAATGAGCGCCCGAAGGTCGGGGCGCCAACACCCCCCAGCGGAAAAATGGCCAAAAAACGGGTGGGCTATAGCCTTGGTGGGGGGCGTTGGCGAAGTTCGTCCGCCAGACTCGGAATGGCCCCAGACTTTGCGGACGACCTCCGTGTGCCAAAAATAGGCCACGGGCGGAGCCGCGCCCAAAAATGAGCTCCCGAAGGTCGGGTTCCAACACCCCCCAGCGGAAAAATGGCCAAAAAAACGGGTGGGCTATAACCTTAGCGGGGGGCGCGGGCGAAGTTCGTCCGCCGGACTCGGAATGGCCCCAGACTTTGCGGACGGCCTCCGTGTGCCAAAAATAGGCCACGGGCACAGCCGCGCCCAAAATGAGCGCCCGAAGGTCGGGGCGCCAACACCCCCCAGCGGAAAAATGTCCAAAAAACGGGTGGGCTATAGCCTTGGTGGGGGGCGTGGGCGAAGTTCGTCCGCCGGACTCGGAATGGCCCCAGACTTTGCGGGCGGCCTCCGTGTGCCAAAAATAGGCCACGGGCACAGCCGCGCCCAAAAATGAGCGCCCGAAGGTCCGGGCGCCAACACCCCCCAGCGGAAGAATGGCCAAAAAACGGGTGGGCTATAACCTTGGCGGGGGGCGTGGGCGAAGTTCGTCCGCCGGACTCGAAATGGCCCCAGACTTTGCGGGCGGCCTCCGTGTGCCAAAAATAGGCCACGGGCACAGCCGTGCCCAAAAATGAGCGCCCGAAGGTCGGGGCGCCAACACTCGCCAGCGGAAAAATGGCCAAAAAACGGGTGGGCTATAGCCTTGGTGGGGGGCGTGGGCGATGTTCGTCCGCCGGCCTCGGAATGGCCCCAGACTTTGCGGGCTGCCTCCGTTTGCCAAAACTAGGCCACGGGCACAGCCGCGCCCAAAAATGAGCGCCCGAAGGTCGGGGCGCCAACACCCCCCAGCGGAAAAATGGCCAAAAAACGGGTGGGCTATAGCCTTGGTGGGGGGCGTGGGCGAAGTTCGTCCGCCGGACTCGGAATGGCCCCAGATTTTGCGGGCGGCCTCCGTGTGCCAAAAATAGGCCACGGGCACAGCCGCACCCAAAAATGAGCGCCCGAAGGTCGGGGCGCCAACAGCCCCCAGCGGAAAAATGGCCAAGAAACGGGTGTGCTATAGCCTTGGCGGGGGGCGTGGGCGAAGTTCGTCCGCCGGACTCGGAATGGCCCCAGACTTTGCGGGCAGCCTCCGTGTGCCAAAAATAGGCCACGGGCACAGCCGTGCCCAAAAATGAGCGCCCGAAGGTCGGGGTGCCAACACCCCCCAGCGGAAAAATGGCCAAGAAACGGGTGTGCTATAGCCTTGGTGGGGGGCGTGGGCGAAGTTCGTCCGCCGGACTTGGAATGGCCCCAGACTTTGCAGGCGGCCTCCGTGTGCCAAAAATAGGCCACGGGCACAGCCGCGCCCAAAAATGAGCGCCCGAAGGTCGGGCGCCAACACCCCCCAGCGGAAAAATGGCCAAAAAATGGGTGGGCAATAGCCTTGGCGGGGGGCGTGGGCGAAGTTCGTCCGCCGGACTCGGAATGGCCCCAGACTTTGCGGGTGGCCTCCATGTGCCAAAAATAGGCCACGGGCACAGCCGCGCCCAAAAATGAGCGCCCGAAAGTCGGGGCGCCAACACCCCCCAACGGAAAAATGGCCAAAAAACGGGTGGGCTATAGCCTTGGCGGGGGGCGTGGGCGAAGTTCGCCCGCCGGACTCGGAATGGCACCAGACTTTGCGGGCGACCTCCGTGTGCCATAAATAGGCCACGGGCACAGCCGCGCCCGAAAATGAGCGCCCGAAGGTCGGGGCGCCAACACCCCCCAGCGGAAAAATGGCCAAAAAACGGGTGGGCTATAGCCTTGGTGGGGGGCGTTGGCGAAGTTCGTCCGCCGGACTCGGAATGGCCCCAGACTTTGCGGGCGACCTCCGTGTGCCAAAAATAGGCCACGGGCACAGCCGTGCTCAAAAATGAGCTCCCGAAGGTCGGGTTCCAACACCCCCCAGCGGAAAAATGGCCAAAAAACGGGTGGGCTTTAGCCTTGGTGGGGGGCGCGGGCGAAGTTCGTCCGCCGGACTCGGAATGGCCCCAGACTTTGCGGGCGGCCTCCGTGTGCCAAAAATAGGCGACGGGCACAGCCGTGCCCAAAAATGAGCTCCCGAAGGTCGGGTTCCAACACCCCCCAGCGGAAAAATGGCCAAAAAACGGGTGGGCTATAGCCTTGGCGGGGGGCGCGGGCGAAGTTCGTCCGCCGGACTCGGAATGGCCCCAGACTTTGCGGGCGGCCTCCGTGTGCCAAAAATAGGCCACGGGCACAGCCGCGCCCAAAAATGAGCGCCCGAAGGTCGGGGCGCCAACACCCCCCAGCGCAAAAATGGCCAAAAAATGGGTGGGCTATAGCCTTGGTGGGGGGCGTGGGCGAAGTTCGTCTGCCGGACTCGGAATGGCCCCAGACTTTGCGGGCGGCCTCCGTGTGCCAAAACTAGGCCACGGGCACAGCCGCGCCCAAAAATGAGCGCCCGAAGGTCGGGGCGCCAACACCCCCCAGCGGAAAAATGGCCAAAAAACGGGTGGGCTATAGCCTTGGTGGGGGGCGTGGGCGAAGTTCGTCCGCCGGACTCGGAATGGCCCCAGATTTTGCGGGCGGCCTCCGTGTGCCAAAAATAGGCCACGGGCACAGCCGCACCCAAAAATGAGCGCCCGAAGGTCGGGGCGCCAACAGCCCCCAGCGGAAAAATGGCCAAGAAACGGGTGTGCTATAGCCTTGGCGGGGGGCGTGGGCGAAGTTCGTCCGCCGGACTCGGAATGGCCCCAGACTTTGCGGGCAGCCTCCGTGTGCCAAAAATAGGCCACGGGCACAGCCGTGCCCAAAAATGAGCGCCCGAAGGTCGGGGTGCCAACACCCCCCAGCGGAAAAATGGCCAAGAAACGGGTGTGCTATAGCCTTGGTGGGGGGCGTGGGCGAAGTTCGTCCGCCGGACTTGGAATGGCCCCAGACTTTGCAGGCGGCCTCCGTGTGCCAAAAATAGGCCACGGGCACAGCCGCGCCCAAAAATGAGCGCCCGAAGGTCGGGCGCCAACACCCCCCAGCGGAAAAATGGCCAAAAAATGGGTGGGCAATAGCCTTGGCGGGGGGCGTGGGCGAAGTTCGTCCGCCGGACTCGGAATGGCCCCAGACTTTGCGGGTGGCCTCCATGTGCCAAAAATAGGCCACGGGCACAGCCGCGCCCAAAAATGAGCGCCCGAAGGTCGGGGCGCCAACACCCCCCAACGGAAAAATGGCCAAAAAACGGGTGGGCTATAGCCTTGGCGGGGGGCGTGGGCGAAGTTCGCCCGCCGGACTCGGAATGGCACCAGACTTTGCGGGCGACCTCCGTGTGCCATAAATAGGCCACGGGCACAGCCGCGCCCGAAAATGAGCGCCCGAAGGTCGGGGCGCCAACACCCCCCAGCGGAAAAATGGCCAAAAAACGGGTGGGCTATAGCCTTGGTGGGGGGCGTTGGCGAAGTTCGTCCGCCGGACTCGGAATGGCCCCAGACTTTGCGGGCGACCTCCGTGTGCCAAAAATAGGCCACGGGCACAGCCGTGCTCAAAAATGAGCTCCCGAAGGTCGGGTTCCAACACCCCCCAGCGGAAAAATGGCCAAAAAACGGGTGGGCTTTAGCCTTGGCGGGGGGCGCGGGCGAAGTTCGTCCGCCGGACTCGGAATGGCCCCAGACTTTGCGGGCGGCCTCCGTGTGCCAAAAATAGGCGACGGGCACAGCCGTGCCCAAAAATGAGCTCCCGAAGGTCGGGTTCCAACACCCCCCAGCGGAAAAATGGCCAAAAAACGGGTGGGCTATAGCCTTGGCGGGGGGCGCGGGCGAAGTTCGTCCGCCGGACTCGGAATGGCCCCAGACTTTGCGGGCGGCCTCCGTGTGCCAAAAATAGGACACGGGCACAGCCGCGCCCAAAAATGAGCGCCCGAAGGTCGGGGCGCCAACACCCCCCAGCGCAAAAATGGCCAAAAAATGGGTGGGCTATAGCCTTGGTGGGGGGCGTGGGCGAAGTTCGTCTGCCGGACTCGGAATGGCCCCAGACTTTGCGGGCGGCCTCCGTGTGCCAAAACTAGGCCACGGGCACAGCCGCGCCCAAAAATGAGCGCCCGAAGGTCGGGGCGCCAACACCCCCCAGCGCAAAAATGGCCAAAAAATGGGTGGGCTATAGCCTTGGTGGGGGGCGTGGGCGAAGTTCGTCTGCCGGACTCGGAATGGCACCAGACTTTGCGGGCGACCTCCGTGTGCCATAAATAGGCCACGGGCACAGCCGCGCCCAAAAATGAGCGCCCGAAGGTCGGGGCGCCAACACCCCCCAGCGGAAAAATGGCCAAAAAACGGGTGGGCTATAGCCTTGGTGGGGGGCGTTGGCGAAGTTCGTCCGCCGGACTCGGAATGGCCCCAGACTTTGCGGGCGACCTCCGTGTGCCAAAAATAGGCCACGGGCACAGCCGTGCTCAAAAATGAGCTGCCGAAGGTCGGGTTCCAACACCCCCCAGCCGAAAAATGGCCAAAAAACGGGTGGGCTATAGCCTTGGCGGGGGGCGCGGGCGAAGTTCGTCCGCCGGACTCGGAATGGCCCCAGACTTTGCGGGCGGCCTCCGTGTGCCAAAAATAGGCCACGGGCACAGCCGTGCCCAAAAATGAGCTCCCGAAGGTCGGGTTTCAACACCCCCCAGCGGAAAAATGGCCAAAAAACGGGTGGGCTATAGCCTTGGCGGGGGGCGCGGGCGAAGTTCGTCCGCCGGACTCGGAATGGCCCCAGACTTTGCGGGCGGCCTCCGTGTGCCAAAAATAGGCCACGGGCACAGCCGCGCCCAAAAATGAGCGCCCGAAGGTCGGGGCGCCAACACCCCCCAGCGCAAAAATGGCCAAAAAATGGGTGGGCTATAGCCTTGGTGGGGGACGTGGGCGATGTTCGTCTGCCGGACTCGGAATGGCCCCAGACTTTGCGGGCGGCCTCCGTGTGCCAAAACTAGGCCACGGTCACAGCCGCGCCCAAAAATGAGCGCCCGAAGGTCCGGGCGCCAACACCCCCCAGTGGAAAAATGGCCAAAAAACGGGTGAGCTAGAACCTTGGCGGGGGGCGTGGGCGAAGTTCGTCCGCCGGACTCGGAATGGCCCCAGACTTTGCGGGCAGCCTCCGTGTTGCAAAAATAGGCCACGGGCACAGCCGCGCCCAAAAATGAGCGCCCGAAGGTCGGGGCGCCAACACTCGCCAGCGGAAAAATGGCCAAAAAACGGGTGGGCTATAGCCTTGGTGGGGGGCGTGGGCGATGTTCGTCCGCCGGCCTCGGAATGGCCCCAGACTTTGCGGGCTGCCTCCGTGTGCCAAAACTAGGCCACGGGCACAGCCGCGCCCAAAAATGAGCGCCCGAAAGTCGGGGCGCCAACACCCCCCAGCGGAAAAATGGCCAAAAAACGGGTGGGCTATAGCCTTGGTGGGGGGCGTGGGCGAAGTTCGTCCGCCGGACTCGGAATGGCCCCAGATTTTGCGGGCGGCCTCCGTGTACCAAAAATAGGCCACGGGTACAGCCGCGCCCAAAAATGAGCGCCCGAAGGTCGGGGCACCAACAGCCCCCAGCGGAAAAATGGCCAAGAAACGGGTGTGCTATAGCCTTGGCGGGGGGCGTGGGCGAAGTTCGTCCGCCGGACTCGGAATGGCCCCAGACTTTGCAGGCGGCCTCCGTGTGCCAAAAATAGGCCACGGGCACAGCCGCGCCCAAAAATGAGCGCCCGAAGGTCGGGGTGCCAACACCCCCCAGCGGAAAAATGGCCAAGAAACGGGTGTGCTATAGCCTTGGTGGGGGGCGTGGGCGAAGTTCGTCCGCCGGACTCGGAATGGCCCCAGACTTTGCGGGCAGCCTCCGTGTGCCAAAAATAGGCCACGGGCACAGCCGCGCCCAAAAATGAGCGCCCGAAGGTCGGGGCGCCAACACTCGCCAGCGGAAAAATGGCCAAAAAACGGGTGGGCTATAGCCTTGGTGGGGGGCGTGGGCGATGTTCGTCCGCCGGCCTCGGAATGGCCCCAGACTTTGCGGGCTGCCTCCGTGTGCCAAAACTAGGCCACGGGCACAGCCGCGCTTAAAAATGAGCGCCCGAAGGTCGGGGCGCCAACACCCTCCAGCGGAAAAATGGCCAAAAAACGGGTGGGCTATAGCCTTGGTGGGGGGCGTGGGCGAAGTTCGTCCGCCGGACTCGGAATGGCCCCAGATTTTGCGGGCGGCCTTCGTGTGCCAAAAATAGGCCACGGGCACAGCCGCGCCCAAAAATGAGCGCCCGAAGGTCGGGGCGCCAACAGCCCCCAGCGGAAAAATGGCCAAGAAACGGGTGTGCTATAGCCTTGGCGGGGGGCGTGGGCGAAGTTCGTACGCCGGACTCGGAATGGCCCCAGACTTTGCAGGCGGCCTCCGTGTGCCAAAAATAGGCCACGGGCACAGCCGCGCCCAAAAATGAGCGCCCGAAGGTCGGGGTGCCAACACCCCCCAGCGGAAAAATGGCCAAGAAACGGGTGCGCTATAGCCTTGGTGGGGGGCGTGGGCGAAGTTCGTCCGCCGGACTCGGAATTGCCCAAGACTTTGCGGGCGGCCTCCGTGTGCCAAAAATAGGCCACGGGCACAGCCGCGCCCAAAAATGAGCACCCGAAGGCCGGGGCGCCAACACCCCCCAGCGGAAAAATGGCCAAAAAACGGGTGGGTTATAGCCTTGGTGGGGGGCGTGGGCGATGTTCGTCCGCCGGCCTCGGAATGGCCCCAGACTTTGCGGGCTGCCTCCGTGTGCCAAAACTAGGCCACGGGCACAGCCGCGCTTAAAAATGAGCGCCCGAAGGTCGGGGCGCCAACACCCTCCAGCGGAAAAATGGCCAAAAAACGGGTGGGCTATAGCCTTGGTGGGGGGCGTGGGCGAAGTTCGTCCGCCGGACTCGGAATGGCCCCAGATTTTGCGGGCGGCCTCCGTGTGCCAAAAATAGGCCACGGGCACAGCCGCGCCCAAAAATGAGCGCCCGAAGGTCGGGGCGCCAACAGCCCCCAGCGGAAAAATGGCCAAGAAACGGGTGTGCTATAGCCTTGGCGGGGGGCGTGGGCGAAGTTCGTACGCCGGACTCGGAATGGCCCCAGACTTTGCAGGCGGCCTCCGTGTGCCAAAAATAGGCCACGGGCACAGCCGCGCCAAAAAATGAGCGCCCGAAGGTCGGGGTGCCAACACCCCCCAGCGGAAAAATGGCCAAGAAACGGGTGTGCTATAGCCTTGGCGGGGGGCGTGGGCGAAGTTCGTCCGCCGAACTCGGAATGGCCCCAGACTTTGCGGGCGGCCTCCGTGTGCGAAAAATAGGCCACGGGCACAGCCGCGCCCAAAAATGAGTGCCCGAAGGTCGGGGCGCCAACACCCCCCAGCGGAAAAATGGCAAAGAAACGGGTGTGCTATAGCCTTGGCGGGGGGCGTGGGCGAAGTTCGTCCGCCGAACTCGGAATGGCCCCAGACTTTGCGGGCGGCCTCCGTGTGCGAAAAATAGGCCACGGGCACAGCCGCGCCCAAAAATGAGTGCCCGAAGGTCGGGGCGCCAACACCCCCCAGCGGAAAAATGGCAAAGAAACGGGTGTGCTATAGCCTTGGTGGGGGGCGTGGGCGAAGTTCGTCCGCCGGACTCGGAATGGCCCCAGACTTTGCGGGCGGCCTCCGTGTGCCAAAAATAGGCCACGGGCACGGCCGCGCCCAAAAATGAGCGCCCGAAGGTCGGGGCGCCAACACCCCCCAGCGGAAAAATGGCAAAGAAACGGGTGTGCTATAGCCTTGGTGGGGGTCGTGGGCGAAGTTCGTCTGCCGGACTCGGAATGGCCCAAGACTTTGCGGGCTGCCTCCATGTGCCAAAAATAGGCCACGGGCACAGCCGCGCCCAAAAATGAGCGCCCGAAGGTCGGGGCGCCAATACCCCCCAGCGGAAAAATCGCCAAAAAATGGGTGGTCTATAGCCTTGGTGGGGGTCGTGGGCGAAGTCCGTCTGCCGGACTCGGAATGGCCCCAGACTTTGCGGGCGGCCTCCGTGTGCCAAAAATAGGCCACGGGCAAAGCCGCGCCCAAAAATGAGCGCCCGAAGGTCGGGGCGCCGACACTCGCCTGCGGAAAAATGGCCAAAAAACGGGTGGGCTATAGCCTTGGTGGGGGGCGTGGGCGATTTTCGTCCGCCGGCCTCGGAATGGCCCCAGACTTTGCGGGCTGCCTCCGTGTACCAAAAATGGGCCACGGGCACAGCCGCGCCCAAAAATGAGCGCCCGAAGGTCGGGGCGCCAACACCCCCCAGCGGAAAAATGGCCAAAAAACGGGTGGGCTATAGCCTTGGTGGGGGGCGTGGGCGAAGTTCGTCCGCCGGACTCGGAATGGCCCTAGACTTTGCGGGCGGCATCCGTGTGCCAAAAATAGGCCACGGGTACAGCCGCGCCAAAAAATGAGCGCCCGAAGGTCGGGGCGCCAACACCCCCCAGCGGAAAAATGGCCAAAAAACGGGTGGGCTATAGCCTTGGTGGGGGGCGTGGGCGACGTTCGTCCGCCGGACTCGGAATGGCCCCAGACATTGCGGGCGGCCTCCGTGTACCAAAAATAGGCCACGGGCAGAGCCGCGCCCAACAATGAGCTCCCGAAGGTCGGGGCGCCAACACTCCCCAGCGGAAAAATGGCCAAAAAACGGGTGGGCTATAGCCTTGGTGGGGGGCGTGGGCGAAGTTCGTCCGCCGGACTCGGAATGGCCCCAGACTTTGCGGGCGGCCTCTGTGTGCCAAAAATAGGCCACGGGCAGAGCCGCGCCCAAAAATGAGCTCCCGAAGGTCGGGTTCCAACACCCCGCAGCGGGGAAAATGGCCAAAAAACGGGTGGGCTATAGCCTTGGTGGGGGGAGTGGGCGAAGTTCGTCCGCCGGACTCGGAATAGCCCCAGAATTTGCGGGCGGCCTCCGTGTGCCAAAAATAGGCCACGGGCACAGCCGCGCCCAAAAATGGCCAAGAAACGGGTGTGCTATAGCCTTGGTGGGGGGCGTGGGCGATGTTCGTCCGCCGGACTCGGAATGGCCCCAGACATTGCGGGCGGCCTCCGTGTGCCAAAAATAGGCCACGGGCACAGCCGCGCCAAAAATGAGCGCCCGAAGGTCGGGGCGCCAACACCCCCCAGCGGAAAAATGGCAAAGAAACGGGTGTGCTATAGCCTTGGTGGGGGGCGTGGGCGAAGTTCGTCCGCCGGACTCGGAATGGCCCAAGACTTTGCGGGCGGCCTCCGTTTTCCAAAAATAGGCCACGGGCACAGCCGCGCCCAAAAATGAGCATCCGAAGGTTGGGGCGCCAACACCCCCCAGCGGAAAAATGGCCAAAAAACGTGTGGGCTATAGGCTTGGTGGGGGGCGTGGGCGAAGTTCGTCCGCCGGACTCGGAATTGCCCCATACTTTGCGGGCGGACTCCGTGTGCCAAAAATAGGCCACGGGCACAGCCGCGCCCAAAAATGAGCGCCCGAAGGTCGGGGCGCCAACACCCCCCAGCGGAAAAATGGCCAAAAAACGGGTGGGCTATAGCCTTGGCGGGGGGCGTGGGCGAAGTTCGTCCGCCGGACTCGGAATGGCCCCAGACTTTGCGGGCGGCTTCCGTGTGCCAAAAATAGGCCACGGGTACAGCCGCGCCAAAAAATGAACGCCCGAAGGTCGGGGCGCCAACACCCCCCAGCGGAAAAATGGCCAAAAAACGGGTGGGCTATAGCCTTGGTGGGGGGCGTGGGCGACGTTCGTCCGCCGGACTCGGGATGGCCCCAGACATTGCGGGCGGCCTCCGTGTACCAAAAATAGGCCACGGGCAGAGCCGCGCCCAACAATGAGCTCCCGAAGGTCGGGGCGCCAACACCCCCCAGCGGAAAAAATGGCCAAAAAACGGGTGGGCTATAGCCTTGGCGGGGGGCGTGGGCGAAGTTCGTCCGCTGAACTCGGAATGGCCCCAGACTTTGCGGGCGGCCTCCGTGTGCCAAAAATAGGCCACGGGCACAGCCGCGCCCAAAAATGAGCGCCCGAAGGTCGGGGCGCCAACACCCCCCAGCGGAAAAATGGCAAAGAAACGGGTGTGCTATAGCCTTGGTGGGGGGCGTGGGCGAAGTTCGTCCGCCGGACTCGGAATGGCCCAAGACTTTGTGGGCGGC
Organism: Citrus x limon; assembly: GCA_034663535.1. NCBI lineage: Eukaryota > Viridiplantae > Streptophyta > Magnoliopsida > Sapindales > Rutaceae > Citrus > Citrus x limon. The sequence continues at coordinate 30,515,593 of CM067999.1, forward strand.
CTCCGTGTGCCAAAAATAGGCCACGGGCACAGCCGCGCCCAAAAATGAGCGCCCGAAGGTCGGGGCGCCAACACCCCCCAGCGGAAAAATGGCAAAGAAACGGGTGTGCTATAGCCTTGGCGGGGGGCGTGGGCGAAGTTCGTCCGCCGGACTCGGAATGGCCCAAGACTTTGCGGGCGGCCTCCGTGTGCCAAAAATAGGCCACGGGCACAGCCGCCCCCAAAAATGAGCGCCCGAAGGTCGGGGCGCCAATACCCCCCAGCGGAAAAATGGCCAAGAAACGGGTGTGCTATAGCCTTGGCGGGGGGGCGTGGGCGAAGTTCGTCCGCCGGACTCGGAATGGCCCCAGACTTTGCGGGCGGCCTCCGTGTGCCAAAAATAGGCCACGGGCACAGCCGCGCCCCCAGACTTTGCGGGCAGCCTCCGTGTGCCAAAAATAGGCCACGGGCACAGCCGCGCCCAAAAATGAGCGCCCGAAGGTCGGGGCGCCAACACTCGCCAGCGGAAAAATGGCCAAAAAACGGGTGGGCTATAGCCTTGGTGGGGGGCGTGGGCGATGTTCGTCCGCCGGCCTCGGAATGGCCCCAGACTTTGCGGGCTGCCTCCGTGTGCCAAAACTAGGCCACGGGCACAGCCGCGCTTAAAAATGAGCGCCCGAAGGTCGGGGCGCCAACACCCTCCAGCGGAAAAATGGCCAAAAAACGGGTGGGCTATAGCCTTGGTGGGGGGCGTGGGCGAAGTTCGTCCGCCGGACTCGGAATGGCCCCAGATTTTGCGGGCGGCCTCCGTGTGCCAAAAATAGGCCACGGGCACAGCCGCGCCCAAAAATGAGCGCCCGAAGGTCGGGGCGCCAACAGCCCCCAGCGGAAAAATGGCCAAGAAACGGGTGTGCTATAGCCTTGGCGGGGGGCGTGGGCGAAGTTCGTACGCCGGACTCGGAATGGCCCCAGACTTTGCAGGCGGCCTCCGTGTGCCAAAAATAGGCCACGGGCACAGCCGCGCCCAAAAATGAGCGCCCGAAGGTCGGGGTGCCAACACCCCCCAGCGGAAAAATGGCCAAGAAACGGGTGTGCTATAGCCTTGGTGGGGGGCGTGGGCGAAGTTCGTCCGCCGGACTCGGAATTGCCCAAGACTTTGCGGGCGGCCTCCGTGTGCCAAAAATAGGCCACGGGCACAGCCGCGCCCAAAAATGAGCACCCGAAGGCCGGGGCGCCAACACCCCCCAGCGGAAAAATGGCCAAAAAACGGGTGGGTTATAGCCTTGGTGGGGGGCGTGGGCGATGTTCGTCCGCCGGCCTCGGAATGGCCCCAGACTTTGCGGGCAGCCTCCGTGTGCCAAAACTAGGCCACGGGCACAGCCGCGCTTAAAAATGAGCGCCCGAAGGTCGGGGCGCCAACACCCTCCAGCGGAAAAATGGCCAAAAAACGGGTGGGCTATAGCCTTGGTGGGGGGCGTGGGCGAAGTTCGTCCGCCGGACTCGGAATGGCCCCAGATTTTGCGGGCGGCCTCCGTGTGCCAAAAATAGGCCACGGGCACAGCCGCGCCCAAAAATGAGCGCCCGAAGGTCGGGGCGCCAACAGCCCCCAGCGGAAAAATGGCCAAGAAACGGGTGTGCTATAGCCTTGGCGGGGGGAGTGGGCGAAGTTCGTACGCCGGACTCGGAATGGCCCCAGACTTTGCAGGCGGCCTCCGTGTGCCAAAAATAGGCCACGGGCACAGCCGCGCCCAAAAATGAGCGCCCGAAGGTCGGGGTGCCAACACCCCCCAGCGGAAAAATGGCCAAGAAACGGGTGTGCTATAGCCTTGGCGGGGGGCGTGGGCGAAGTTCGTCCGCCGAACTCGGAATGGCCCCAGACTTTGCGGGCGGCCTCCGTGTGCCAAAAATAGGCCACGGGCACAGCCGCGCCCAAAAATGAGCGCCCGAAGGTCGGGGCGCCAACACCCCCCAGCAGAAAAATGGCAAAGAAACGGGTGTGCTATAGCCTTGGTGGGGGGCGTGGGCGAAGTTCGTCCGCCGGACTCGGAATGGCCCAAGACTTTGTGGGCGGCCTCCGTGTGCCAAAAATAGGCCACGGGCACAGCCGCGCCCAAAAATGAGCGCCCGAAGGTCGGGGCGCCAATACCCCCCAGCGGAAAAATGGCCAAGAAACGGGTGTGCTATAGCCTTGGCGGGGGGCGTGGGTGAAGTTCGTCCGCCGGACTCGGAATGGCCCCAGATTTTGCGGCCGGCCTCCGTGTGCCAAAAATAGGCCACGGGCACAGCCGCGCCCAAAAATGAGCGCCCGAAGGTCGGGGCGCCAACAGCCCCCAGCGGAAAAATGGCCAAGAAACGGGTGTGCTATAGCCTTGGCGGGGGGCGTGGGCGAAGTTCGTACGCCGGACTCGGAATGGCCCCAGACTTTGCAGGCGGCCTCCGTGTGCCAAAAATAGGCCACGGGCACAGCCGCGCCCAAAAATGAGCGCCCGAAGGTCGGGGTGCCAACACCCCCCAGCGGAAAAAATGGCCAAGAAACGGGTGTGCTATAGCCTTGGTGGGGGGCGTGGGCGAAGTTCGTCCGCCGGACTCGGAATTGCCCAAGACTTTGCGGGCGGCCTCCGTGTGCCAAAAATAGGCCACGGCCACAGCCGCGCCCAAAAATGAGCACCCGAAGGCCGGGGCGCCAACACCCCCCAGCGGAAAAATGGCCAAAAAACGGGTGGGTTATAGCCTTGGTGGGGGGCGTGGGCGATGTTCGTCCGCCGGCCTCGGAATGGCCCCAGACTTTGCGGGCAGCCTCCGTGTGCCAAAACTAGGCCACGGGCACAGCCGCGCTTAAAAATGAGCGCCCGAAGGTCGGGGCGCCAACACCCTCCAGCGGAAAAATGGCCAAAAAACGGGTGGGCTATAGCCTTGGTGGGGGGCGTGGGCGAAGTTCGTCCGCCGGACTCGGAATGGCCCCAGATTTTGCGGGCGGCCTCCGTGTGCCAAAAATAGGCCACGGGCACAGCCGCGCCCAAAAATGAGCGCCCGAAGGTCGGGGCGCCAACAGCCCCCAGCGGAAAAATGGCCAAGAAACGGGTGTGCTATAGCCTTGGCGGGGGGCGTGGGCGAAGTTCGTACGCCGGACTCGGAATGGCCCCAGACTTTGCAGGCGGCCTCCGTGTGCCAAAAATAGGCCACGGGCACAGCCGCGCCCAAAAATGAGCGCCCGAAGGTCGGGGTGCCAACACCCCCCAGCGGAAAAATGGCCAAGAAACGGGTGTGCTATAGCCTTGGCGGGGGGCGTGGGCGAAGTTCGTCCGCCGAACTCGGAATGGCCCCAGACTTTGCGGGCGGCCTCCGTGTGCCAAAAATAGGCCACGGGCACAGCCGCGCCCAAAAATGAGCGCCCGAAGGTCGGGGCGCCAACACCCCCCAGCAGAAAAATGGCAAAGAAACGGGTGTGCTTATAGCCTTGGTGGGGGGCGTGGGCGAAGTTCGTCCGCCGGACTCGGAATGGCCCAAGACTTTGTGGGCGGCCTCCGTGTGCCAAAAATAGGCCACGGGCACAGCCGCGCCCAAAAATGAGCGCCCGAAGGTCGGGGCGCCAATACCCCCCCAGCGGAAAAATGGCCAAGAAACGGGTGTGCTATAGCCTTGGCGGGGGGCGTGGGAGAAGTTCGTCCGCCGGACTCGGAATGGCCCCCAGACTTTGCAGGCGGCCTCCGTGTGCCAAAAATAGGCCACGGGCACAGCCGCGCCCAAAAATGAGCGCCCGAAGGTCGGGGCGCCAATACCCCCCAGCGGAAAAATGGCCAAGAAACGGGTGTGCTATAGCCTTGGCGGGGGGCGTGGGAGAAGTTCGTCCGCCGGACTCGGAATGGCCCCAGACTTTGCAGGCGGCCTCCGTGTGCCAAAAATAGGCCACGGCACAGCCGCGCCCAAAAATGAGCGCCCGAAGGTCGGGGTGCCAACACCCCCCAGCGGAAAAATGGCCAAGAAACGGGTATGCTATAGCCTTGGTGGGGGGGCGTGGGCGAAGTTCGTCCGCCGGACTCGGAATGGCCCCAGACTTTGCGGGCAGCCTCCGTGTGCCAAAAATAGGCCACGGGCACAGCCGCGCCCAAAAATGAGCGCCCGAAGGTCGGGGGCGCCAACACTCGCCAGCGGAAAAATGGCCAAAAAACGGTGGGCTATAGCCTTGGTGGGGGGCGTGGGCGATGTTCGTCCGCCGGCCTCGGAATGGCCCCAGACTTTGCGGGCTGCCTCCGTGTGCCAAAACTAGGCCACGGGCACAGCCGCGCTTAAAAAATGAGCGCCCGAAGGTCGGGGGCGCCAACACCCTCCAGCGGAAAAATGGCCAAAAAACGGGTGGGCTATAGCCTTGGTGGGGGGCGTGGGCGAAGTTCGTCCGCCGGACTCGGAATGGCCCCCAGATTTTGCGGGCGGCCTCCGTGTGCCAAAAAATAGGCCATGGGCACAGCCGCGCCCAAAAATGAGCGCCCGAAGGTCGGGGCGCCAACAGCCCCCAGCGGAAAAATGGCCAAGAAACGGGTGTGCTATAGCCTTGGCGGGGGGCGTGGGCGAAGTTCGTACGCCGGACTCGGAATGGCCCCAGACTTTGCAGGCGGCCTCCGTGTACCAAAAATAGGCCACGGGCGCAGCCCGCGCCCAAAAATGAGCGCCCGAAGGTCGGGGTGCCAACACCCCCCAGCGGAAAAATGGCCAAGAAACGGGCTATAGCCTTGGTGGGGGGCGTGGGCGAAGTTCGTCCGCCGGACTCGGAATTGCCCAAGACTTTGCGGGCGGCCTCCGTGTGCCAAAAATAGGCCACGGGCACAGCCGCGCCCAAAAATGAGCGCCCGAAGGCCGGGGCGCCAACACCCCCCAGCGGAAAAATGGCCAAAAAACGGGTGGGTTATAGCCTTGGTGGGGGGCGTGGGCGAAGTTCGTCCGCCGGACTCGGAATGGCCCCAGACTTTGCGGGCGGCCTCTGTGTGCCAAAAATAGGCCACGGGCAGAGCCGCGCCCAAAAATGAGCTCCCGAAGGTCGGGTTCCAACACCCCCCAGCGGAAAAATGGCCAAAAAACGGATGGGCTATAGCCTTGGTGGGGGGCTTGGGCGATGTTCGTCCGCCGGACTCGGAATAGCCCCAGATTTTACGGGCAGCCTCCGTGTGCCAAAAATAGGCCACGGGCACAGCCGCGCCCAAAAATGAGCGCCCGAAGGTCGGGGTGCCAACACCCCCCAGCGGAAAAATGGCCAAGAAACGGGTGTGCTATAGCCTTGGTGGGGGGCGTGGGCGAAGTTCGTCCGCCGGACTCGGAATGGCCCCAGACTTTGCGGGCGGCCTCCGTGTGCCAAAAATAGGCCACGGGCACGGCCGCACCCAAAAATGAGCGCCCGAAGGTCGGGGCGCCAACACCCCCCAGCGGAAAAATGGCAAAGAAACGGGTGTGCTATAGCCTTGGTGGGGGGTCGTGGGCGAAGTTCGTCTGCCGGACTCGGAATGGCCCAAGACTTTGCGGGCTGCCTCCATGTGCCAAAAATAGGCCACGGGCACAGCCGCGCCCAAAATGAGCGCCCGAAGGTCGGGGCGCCGACACTCGCCTGCGGAAAAATGGCCAAAAAACGGGTGGGCTATAGCCTTGGTGGGGGGCGTGGGCGATATTCGTCCGCCGGCCTCGGAATGGCCCCAGACTTTGCGGGCTGCCTCCGTGTACCAAAAATGGGCCACGGGCACAGCCGCGCCCAAAAATGAGCGCCCGAAGGTCGGGGCGCCAACACCCCCCAGCGGAAAAATGGCCAAAAAACGGGTGGGCTATAGCCTTGGTGGGGGGCGTGGGCGAAGTTCGTCCGCCGGACTCGGAATGGCCCCAGACTTTGCGGGCGGCTTCCGTGTGCCAAAAATAGGCCACGGGTACAGCCGCGTCAAAAAATGAGAGCCCGAAGGTCGGGGCGCCAACACCCCCCAGCGGAAAAATGGCCAAAAAACGGGTGGGCTATAGCCTTGGCGGGGGGCATGGGCGAAGTTCGTCCGCCGAACTCGGAATGGCCCCAGACTTTGTGGTCGGCCTCCGTGTGCCAAAAATAGGCCACGGGCAGAGCCGCGCCCAACAATGAGCTACCGAAGGTCGGGGCGCCAACACCCCCCAGCGGAAAAATGGCAAAGAAACGGGTGTGCTATAGCGTTGGTGGGGGGCGTGGGCGAAGTTCGTCCGCCGGAATCGGAATGGCCCAAGACTTTGCGGGCGGCCTCCGTTTTCCAAAAATAGGCCACGGGCACAGCCGCGCTCAAAAATGAGCATCCGAAGGTTGGGGCGCCAACAACCCCCCAGCGGAAAAATGGCCAAAAAACGTGTGGGCTATAGCCTTGGTGGGGGGCGTGGGCGAAGTTCGTCCGCCGGACTCGGAATTGCCCCATACTTTGCGGACGGACTCCGTGTGCCAAAAATAGGCCACGGGCACAGCCGCGCCCAAAAATGAGCGCCCGAAGGTCGGGGCGCCAACACCCCCCAGCGGAAAAATGGCCAAAAAACGGGTGGGCTATAGCCTTGGCGGGGGGCGTGGGCGAAGTTCGTCCGCCGGACACGGAATGGCCCCAGACTTTGCGGGCGGCTTCCGTGTGCCAAAAATAGGCCACGGGTACAGCCGCGCCAAAAAATGAACGCCCGAAGGTCGGGGCGCCAACACCCCCCAGCGGAAAAATGGCCAAAAAACGGGTGGGCTATAGCCTTGGTGGGGGGCGTGGGCGACGTTCGTCCGCCGGACTCGGAATGGCCCCAGACATTGCGGGCGGCCTCCGTGTACCAAAAATAGGCCACGGGCAGAGCCGCGCCCAACAATGAGCTACCGAAGGTCGGGGCGCCAACACCCCCCAGCGGAAAAATGGCCAAAAAACGGGTGGGCTATAGCCTTGGCGGGGGGCATGGGCGAAGTTCGTCCGCCGAACTCGGAATGGCCCCAGACTTTGTGGTCGGCCTCCGTGTGCCAAAAATAGGCCACGGGCACAGCCGCGCCCAAAAATGAGCGCCCGAAGGTCGGGGCGCCAACACCCCCCAGCGGAAAAATGGCAAAGAAACGGGTGTGCTATAGCCTTGGTGGGGGGCGTGGGCGAAGTTCGTCCGCCGGACTCGGAATGGCCCAAGACTTTGTGGGCGGCCTCCGTGTGCCAAAAATAGGCCACGGGCACAGCCGCGCCCAAAAATGAGCGCCCGAAGGTCGGGGCGCCAATACCCCCCAGCGGAAAAATGGCCAAAAAATGGGTGTGCTATAGCCTTGGCGGGGGGGCGTGGGCGAAGTTCGTCCGCCGGACTCGGAATGGCCCCAGACTTTGCGGGCAGCCTCCGTGTGCCAAAAATAGGCCAGGGGCACAGCCGCGCCCAAAAATGAGCGCCCGAAGGTCGGGGTGCCAACACCCCCCTGCGGAAAAATGGCAAAGAAACGGGTGTGCTATAGCCTTGGTGGGGGTCGTGGGCGAAGTTCGTCTGCCGGACTCGGAATGGCCCAAGACTTTGCGGGCTGCCTCCATGTGCCAAAAATAGGCCACGGGCACAGCCGCGCCCAAAAATGAGCGCCCGAAGGTCGGGGCGCCGACACTCGCCTGCGGAAAAATGGCAAAAAAACGGGTGGGCTATAGCCTTGGTGGGGGGCGTGGGCGAAGTTCGTCCGCCGGACTCGGAATGGCCCCAGACTTTGCGGGCGGCTTCCGTGTGCCAAAAATAGGCCACGGGTACAGCCGCGTCAAAAAATGAGCGCCCGAAGGTCGGGGCGCCAACACCCCCCAGCGGAAAAATGGCCAAAAAACGGGTGGGCTATAGCCTTGGCGGGGGGCATGGGCGAAGTTCGTCCGCCGAACTCGGAATGGCCCCAGACTTCCCCAGACATTGCGGGCGGCCTCCGTGTACCAAAAATAGGCCACGGGCAGAGCCGCGCCCAACAATGAGCTACCGAAGGTCGGGGCGCCAACACCCCCCAGCGGAAAAATGGCCAAAAAACGGGTGGGCTATAGCCTTGGCGGGGGGCATGGGCGAAGTTCGTCCGCCGAACTCGGAATGGCCCCAGACTTTGTGGTCGGCCTCCGTATGCCAAAAATAGGCCACGGGCACAGCCGCGCCCAAAAATGAGCGCCCGAAGGTCGGGGCGCCAACACCCCCCAGCGGAAAAAATGGCAAAGAAACGGGTGTGCTATAGCCTTGGTGGGGGGCGTGGGCGAAGTTCGTCCGCCGGACTCGGAATGGCCCAAGACGTTGTGGGCGGCCTCCGTGTGCCAAAAATAGGCCACGGGCACAGCCGCGCCCAAAAATGAGCGCCCGAAGGTCGGGGCGCCAATACCCCCCAGCGGAAAAATGGCCAAAAATGGGTGTGCTATAGCCTTGGCGGGGGGGGCGTGGGCGAAGTTCGTCCGCCGGACTCGGAATGGCCCCAGACTTTGCGGGCAGCCTCCGTGTGCCAAAAATAGGCCAGGGGCACAGCCGCGCCCAAAAATGAGCGCCCGAAGGTCGGGGTGCCAACACCCCCCTGCGGAAAAATGGCAAAGAAACGGGTGTGCTATAGCCTTGGTGGGGGTCGTGGGCGAAGTTCGTCTGCCGGACTCGGAATGCCCAAGACTTTGCGGGCTGCCTCCATGTGCCAAAAATAGGCCACGGGCACAGCCGCGCCCAAAAATGAGCGCCCGAAGGTCGGGGCGCCGACACTCGCCTGCGGAAAAATGGCCAAAAAACGGGGTGGGCTATAGCCTTGGTGGGGGGCGTGGGCGAAGTTCGTCCGCCGGACTCGGAATGGCCCCAGACTTTGCGGGCGGCTTCCGTGTGCCAAAAATAGGCCACGGGGTACAGCCAGGTCAAAAAATGAGCGCCCGAAGGTCGGGGCGCCAACACCCCCAGCGGAAAAATGGCCAAAAAACGGGTGGGCTATAGCCTTGGCGGGGGGCATGGGCGAAGTTCGTCCGCCGAACTCGGAATGGCCCCAGACTTCGTGGTCGGCCTCCGTGTGCCAAAAATAGGCCACGGGCAGAGCCGCGCCCAACAATGAGCTACCGAAGGTCGGGGCGCCAACACCCCCCCAGCGGAAAAATGGCAAAGAAACGGGTGTGCTATAGCCTTGGTGGGGGGCGTGGGCGAAGTTCGTCCGCCGGAATCGGAATGGCCCAAGACTTTGCGGGCGGCCTCCGTTTTCCAAAAATAGGCCACGGGCACAGCCGCGCCCAAAAATGAGCATCCGAAGGTTGGGGCGCCAACAACCCCCCAGCGGAAAAATGGCCAAAGAAACGTGTGGGCTATAGCCTTGGTGGGGGGCGTGGGCGAAGTTCGTCCGCCGGACTCGGAATTGCCCCATACTTTGCGGGCGGACTCCGTGTGCCAAAAATAGGCCACGGGCACAGCCGCGCCCAAAAATGAGCGCCCGAAGGTCGGGGCGCCAACACCCCCCAGCGGAAAAATGGCCAAAAAACGGGTGGGCTATAGCCTTGGCGGGGGGCGTGGGCGAAGTTCGTCCGTCGGACACGGAATGGCCCAGACTTTGCGGGCGGCTTCCGTGTGCCAAAAATAGGCCACGGGTACAGCCGCGCCAAAAAATGAACGCCCGAAGGTCGGGGCGCCAACACCCCCCAGCGGAAAAATGGCCAAAAAACGGGTGGGCTATAGCCTTGGTGGGGGGCGTGGGCGACGTTCGTCCGCCGGACTCGGAATGGCCCCAGACATTGCGGGCGGCCTCCGTGTACCAAAAAATAGGCCACGGGCAGAGCCGCGCCCAACAATGAGCTACCGAAGGTCGGGGCGCCAACACCCCCCAGCGGAAAAATGGCCAAAAAACGGGTGGGGCTATAGCCTTGGCGGGGGGCATGGGCGAAGTTCGTCCGCCGAACTCGGAATGGCCCCAGACTTTGTGGTCGGCCTCCGTGTGCCAAAAATAGGCCACGGGCACAGCCGCGCCCAAAAATGAGCGCCCGAAGGTCGGGGCGCCAACACCCCCCAGCGGAAAAATGGCAAAGAAAAGGGTGTGCTATAGCCTTGGTGGGGGGCGTGGGCGAAGTTCGTCCGCCGGACTCGGAATGGCCCAAGACTTTGTGGGCGGCCTCCGTGTGCCAAAAATAGCCACGGGCACAGCCGCGCCCAAAAATGAGCGCCCGAAGGTCGGGGCGCCAATACCCCCCAGCGGAAAAAAATGGCCAAAAAACGGGTGGGCTATAGCCTTGGCGGGGGGGCGTCGTCGAAGTTCGTCCGCCGGACTCGGAAATGGACCCAGACTTTGCGGGCGGCCTCCGTGTGCCAAAAATAGGCCACGGGCACAGAAGCGCCCAAAAATGAGCGCCCGATGGTCGGGGCGCCAACGCCCCACAGCGGAAAAATGGCCAAGAAACGGGTGTGCTATAGCCTTGGTGGGGGGGCGTGGGCGAAGTTCGTCCGCCGGACTCGGAATGGCCCAAGACTTTGTGGGCGGCCTCCGGTGTGCCAAAAATAGGCCACGGGCACAGCCGCGCCCAAAAATGAGCGCCCGAAGGTCGGGGCGCCAATACCCCCCAGCGGAAAAATGGCCAAGAAACGGGTGTGCTATAGCCTTGGCGGGGGGCGTGGGAGAAGTTCGTCCGCCGGACTCGGAATGGCCCCAGACTTTGCAGGCGGCCTCCGTGTGCCAAAAATAGGCCACGGGCACAGCCGCGCCCAAAAAATGAGCGCCCGAAGGTCGGGGTGCCAACACCCCCCAGCGGAAAAATGGCCAAGAAACGGGTATGCTATAGCCTTGGTGGGGGGCGTGGGCGAAGTTCGTCCGCCGGACTCGGAATGGCCCCCAGACTTTGCGGGCAGCCTCCGTGTGCCAAAAATAGGCCACGGGCACAGCCGCGCCCAAAAATGAGCGCCCGAAGGTCGGGGCGCCAACACTCGCCAGCGGAAAAATGGCCAAAAAACGGGTGGGCTATAGCCTTGGTGGGGGGCGTGGGCGATGTTCGTCCGCCGGCCTCGGAATGGCCCCAGACTTTGCGGGCTGCCTCCGTGTGCCAAAACTAGGCCACGGGCACAGCCGCGCTTAAAAATGAGCGCCCGAAGGTCGGGGCGCCAACACCCTCCAGCGGAAAAATGGCCAAAAAACGGGTGGGCTATAGCCTTGGTGGGGGGCGTGGGCGAAGTTCGTCCGCCGGACTCGGAATGGCCCCAGATTTTGCGGGCGGCCTCCGTGTGCCAAAAATAGGCCATGGGCACAGCCGCGCCCAAAAATGAGCGCCCGAAGGTCGGGGCGCCAACAGCCCCCAGCGGAAAAATGGCCAAGAAACGGGTGTGCTATAGCCTTGGCGGGGGGCGTGGGCGAAGTTCGTACGCCGGACTCGGAATGGCCCCAGACTTTGCAGGCGGCCTCCGTGTGCCAAAAATAGGCCACGGGCGCAGCCGCGCCCAAAAATGAGCGCCCCGAAGGTCGGGGTGCCAACACCCCCCAGCGGAAAAATGGCCAAGAAACGGGTGTGCTATAGCCTTGGTGGGGGGCGTGGGCGAAGTTCGTCCGCCGGACTCGGAATTGCCCAAGACTTTGCGGGCGGCCTCCGTGTGCCAAAAATAGGCCACGGGCACAGCCGCGCCCAAAAATGAGCGCCCGAAGGCCGGGGCGCCAACACCCCCCAGCGGAAAAATGGCCAAAAAACGGGTGGGTTATAGCCTTGGTGGGGGGCGTGGGCGAAGTTCGTCCGCCGGACTCGGAATGGCCCCAGACTTTGCGGGCGGCCTCTGTGTGCCAAAAATAGGCCACGGGCAGAGCCGCGCCCAAAAATGAGCTCCCGAAGGTCGGGTTCCAACACCCCCCAGCGGAAAAATGGCCAAAAAACGGATGGGCTATAGCCTTGGTGGGGGGCTTGGGCGATGTTCGTCCGCCGGACTCGGAATAGCCCCAGATTTTGCGGGCAGCCTCCGTGTGCCAAAAATAGGCCACGGGCACAGCCGCGCCCAAAAATGAGCGCCCGAAGGTCGGGGTGCCAACACCCCCCAGCGGAAAAATGGCCAAGAAACGGGTGTGCTATAGCCTTGGTGGGGGGCGTGGGCGAAGTTCGTCCGCCGGACTCGGAATGGCCCCAGCCTTTGCGGGCGGCCTCCGTTTTCCAAAAATAGGCCACGGGCACAGCCGCGCCCAAAAATGAGCATCCGAAGGTCGGGGCGCCAACACCCCCCAGCGGAAAAATGGCCAAAAAACGTGTGGGCTATAGCCTTGGTGGGGGGCGTGGGCGAAGTTCGTCCGCCGGACTCGGAATGGCCCCAGACTTTGCGGGCGGCCTCCGTGTGCCAAAAATAGGCCACGGGCACGGCCGCACCCAAAAATGAGCGCCCGAAGGTCGGGGCGCCAACACCCCCCAGCGGAAAAATGGCAAAGAAACGGGTGTGCTATAGCCTTGGTGGGGGTCGTGGGCGAAGTTCGTCTGCCGGACTCGGAATGGCCCAAGACTTTGCGGGCTGCCTCCATGTGCCAAAAATAGGCCACGGGCACAGCCGCGCCCAAAAATGAGCGCCCGAAGGTCGGGGCGCCGACACTCGCCTGCGGAAAAATGGCCAAAAAACGGGTGGGCTATAGCCTTGGTGGGGGGCGTGGGCGATATTCGTCCGCCGGCCTCGGAATGGCCCCAGACTTTGCGGGCTGCCTCCGTGTACCAAAAATGGGCCACGGGCACAGCCGCGCCCAAAAATGAGCGCCCGAAGGTCGGGGCGCCAACACCCCCCAGCGGAAAAATGGCCAAAAAACGGGTGGGCTATAGCCTTGGTGGGGGGCGTGGGCGAAGTTCGTCCGCCGGACTCGGAATGGCCCCAGACTTTGCGGGCGGCTTCCGTGTGCCAAAAATAGGCCACGGGTACAGCCGCGTCAAAAAATGAGAGCCCGAAGGTCGGGGCGCCAACACCCCCCAGCGGAAAAATGGCCAAAAAACGGGTGGGCTATAGCCTTGGCGGGGGGCATGGGCGAAGTTCGTCCGCCGAACTCGGAATGGCCCCAGACTTTGTGGTCGGCCTCCGTGTGCCAAAAATAGGCCACGGGCAGAGCCGCGCCCAACAATGAGCTACCGAAGGTCGGGGCGCCAACACCCCCCAGCGGAAAAATGGCAAAGAAACGGGTGTGCTATAGCGTTGGTGGGGGGCGTGGGCGAAGTTCGTCCGCCGGAATCGGAATGGCCCAAGACTTTGCGGGCGGCCTCCGTTTTCCAAAAATAGGCCACGGGCACAGCCGCGCTCAAAAATGAGCATCCGAAGGTTGGGGCGCCAACAACCCCCCAGCGGAAAAATGGCCAAAAAACGTGTGGGCTATAGCCTTGGTGGGGGGCGTGGGCGAAGTTCGTCCGCCGGACTCGGAATTGCCCCATACTTTGCGGACGGACTCCGTGTGCCAAAAATAGGCCACGGGCACAGCCGCGCCCAAAAATGAGCGCCCGAAGGTCGGGGCGCCAACACCCCCCAGCGGAAAAATGGCCAAAAAACGGGTGGGCTATAGCCTTGGCGGGGGGCGTGGGCGAAGTTCGTCCGCCGGACACGGAATGGCCCCAGACTTTGCGGGCGGCTTCCGTGTGCCAAAAATAGGCCACGGGTACAGCCGCGCCAAAAAATGAACGCCCGAAGGTCGGGGCGCCAACACCCCCCAGCGGAAAAATGGCCAAAAAACGGGTGGGCTATAGCCTTGGTGGGGGGCGTGGGCGACGTTCGTCCGCCGGACTCGGAATGGCCCCAGACATTGCGGGCGGCCTCCGTGTACCAAAAATAGGCCACGGGCAGAGCCGCGCCCAACAATGAGCTACCGAAGGTCGGGGCGCCAACACCCCCCAGCGGAAAAATGGCCAAAAAACGGGTGGGCTATAGCCTTGGCGGGGGGCATGGGCGAAGTTCGTCCGCCGAACTCGGAATGGCCCCAGACTTTGTGGTCGGCCTCCGTGTGCCAAAAATAGGCCACGGGCACAGCCGCGCCCAAAAATGAGCGCCCGAAGGTCGGGGCGCCAACACCCCCCAGCGGAAAAATGGCAAAGAAACGGGTGTGCTATAGCCTTGGTGGGGGGCGTGGGCGAAGTTCGTCCGCCGGACTCGGAATGGCCCAAGACTTTGTGGGCGGCCTCCGTGTGCCAAAAATAGGCCACGGGCACAGCCGCGCCCAAAAATGAGCGCCCGAAGGTCGGGGCGCCAATACCCCCCAGCGGAAAAATGGCCAAAAAATGGGTGTGCTATAGCCTTGGCGGGGGGGCGTGGGCGAAGTTCGTCCGCCGGACTCGGAATGGCCCCAGACTTTGCGGGCAGCCTCCGTGTGCCAAAAATAGGCCAGGGGCACAGCCGCGCCCAAAAATGAGCGCCCGAAGGTCGGGGTGCCAACACCCCCCTGCGGAAAAATGGCAAAGAAACGGGTGTGCTATAGCCTTGGTGGGGGTCGTGGGCGAAGTTCGTCTGCCGGACTCGGAATGGCCCAAGACTTTGCGGGCTGCCTCCATGTGCCAAAAATAGGCCACGGGCACAGCCGCGCCCAAAAATGAGCGCCCGAAGGTCGGGGCGCCGACACTCGCCTGCGGAAAAATGGCAAAAAAACGGGTGGGCTATAGCCTTGGTGGGGGGCGTGGGCGAAGTTCGTCCGCCGGACTCGGAATGGCCCCAGACTTTGCGGGCGGCTTCCGTGTGCCAAAAATAGGCCACGGGTACAGCCGCGTCAAAAAATGAGCGCCCGAAGGTCGGGGCGCCAACACCCCCCAGCGGAAAAATGGCCAAAAAACGGGTGGGCTATAGCCTTGGCGGGGGGCATGGGCGAAGTTCGTCCGCCGAACTCGGAATGGCCCCAGACTTCGTGGTCGGCCTCCGTGTGCCAAAAATAGGCCACGGGCAGAGCCGCGCCCAACAATGAGCTACCGAAGGTCGGGGCGCCAACACCCCCCAGCGGAAAAATGGCAAAGAAACGGGTGTGCTATAGCCTTGGTGGGGGGCGTGGGCGAAGTTCGTCCGCCGGAATCGGAATGGCCCAAGACTTTGCGGGCGGCCTCCGTTTTCCAAAAATAGGCCACGGGCACAGCCGCGCCCAAAAATGAGCATCCGAAGGTTGGGGCGCCAACAACCCCCCAGCGGAAAAATGGCCAAAAAACGTGTGGGCTATAGCCTTGGTGGGGGGCGTGGGCGAAGTTCGTCCGCCGGACTCGGAATTGCCCCATACTTTGCGGGCGGACTCCGTGTGCCAAAAATAGGCCACGGGCACAGCCGCGCCCAAAAATGAGCGCCCGAAGGTCGGGGCGCCAACACCCCCCAGCGGAAAAATGGCCAAAAAACGGGTGGGCTATAGCCTTGGCGGGGGGCGTGGGCGAAGTTCGTCCGTCGGACACGGAATGGCCCCAGACTTTGCGGGCGGCTTCCGTGTGCCAAAAATAGGCCACGGGTACAGCCGCGCCAAAAAATGAACGCCCGAAGGTCGGGGCGCCAACACCCCCCAGCGGAAAAATGGCCAAAAAACGGGGGGGCTATAGCCTTGGTGGGGGGCGTGGGCGACGTTCATCCGCCGGACTCGGAATGGCCCCAGACATTGCGGGCGGCCTCCGTGTACCAAAAATAGGCCACGGGCAGAGCCGCGCCCAACAATGAGCTACCGAAGGTCGGGGCGCCAACACCCCCCAGCGGAAAAATGGCCAAAAAACGGGTGGGCTATAGCCTTGGCGGGGGGCATGGGCGAAGTTCGTCCGCCGAACTCGGAATGGCCCCAGACTTTGTGGTCGGCCTCCGTGTGCCAAAAATAGGCCACGGGCACAGCCGCGCCCAAAAATGAGCGCCCGAAGGTCGGGGCGCCAACACCCCCCAGCGGAAAAATGGCAAAGAAAAGGGTGTGCTATAGCCTTGGTGGGGGGCGTGGGCGAAGTTCGTCCGCCGGACTCGGAATGGCCCAAGACTTTGTGGGCGGCCTCCGTGTGCCAAAAATAGGCCACGGGCACAGCCGCGCCCAAAAATGAGCGCCCGAAGGTCGGGGCGCCAATACCCCCCAGCGGAAAAATGGCCAAAAAACGGGTGGGCTATAGCCTTGGCGGGGGGCGTCGGCGAAGTTCGTCCGCCGGACTCGGAATGGACCCAGACTTTGCGGGCGGCCTCCGTGTGCCAAAAATAGGCCACGGGCACAGAAGCGCCCAAAAATGAGCGCCCGATGGTCGGGGCGCCAACGCCCCACAGCGGAAAAATGGCCAAGAAACGGGTGTGCTATAGCCTTGGTGGGGGGCGTGGGCGAAGTTCGTCCGCCGGACTCGGAATGGCCCCAGACTTTGCGGGCGGCCTCCGTGTGCCAAAAATAGGCCACGGGCACAGCCGCGCCCAAAAATGAGCGCCCGAAGGTCGGGGCGCCAACACCCCCCAGCGGAAAAATGGCAAAGAAACGGGTGTGCTATAGCCTTGGTGGGGGGCGTGGGCGAAGTTCGTCCGCCGGACTCGGAATGGCCCCAGACTTTGCGGGCTGCCTCCGTGTGCCAAAAATAGGCCATGGACACAGCCGCGCCCAAAAATGAGCGCCCGAAGGTCGGGGCGCCAACACCCCCCAGCGGAAAAATGGCCAAAAAACGGGTGGGCTATAGCCTTGGCGGGGGGCGTGGGCGAAGTTCGTCCGCCGGACTCGGAATGGCCCCAGACTTTGCGGGTGGCTTCCGTGTGCCAAAAATAGGCCACGGGTACAGCCGCGCCAAAAAATGAGCGCCCGAAGGTCGGGGCGCCAACACCCCCCAGCGGAAAAATGGCCAAAAAACGGGTGGGCTATAGCCTTGGTGGGGGGCGTGGGCGACGTTCGTCCGCCGAACTCGGAATGGCCCCAGACTTTGTGGTCGGCCTCCGTGTGCCAAAAATAGGCCACGGGCACAGCCGCGCCCAAAAATGAGCGCCCGAAGGTCGGGGCGCCAACACCCCCCAGCGGAAAAATGGCAAAGAAACGGGTGTGCTATAGCCTTGGCGGGGGGCATGGGCGAAGTTCGTCCGCCGAACTCGGAATGGCCCCAGACTTTGCGGGCGGCCTCCGTGTGCCAAAAATAGGCCACGGGCACAGCCGCGCCCAAAAATGAGCGCCCGAAGGTCGGGGCGCCAACACCCCCCAGCGGAAAAATGGCAAAGAAACGGGTGTGCTATAGCCTTGGTGGGGGGCGTGGGCGAAGTTCGTCCGCCGGACTCGAATGGCCCAAGACTTTGCGGGCGGCCTCCGTGTGCCAAAAATAGGCCACGGGCACAGCCGCGCCCAAAAATGAGCGCCCGAAGTTCGGGGCGCCAATACCCCCCAGCGGAAAAATGGCCAAAAAATGGGTGGGCTATAGCCTTGGTGGGGGGCGTGGGCGAAGTTCGTCTGCCGGACTCGGAATGGCCCCAGACTTTGCGGGCGGCCTCCGTGTGCCAAAAATAGGCCACGGGCACAGCCGCGCCCAAAAATGAGCGCCCGAAGGTCGGTGCGCTGACACTCGCCTGCGGAAAAATGGCCAAAAAACGGGTGGGCTATAGCCTTGGTGGGGGGCGTGGGCGATGTTCGTCCGCCGGCCTCGGAATGGCCCCAGACTTTGCGGGCTGCCTCCGTGTACCAAAAATAGGCCACGGGCAGAGCCGCGCCCAACAATGAGCTCCCGAAGGTCGGGGCGCCAACACCCCCCAGCGGAAAAATGGCCAAAAAACGGGTGGGCTATAGCCTTGGTGGGGGGCGTGGGCGAAGTTCGTCCGCCGGACTCGGAATGGCCCCAGATTTTGCGGGCGGCCTCCGTGTGCCAAAAATAGGCCACGGGCACAGCCGCGCCCAAAAATGAGCGCCCGATGGTCGGGGCGCCAACAGCCCCCAGCGGAAAAATGGCCAAGAAACGGGTGTGCTATAGCCTTGGCGGGGGGGCGTGGGCGAAGTTCGTCCGCCGGACTCGGAATGTCCCCAGACTTTGCGAGCAGCCTCCGTGTGCCAAAAATAGGCCAGGGGCACAGCCGCGCCCAAAAATGAGCGCCCGAAGGTCGGGGTGCCAACACCCCCCAGCGGAAAAATGGCCAAGAAACGGGTGTGCTATAGCCTTGGTGGGGGGCGTGGGCGAAGTTCGTCCGCCGGACTCGGAATGGCCCCAGACTTTGCGGGCGGCCTCCGTGTTCCAAAAATAGGCCACGGGCACAGCCGCGCCCAAAAATGAGCGCCCGAAGGTCGGGGCGCTGACACTCGCCTGCGGAAAAATGGCCAAAAAACGGGTGGGCTATAGCCTTGGTGGGGGGCGTGGGCGATGTTCGTCCGCCGGCCTCGGAATGGCCCCAGACTTTGCGGGCTGCCTCCGTGTACCAAAAATAGGCCACGGGCAGAGCCGCGCCCAACAATGAGCTCCCGAAGGTCGGGGCGCCAACACCCCCCAGCGGAAAAATGGCCAAAAAACGGGTGGCCTATAGCCTTGGTGGGGGGCGTGGGCGAAGTTCGTCCGCCGGACTCGGAATGGCCCCAGATTTTGCGGGCGGCCTCCGTGTGCCAAAAATAGGCCACGGGCACAGCCGCGCCCAAAAATGAGTGCCCGATGGTCGGGGCGCCAACAGCCCCCAGCGGAAAAATGGCCAAGAAACGGGTGTACTATAGCCTTGGCGGGGGGGCGTGGGCGAAGTTCGTCCGCCGGACTCGGAATGGCCCCAGACTTTGCGGGCAGCCTCCGTGTGCCAAAAATAGGCCAGGGGCACAGCCGCGCCCAAAAATGAGCGCCCGAAGGTCGGGGTGCCAACACCCCCCAGCGGAAAAATGGCCAAGAAACGGGTGTGCTATAGCCTTGGTGGGGGGCGTGGGCGAAGTTCGTCCGCCGGACTCGGAATGGCCCCAGACTTTGCGGGCGGCCTCCGTGTGCCAAAAATAGGCCACGGGCACAGCCGCGCCCAAAATTGAGGGCCCGAAGGTCGGGGCGCATACACCCCCCAGCGGAAAAATGGCCAAAAAACGGGTGGGCTATAGCCTTGGTGGGGGGCGTGGGCGATGTTCGTCCGCCGGACTCGGAATGGCCCCAGCCTTTGCGGGCGACCTCCGTTTTCCAAAAATAGGCCACGGGCACAGCCGCGCCCAAAAATGAGCATCCGAAGGTTGGGGCGCCAACACCCCCCAGCGGAAAAATGGCCAAAAAACGGGTGGCCTATAGCCTTGGTGGGGGGCGTGGGCGAAGTTCGTCCGCCGGACTCGGAATGGCCCCAGATTTTGCGGGCGGCCTCCGTGTGCCAAAAATAGGCCACGGGCACAGCCGCGCCCAAAAATGAGTGCCCGATGGTCGGGGCGCCAACAGCCCCCAGCGGAAAAATGGCCAAGAAACGGGTGTGCTATAGCCTTGGCGGGGGGGCGTGGGCGAAGTTCGTCCGCCGGACTCGGAATGGCCCCAGACTTTGCGGGCAGCCTCCGTGTGCCAAAAATAGGCCAGGGGCACAGCCGCGCCCAAAAATGAGCGCCCGAAGGTCGGGGTGCCAACACCCCCCAGCGGAAAAATGGCCAAGAAACGGGTGTGCTATAGCCTTGGTGGGGGGCGTGGGCGAAGTTCGTCCGCCGAACTCGAAATGGCCCCAGACTTTGCGGGCGGCCTCCGTGTGCCAAAATTAGGCCACGGGCACAGCCGCGCCCGAAGGTCGGGGCGCCAACACCCCCCAGCGGAAAAATGGCCAAAAAACGGGTGGGCTATAGCCTTGGCGGGGGGCATGGGCGAAGTTCGTCCGCCGAACTCGGAATGGCCCCAGACTTTGCGGGCGGCCTCCGTGTGCCAAAAATAGGCCACGGGCACAGCCGTGCCCAAAAATGAGCGCCCAAAGGTCGGGGCGCCAACAGCCCCCAGCGGAAAAATGGCCAAGAAACGGGTGTGCTATAGCCTTGGTGGGGGGCGTGGGCGAAGTTCGTCCGGTGGACTCGGAATGGCCCCAGACTTTGCGGGCGGCCTCCGTGTGCCAAAAATAAGCCACGGGCACTGCCACGCCCAAAAATGAGCGCCCGAAGGTCGGGGCACCAACACCCCCCAGCGGAAAAATGGCCCAAAAACGGGTGGGCTGTAGCCTTGGCGGGGGGCGTGGGCGAAGTTCGTCCGCCGGACTCGGAATGGCCCCAGACTTTGCGGGCAGCTTCCGTGTGCCAAAAATAGGCCACGGGTACAGCCGCGCCAAAAAATGAGCGCCCGAAGGTCGGGGCGCCAACACCCCCCAGCGGAAAAATGGCCAAAAAACGGGTGGGCTATAGCCTTGGTGGGGCCCGTGGGCGACGTTCGTCCGCCGGACTCGGAATGCGGCGAGACTTTGCGAGGGGCCTCGGGGTGCCAAAAATAAGCCGCGGGCAAAGCCGCACCCAAAAATAAGCGCCCGAAGGTCGTGGTGCCAAAACCCCCCAGCGGAGAAACGGCCAAAAAACGGGTGTGCTATAGCCTTGGTGGGGGGCGTGGGCGATGTTCGTCCGCCGGACTCGGAATGGCCCCAGCCTTTGCGGGCGACCTCCGTTTTCCAAAAATAGGCCACGGGCACAGCCGCGCCCAAAAATGAGCGCCCGAAGGTCGGGGCGCCAACACCCCCCAGCGGAAAAATGGCAAAGAAAAGGGTGTGCTATAGCCTTGGTGGGGGGCGTGGGCGAAGTTCGTCCGCCGGACTCGGAATGGCCCAAGACTTTGCGGGCGGCCTCCGTGTGCCAAAAATAGGCCACGGGCGCAGCCGCGCCCAAAAATGAGCGCCCGAAGGTCGGGGCGCCAACACCCCCCAGCGGAAAAATGGCCAAAAAACGGGTGGGCTATAGCCTTGGCGGGGGGCGTGGGCGAAGTTCGTCCGCCGGACTCGGAATGGCCCCAGACTTTGCGGGCAGCTTCCGTGTGCCAAAAATAGGCCACGGGTACAGCCGCGCCAAAAAATGAGCGCCCGAAGGTCGGGGCGCCAACACCCCCCAGCGGAAAAATGGCCAAAAAACGGGTGGGCTATAGCCTTGGTGGGGCCCGTGGGCGACGTTCGTCCGCCGGACTCGGAATGGCCCCAGACATTGCGGGCGGCCTCCGTGTACCAAAAATAGGCCACGGGCAGAGCCGCGCCCAACAATGAGCTCCCGAAGGTCGGGGCGCCAACACCCCCCAGCGGAAAAATGGCCAAAAAACGGGTGGGCTATAGCCTTGGCGGGGGGCATGGGCGAAGTTCGTCCGCCGAACTCGAAATGGCCCCAGACTTTGCGGGCGGCCTCCGTGTGCCAAAATTAGGCCACGGGCACAGCCGCGCCCGAAGGTCGGGGCGCCAACACCCCCCAGCGGAAAAATGGCCAAAAAACGGGTGGGCTATAGCCTTGGCGGGGGGCATGGGCGAAGTTCGTCCGCCGAACTCGGAATGGCCCCAGACTTTGCGGGCGGCCTCCGTGTGCCAAAAATAGGCCACGGGCACAGCCGTGCCCAAAAATGAGCGCCCAAAGGTCGGGGCGCCAACAGCCCCCAGCGGAAAAATGGCCAAGAAACGGGTGTGCTATAGCCTTGGTGGGGGGCGTGGGCGAAGTTCGTCCGGTGGACTCGGAATGGCCCCAGACTTTGCGGGCGGCCTCCGTGTGCCAAAAATAAGCCACGGGCACTGCCACGCCCAAAAATGAGCGCCCGAAGGTCGGGGCACCAACACCCCCCAGCGGAAAAATGGCCCAAAAACGGGTGGGCTGTAGCCTTGGTGGGGGGCGCGGGCGAAGTTCGTCCGCCGGACTCGGAATGCGGCGAGACTTTGCGAGGGGCCTCGGGGTGCCAAAAATAAGCCGCGGGCAAAGCCGCACCCAAAAATAAGCGCCCGAAGGTCGTGGTGCCAAAACCCCCCAGCGGAGAAACGGCCAAAAAACGGGTGGGCTATAGCCTGGGTGGGGGGCGCGGGCAAAGTTCGTCCGCCGGACTCGGAATGCGGCGAGACTTTGCGAGGGGCCTCAGGGTGCCAAAAATAAACCGCGGGCAAAGCCGCGCCCAAAAATAAGCGCCCGAAGGTCGTGGTGCCAAAACCCCCCAGCGGAAAAATGGCCAAAAAACGGGTGGGCTATAGCCTTGGTGGGGGGCGCGGGCGAAGTTCGTCCGCCGGACTCGGAATGCGGCGAGACTTTGCGAGGGGCCTCGGGGTGCCAAAAATAAGCCGCGGGCAAAGCCGCGCCCAAAAATAAGAGCCCGAAGGTTGTAGTGCCAAAACCCCCCAGCGGAAAAATGGCCAAAAAACGGGTGGGCTATAGCCTTGGTGGGGGGCGCGGGCGAAGTTCGTCCGCAGGACTCGGAATGCGGCAAGACTTTGCGAGGGGCCTCGGGGTGGCAAAAATAAGCCGCGGGCAAAGCCGCGCCCAAAAATAAGCGCCCGAAGGTCGTGGTGCCAAAACCCCCCAGCGGAAAAATGGCCAAAAAACGGGTGGGTTATAGCCTTGGTGGGGAGCGCGGGCGAAGTTCGTCCGCCGGACTCGGAATGCGGCGAGACTTTGCGAGGGGCATCGCGGTGCCAAAAATAAGCCGCGGGCAAAGCCGCGCCCGAAGGTCGTGGTGCCAAAACCCCCCAGCGGAAAAATTGCCAAAAAACGGGTGGGCTATAGCCTTGGTGGGGGGCGCGGGCGAAGTTCGTCCGCCTGACTCGGAATGCGGCGAGACTTTGCGAGGGGCCTCGGGGTGCCAAAAATAAGCCGCGCGCAAAGCCGCGCCCAAAAATAAGTGCCCGAAGGTCGTGGTGCCAAAACCCCCCAGCGGAAAAATGGCCAAAAAACGGGTGGGCTATAGCCTTGCTGGGGGGCGCGGGCGAAGTTCGTCCGCCGGACTCGGAATGCGGCGAGACTTTGCGAGGGGTCTCGGGGTGCCAAAAATAAGCCGCGGGCAAAGCCGCGCACAAAAATAAGTGCCCGAAGGTCGTGGTGCCAAAACCCCCCAGCGGAAAAATGGCCAAAAAACGGGTGGGCTATAGCCTTGGTGGGGGGCGCGGGCGAAGTTCTTCCGCCGGACTCGGAATGCGGCGAGACTTTGCGAGGGGCCTCGGGGTGCCAAAAATAAGCTGCGGGCAAAGCCGCGCCCAAAAATAAGCACCCGAAGGTCGTGGTGCCAAAACCCCCCAGCGGAAAAATGGCCAAAAAACGGGTGGGCTATAGCCTTGGTGGGGGGCGCGGGCGAAGTTCGTCCGCCGGACTCGGAATGCGGCGAGACTTTGCGAGGGGCCTCGGGGTGCCAAAAATAAGCCGCGCGCAAAGCCGCGCCCAAAAATAAGCGCCCGAAGGTCGTGGTGCCAAAACCCCCCAGCGGAAAAATGGCCAAAAAACGGGTGGGCTATAGCCTTGCTGGGGGGCGCGGGCGAAGTTCGTCCGCCGGACTCGGAATGCGGCGAGACTTTGCGAGGGGCCTCGGGGTGCCAAAAATAAGCCGCGGGCAAAGCCGCGCACAAAAATAAGCGCCCGAAGGTCGTGGTGCCAAAACCCCCCAGCGGAAAAATGGCCAAAAAACGGGTGGGCTATAGCCTTGGTGGGGGGCGCGGGCGAAGTTCGTCCGCCGGACTCGGAATGCGGCGAGACTTTGCGAGGGGCCTCGGGGTGCCAAAAATAAGCCGTGGGCAAAGCCGCGCGCAAAAATAAGCGCCCGAAGGTCGTGGTGCCAAAACCGCCCAGCGGAAAAATGGCCAAAAAACGGGTGGGCTATAGACTTGGTGGGGGGCGCGGGTGAAGTTCGTCCGCCGGACTCGGAATGCGGCGAGACTTTGCGAGGGGCCTCGGGGTGCCAAAAATAGGCCGCGGGCAAAGCCGCACCCAAAAATAAGCGCCCGATGGTCGTGGTGCCAAAACCCCCCAGCGGAAAAATGGCCAAAAAACGGGTGGGCTATAGCCTTGGTGGGGGGCGCGGGCGAAGTTCGTCCGCCGGACTCGGAATGCGGCGAGACTTTGCGAGGGGCCTCCGGGTGCCAAAAATAAGCCGCGGGCAAAGCCTCACCCAAAAATAAGCGCCCGAAGGTCGTGGTGCCAAAACCCCCCAGCGGAAAAATGGCCAAAAAACGGGTGGGCTATAGCCTTGTTGGGGGGCGCGGGCGAAGTTCGTCCGCCGGACTCGGAATGCGGCGAGAGTTTGTGAGGGGCATCGCGGTGCCAAAAATAAGCCGCGGGCAAAGCCGCGCCCAAAAATAAGCGCCCGAAGGTCGTGGTACCAAAACCCCCCAGCGGAAAAATGGCCAAAAAACGGGTGGGCTATAGCCTTGGTGGGGGGCGCGGGCGAAGTTCGTCCGCCGGACTCGGAATGCGGCGAGACTTTGCGAGGGGCCTCGGGGTGCCAAAAATAAGCCGCGGGCAAAGCCGCGCCCAAAAATAAGCGCCCGAAGGTCGTGGTGCCAAAACCCCCCAGCGGAAAAATGGCCAAAAAACGGGAGGGCTATAGCCTTGGTGGGGGGCGCGGGTGAAGTTCGTCCGCCGGACTCGGAATGCGGTGAGACTTTACGAGGGGCCTCGCGGTGCCAAAAATAAGCCGCAGGCAAAGCCGTGCCCAAAAATAAGCGCCCGAAGGTCGTGGTGCCAAAACCCCCCAGCGGAAAAATGGCCAAAAAACGGGTGGGCTATAGCCTTGGTGGGGGGCGCGGGCGAAGTTCGTCCGCCGGACTCGGAATGCGGCGAGACTTTGCGAGGGGCCTCGGGGTGCCAAAAATAAGCTGAGGGCAAAGCCGCGCCCAAAAATAAGCACCCCAAGGTCGTGGTGCCAAAACCCCCCAGCGGAAAAATGGCCAAAAAACGGGTGGGCTATAGCCTTGGTAGGGGGCGCGGGCGAAGTTCGTCCGCCGGACTCGGAATGCGGCGAGACTTTGCGAGGGGCCTCCGGGTGCCAAAAATAAGCCGCGGGCAAAGCTGCGCCCAAAAATAAGCGCCCGAAGGTCGTGGTGCCAAAACCCCCCAGCGGAAAAATGGCCAAAAAACGGGTGGGCTATAGCCTTGGTGGGGGGCGCGGGCGAAGTTCGTCCGCCGGACTCGGAATGCGGCGAGACTTTGCGAGGGGCCTCGCTGTGCCAAAAATAAGCCGCGGGCAAAGCCGCGCCCAAAAATAAGCGCCCGAAGGTCGTGGTGCCAAAACCCCCCAGCGGAAAAATGGCCAAAAAACGGGTGGGCTATAGCCTTGGTGGGGGGCGCGGGCGAAGTTCGTCCGCCGGACTCGGAATGCGGTGAGACTTTTCGAGGGGCCTCGGGGTGCCAAAAATAAGCTGCGGGCAAAGCCGCGCCCAAAAATAAGCGCCCGAAGGTCGTGGTGCCAAAACCCCCCAGCGGAAAAATGGCCAAAAAACGGGTGGGCTATAGCCTTGGTGGGGGGCGCGGGCGAAGTTCGTCCGCCGGACTCGGAATGCGGCGAGACTTTGCGAGGGGCCTCCGGGTGCCAAAAATAAGCCGCGGGCAAAGCCGCGCCCAAAAATAAGCGCCCGAAGGTCGTGGTGCCAAAACCCCCCAGCGGAAAAATGGCCAAAAAACGGGTGGGCTATAGCCTTGGTGGGGAGCGCGGGCGAAGTTCGTCCGCCGGACTCGGAATGCGGCGAGACTTTGCGAGGGGCCTCGCTGTGCCAAAAATAAGCCGCGGGCAAAGCCGCGCCCAAAAATAAGCGCCCGAAGGTCGTGGTGCCAAAACCCCCCAGCGGAAAAATGGCCAAAAAACGGGTGGGCTATAGCCTTGGTGGGGGGCGCGGGCGAAGTTCGTCCGCCGGACTCGGAATGCGGCGAGACTTTTCGAGGGGCCTCGGGGTGCCAAAAATAAGCTGCGGGCAAAGCCGCGCCCAAAAATAAGCGCCCGAAGGTCGTGGTGCCAAAACCCCCCAGCGGAAAAATGGCCAAAAAACGGGTGGGCTATAGCCTTGGTGGGGGGCGCGGGCGAAGTTCGTCCGCCGGACTCGGAATGCGGCGAGACTTTGCGAGGGGCCTCCGGGTGCCAAAAATAAGCCGCGGGCAAAGCCGCGCCCAAAAATAAGCGCCCGAAGGTCGTGGTGCCAAAACCCCCCAGCGGAAAAATGGCCAAAAAACGGGTGGGCTATAGCCTTGGTGGGGAGCGCGGGCGAAGTTCGTCCGCCGGACTCGGAATGCGGCGAGACTTTGCGAGGGGCCTCGCGGTGCCAAAAATAAGCCGCGGGCAAAGCCGCGCCCAAAAATAAGCGCCCGAAGGTCGTGGTGCCAAAACCCCCCTGCGGAAAAATGGCCAAAAAACGGGTGGGCTATAGCCTTGGTGGGGGGCGCGGGCGAAGTTCGTCCGCCGGACTCGGAATGCAGCGAGACTTTGTGAGGGGCCTCGGGGTGCAAAAAATAAGCCGCGGGCAAAGCCGCGCCCAAAAATAAGCGCCCGAAGGTCGTGGTACCAAAACCCCCCAGCGGAAAAATGGCCAAAAAACGGGTGGGCTATAGCCTTGGTGGGGGGCGCGGGCGAAGTTCGTCCGCCGGACTCGGAATGCGGCGAGACTTTGCGAGGGGCCTCCGGGTGCCAAAAATAAGCCGCGGGCAAAGCCGCGCCCAAAAATAAGCGCCCGAAGGTCGTGGTGCCAAAACCCCCCAGCGGAAAAATGGCCAAAAAACGGGTGGGCTATAGCCTTGGTGGGGGGCGCGGGCGAAGTTCGTCCGCCGGACTCGGAATGCGGCGAGACTTTGCGAGGGGCCTCGCTGTGCCAAAAATAAGCCGCGGGCAAAGCCGCGCCCAAAAATAAGCGCCCGAAGGTCGTGGTGCCAAAACCCCCCAGCGGAAAAATGGCCAAAAAATGGGTGGGCTATAGCCTTGGTGGGGGGCGCGGGCGAAGTTCGTCCGCCGGACTCGGAATGCGGCGAGACTTTGCGAGGGGCCTCGGGGTGCCAAAAATAAGCCGCGGGCAAAGCCGCGCCCAAAAATAAGTGCCCGAAGGTCGTGGTGCCAAATACCCCCAGCGGAAAAATGGCCAAAAAACGGGTGGGCTATAGCCTTGGTGGGGGGCGCGGGCGAAGTTCGTCCGCCGGACTCGGAATGCGGCGAGACTTTGCGAGGGGCCTCGGGGTGCCAAAAATCAGCCGCGGGCAAAGCCGTGCCCAAAAATAAGCGCCCGAAGGTCGTGGTGCCAAAACCCCCCAGCGGAAAAATGGCCGAAAAACGGGTGGGCTATAGCCTTGGTGGGGGGCGCGGGCGAAGTTCGTCCGCCGGACTCGGAATGCGGCGAGACTTTGCGAGGGGCCTCGGGGTGCCAAAAATAAGCCATGGACAAACCCGCGCCTAAAAATAAGCGCCCGAAGGTCGTGGTGCCAAAACCCCCCAGCGGAAAAATGGCCAAAAAACGGGAGGGCTATAGCCTTGGTGGGGGGCGCGGGCGAAGTTCGTCCGCCGGACTCGGAATGCGGCGAGACTTTACGAGGGGCCTCGCTGCGCCAAAAATAAGCCGCGGGCAAAGCCGCGCCCAAAAATAAGCGCCCGAAGGGCGTGGTACCAAAACCCCCCAGCGGAAAAATGGCCAAAAAACGGGTGGGCTATAGCCTTGGTGGGGGGCGCGGGCGAAGTTCGTCCGCCGGACTCGGAATGCGGCGAGACTTTGCGAGGGGCCTCGGGGTGCCAAAAATAAGCCGCGGGCAAAGCCGCGCCCAAAAAATAAGCGCCCGAAGGTCGTGGTGCCAAAACCCCCCAGCGGAAAAATGGCCAAAAAACGGGTGGGCTATGGCCTTGGTGGGGGGCGCGGGCGAAGTTCGTCCGCCGGACTTGGAATGCGGCGAGACTTTGCGAGGGACCTCGCGGTGCCAAAAATAAGCCGCGGGCAAAGCCGCGCCCAAAAATAAGCGCCCGAAGGTCGTGGTGCCAAAACCCCCCAGCGGAAAAATTGCCAAAAAACGGGTGGGCTATAGCCTTGGTGGGGGGCGCGGGCGAAGTTCGTCCGCCGGACTCGGAATGCGGCGAGACTTTGCGAGGGGCCTCGCGGTGCCAAAAATAAGCCGCGGGCAAAGCCGCGCCCAAAAATAAGCGCCCGAAGGTCGTGGTGCCAAAACCCCCCAGCGGAAAAATGGCCAAAAAACGGGTGGGCTATAGCCTTGGTGGGGGGCGCGGGCGAAGTTCGTCCGCCGGACTCGGAATGCGGCGAGACTTTGCGAGGGGCCTCGGGGTGCCAAAAATAAGCCGCGGGCAAAGCCGCGCCCAAAAATAAGCCGCGGGCAAAGCCGCGCCCAAAAATAAGCGCCCGAAGGTCGTGGTGCCAAAACCCCCCAGCGGAAAAATGGCCAAAAAACGGGTTGGCTATAGCCTTGGTGGGGGGCGCGGGCGAAGTTCGTCCGCCGGACTCGGAATGAGGCGAGACTTTGCGAGGGGCCTCGGGGTGCCAAAAATAAGCCGCGCGCAAAAATAAGCGCCCGAAGGTCGTGGTGCCAAAACCCCCCAGCGGAAAAATTGCCAAAAAACGGGTGGGCTATAGCCTTGGTGGGGGGCGCGGGCGAAGTTCGTCCGCCGGACTCGGAATGCGGCGAGACTTTGCGAGGGGCCTCGCGGTGCCAAAAATAAGCCGCGGGCAAAGCCACGCCCAAAAATAAGCGCCCGAAGGTCGTGGTGCCAAAACCCCCCAGCGGAAAAATGGCCAAAAAACGGGTGGGCTATAGCCTTGGTGGGGGGCGCGGGCGAAGTTCGTCCGCCGGACTCGGAATGCGGCGAGACTTTGCGAGGGGCCTCGGGGTGCCAAAAATAAGCCGCGGGCAAAGCCGCGCCCAAAAATAAGCCGCGGGCAAAGCCGCGCCCAAAAATAAGCGCCCGAAGGTCGTGGTGCCAAAACCCCCCAGCGGAAAAATGGCCAAAAAACGGGTGGGCTATAGCCTTGGTGGGGGGCGCGGGCGAAGTTCGTCCGCCGGACTCGGAATGAGGCGAGACTTTGCGAGGGGCCTCGGGGTGCCAAAAATAAGCCGCGGGCAAAGCCGCGCCCGAAGGTCGTGGTGCCAAAACCCCCCAGCGGAAAAACGGCCAAAAAACGGGTGGGCTATAGCCTTGGTGGGGGGCGCGGGCGAAGTTCGTCCGCCGGACTCGGAATGCGGCGAGACTTTGCGAGGGGCCTCGCGGTGCCAAAAATAAGCCGCGGGCAAAGCCGCGCCCAAAAATAAGCGCCCGAAGGTCGTGGTGCCAAAACCCCCCAGCGGAAAAATGGCCAAAAAACGGGTGGGCTATAGCCTTGGTGGGGGGCGCGGGCGAAGTTCGTCCGCCGGACTCGGAATGAGGCGAGACTTTGCGAGGGGCCTCGGGGTGCCAAAAATAAGCCGCGGGCAAAGCCACGCCCGAAGGTCGTGGTGCCAAAATCCCCCAGCGGAAAAATGGCCAAAAAACGGGTGGGCTATAGCCTTGGTGGGGGGCGCGGGCGAAGTTCGTCCGCCGGACTCGGAATGCGGCAAGACATTGCGAGGGGCCTCGGGGTGCCAAAAATAAGCCGCGGGCAAAGCCGCGCCCAAAAATAAGCGCCCGAAGGTCGTGGTGCCAAAATCCCCCAGCGGAAAAATGGCCAAAAAACGGGTGGGCTATAGCCTTGGTGGGGGGCGCGGGCGAATTTCGTCTGCCGGACTCGGAATGCGGCGAGACTTTGCGAGGGGCCTCGGGGTGCCAAAAATAAGCCGCGGGCAAAGCCGCGCCCAAAAATAAGCGCCCGAAGGTCGTGGTTCCAAAACCCGCCAGCGGAAAAATGGCCGAAAAACGGGTGGGCTATAGCCTTGGTGGGGGGCGCGGGCGAAGTTCGTCCGCCGGACTCAGAATGCGGCGAGACTTTGCGAGGGGCCTCGGGGTGCCAAAAATAGGCCGCGGGCAAAGCCGCGCCCGATGGTCGTGGCGCCAAAACCCCCCAGCGGAAAAATGGCCAAAAAACGGGTGGGCTATAGCCTTGGTGGGGGGCGCGGGCGAAGTTCGTCCGCCGGACTCGGAATGCGGCGAGACTTTGCGAGGGGCATCGCGGTGCCAAAAATAAGCCGCGCGCAAAAATAAGCGCCCGAAGGTCGTGGTGCCAAAACCCCCCAGCGGAAAAATTGCCAAAAAACGGGTGGGCTATAGCCTTGGTGGGGGGCGCAGGCGAAGTTCGTCCGCCGGACTCGGAATGCGGCGAGACTTTGCGAGGGGCCTCGCGGTGCCAAAAATAAGCCGCGGGCAAAGCCACGCCCAAAAATAAGCGCCCGAAGGTCGTGGTGCCAAAACCCCCCAGCGGAAAAATGGCCAAAAAACGGGTGGGCTATAGCCTTGGTGGGCGGCGCGGGCGAAGTTCGTCCGCCGGACTCGGAATGCGGCGAGACTTTGCGAGGGGCCTCGGGGTGCCAAAAATAAGCCGCGGGCAAAGCCGCGCCCAAAAATAAGCGCCCGAAGGTCGTGGTGCCAAAACCCCCCAGCGGAAAAATGGCCAAAAAACGGGTGGGCTATAGCCTTGGTGGGGGGCGCGGGCGAAGTTCGTCCGCCGGACTCGGAATGAGGCGAGACTTTGCGAGGGGCCTCGGGGTGCCAAAAATAAGCCGCGGGCAAAGCCGCGCCCGAAGGTCGTGGTGCCAAAACACCCCCAGCGGAAAAATGGCCAAAAAACGGGTGGGCTATAGCCTTGGTGGGGGGCGCGGGCGAAGTTCGTCCGCCGGACTCGGAATGCGGCGAGACATTGCGAGGGGCCTCGGGGTGCCAAAAATAAGCCGCGGGCAAAGCCGCGCCCAAAAATAAGCGCCCGAAGGTCGTGGTGCCAAAATCCCCCAGCGGAAAAATGGCCAAAAAACGGGTGGGCTATAGCCTTGGTGGGGGGCGCGGGCGAATTTCGTCTGCCGGACTCGGAATGCGGCGAGACTTTGCGAGGGGCCTCGGGGTGCCAAAAATAAACCGCGGGCAAAGCCGCGCCCAAAAATAAGCGCCCGAAGGTCGTGGTGCCAAAACCCGCCAGCGGAAAAATGGCCGAAAAACGGGTGGGCTATAGCCTTGGTGGGGGGCGCGGGCGAAGTTCGTCCGCCGGACTCAGAATGCGGCGAGACTTTGCGAGGGGCCTCGGGGTGCCAAAAATAGGCCGCGGGCAAAGCCGCGCCCAATGGTCGTGGCGCCAAAACCCCCCAGCGGAAAAATGGCCAAAAAACGGGTGGGCTATAGCCTTGGTGGGGGGCGCGGGCGAAGTTCGTCCGCCGGACTCGGAATGCGGCGAGACTTTGCGAGGGGCATCGCGGTGCCAAAAATAAGCCGCGCGCAAAAATAAGCGCCCGAAGGTCGTGGTGCCAAAACCCCCCAGCGGAAAAATTGCCAAAAAACGGGTGGGCTATAGCCTTGGTGGGGGGCGCGGGCGAAGTTCGTCCGCCGGACTCGGAATGCGGCGAGACTTTGCGAGGGGCCTCGCGGTGCCAAAAATAAGCCGCGGGCAAAGCCGCGCCCAAAAATAAGCGCCCGAAGGTCGTGGTGCCAAAACCCCCCAGCGGAAAAATGGCCAAAAAACGGGTGGGCTATAGCCTTGGTGGGGGGCGCGGGCGAAGTTCGTCCGCCGGACTCGGAATGCGGCGAGACTTTGCGAGGGGCCTCGGGGTGCCAAAAATAAGCCGCGGGCAAAGCCGCGCCCAAAAATAAGCGCCCGAAGGTCGTGGTGCCAAAACCCCCCAGCGGAAAAATGGCCAAAAAACGGGTGGGCTATAGCCTTGGTGGGGGGCGCGGGCGAAGTTCGTCCGCCGGACTCGGAATGAGGCGAGACTTTGCGAGGGGCCTCGGGGTGCCGAAAATAAGCCGCGGGCAAAGCCGCGCCCGAAGGTCGTGGTGCCAAAACCCCCCAGCGGAAAAATGGCCAAAAAACGGGTGGGCTATAGCCTTGGTGGGGGGCGCGGGCGAAGTTCGTCCGCCGGACTCGGAATGCGGCGAGACTTTGCGAGGGGCCTCGCGGTGCCAAAAATAAGCCGCGGGCAAAGCCGCGCCCAAAAATAAGCGCCCGAAGGTCGTGGTGCCAAAACCCCCCAGCGGAAAAATGGCCAAAAAACGGGTGGGCTATAGCCTTGGTGGGGGGCGCGGGCGAAGTTCGTCCGCCGGACTCGGAATGAGGCGAGACTTTGCGAGGGGCCTCGGGGTGCCAAAAATAAGCCGCGGGCAAAGCCACGCCCAAAGGTCGTGGTGCCAAAATCCCCCAGCGGAAAAATGGCCAAAAAACGGGTGGGCTATAGCCTTGGTGGGGGGCGCGGGCGAAGTTCGTCCGCCGGACTCGGAATGCGGCGAGACATTGCGAGGGGCCTCGGGGTGCAAAAAATAAGCCGCGGGCAAAGCCGCGCCCAAAAATAAGCGCCCGAAGGTCGTGGTGCCAAAATCCCCCAGCGGAAAAATGGCCAAAAAACGGGTGGGCTATAGCCTTGGTGGGGGGCGCGGGCGAATTTCGTCTGCCGGACTCGGAATGCGGCGAGACTTTGCGAGGGGCCTCGGGGTGCCAAAAATAAGCCGCGGGCAAAGCCGCGCCCAAAAATAAGCGCCCGAAGGTCGTGGTGCCAAAACCCGCCAGCGGAAAAATGGCCGAAAAACGGGTGGGCTATAGCCTTGGTGGGGGGCGCGGGCGAAGTTCGTCCGCCGGACTCAGAATGCGGCGAGACTTTGCGAGGGGCCTCGGGGTGCCAAAAATAGGCCGCGGGCAAAGCCGCGCCCGATGGTCGTGGCGCCAAAACCCCCCAGCGGAAAAAAGGCCAAAAAACGGGTGGGCTATAGCCTTGGTGGGGGGCGCGGGCGAAGTTCGTCCGCCGGACTCGGAATGCGGCGAGACTTTGCGAGGGGCATCGCGGTGCCAAAAATAAGCCGCGCGCAAAAATAAGCGCCCGAAGGTCGTGGTGCCAAAACCCCCCAGCGGAAAAATTGCCAAAAAACGGGTGGGCTATAGCCTTGGTGGGGGGCGCGGGCGAAGTTCGTCCGCCGGACTCGGAATGCGGCGAGACTTTGCGAGGGGCCTCGCGGTGCCAAAAATAAGCCGCGGGCAAAGCCGCGCCCAAAAATAAGCGCCCGAAGGTCGTGGTGCCAAAACCCCCCAGCGGAAAAATGGCCAAAAAACGGGTGGGCTATAGCCTTGGTGGGGGGCGCGGGCGAAGTTCGTCCGCCGGACTCGGAATGCGGCGAGACTTTGCGAGGGGCCTCGGGGTGCCAAAAATAAGCCGCGGGCAAAGCCGCGCCCAAAAATAAGCGCCCGAAGGTCGTGGTGCCAAAACCCCCCAGCGGAAAAATGGCCAAAAAACGGGTGGGCTATAGCCTTGGTGGGGGGCGCGGGCGAAGTTCGTCCGCCGGACTCGGAATGAGGCGAGACTTTGCGAGGGGCCTCGGGGTGCCGAAAATAAGCCGCGGGCAAAGCCGCGCCCGAAGGTCGTGGTGCCAAAACCCCCCAGCGGAAAAATGGCCAAAAAACGGGTGGGCTATAGCCTTGGTGGGGGGCGCGGGCGAAGTTCGTCCGCCGGACTCGGAATGCGGCGAGACTTTGCGAGGGGCCTCGCGGTGCCAAAAATAAGCCGCGGGCAAAGCCGCGCCCAAAAATAAGCGCCCGAAGGTCGTGGTGCCAAAACCCCCCAGCGGAAAAATGGCCAAAAAACGGGTGGGCTATAGCCTTGGTGGGGGGCGCGGGCGAAGTTCGTCCGCCGGACTCGGAATGAGGCGAGACTTTGCGAGGGGCCTCGGGGTGCCAAAAATAAGCCGCGGGCAAAGCCACGCCCAAAGGTCGTGGTGCCAAAATCCCCCAGCGGAAAAATGGCCAAAAAACGGGTGGGCTATAGCCTTGGTGGGGGGCGCGGGCGAAGTTCGTCCGCCGGACTCGGAATGCGGCGAGACATTGCGAGGGGCCTCGGGGTGCAAAAAATAAGCCGCGGGCAAAGCCGCGCCCAAAAATAAGCGCCCGAAGGTCGTGGTGCCAAAATCCCCCAGCGGAAAAATGGCCAAAAAACGGGTGGGCTATAGCCTTGGTGGGGGGCGCGGGCGAATTTCGTCTGCCGGACTCGGAATGCGGCGAGACATTGCGAGGGGCCTCGGGGTGCCAAAAATAAGCCGCGGGCAAAGCCGCGCCCAAAAATAAGCGCCCGAAGGTCGTGGTGCCAAAACCCGCCAGCGGAAAAATGGCCGAAAAACGGGTGGGCTATAGCCTTGGTGGGGGGCGCGGGCGAAGTTCGTCCGCCGGACTCAGAATGCGGCGAGACTTTGCGAGGGGCCTCGGGGTGCCAAAAATAGGCCGCGGGCAAAGCCGCGCCCGATGGTCGTGGCGCCAAAACCCCCCAGCGGAAAAAAGGCCAAAAAACGGGTGGGCTATAGCCTTGGTGGGGGGCGCGGGCGAAGTTCGTCCGCCGGACTCGGAATGCGGCGAGACTTTGCGAGGGGCATCGCGGTGCCAAAAATAAGCCGCGCGCAAAAATAAGCGCCCGAAGGTCGTGGTGCCAAAACCCCCCAGCGGAAAAATTGCCAAAAAACGGGTGGGCTATAGCCTTGGTGGGGGGCGCGGGCGAAGTTCGTCCGCCGGACTCGGAATGCGGCGAGACTTTGCGAGGGGCCTCGGGGTGCCAAAAATAAGCCGCGGGCAAAGCCGCGCCCAAAAATAAGCGCCCAAAGGTCGTGGTGCCAAAATCCCCCAGCGGAAAAATGGCCAAAAAACGGGTGGGCTATAGCCTTGGTGGGGGGCGCGGGCGAAGTTCGTCCGCCGGACTCGGAATGCGGCGAGACTTTGCGAGGGGCCTCGGGGTGCCAAAAATAAGCCGCGGGCAAAGCCGCGCCCAAAAATAAGCGCCCGAAGGTCGTGGTGCCAACACCCCCCAGCGGAAAAATAGCCAAAAAATGGGTGGGCTATAGCCTTGGCGGGGGGCGTGGGCGAAGTTCGTCCGCCGGAGTCGGAATGGCCCCAGACTTTGCGGGCGGCCTCCGTGTGCCAAAAATAGGCCACATGCACAGCCGCGCCCAAAAATGAGCGCCCGAAGGTCGGGGCGCCAACACCCCCCAGCGGAAAAATGGCCAAAAAACGGGTGGGCTATAGCCTTGGTGGGGGGAGTGGGCGAAGTTCGTCCGCCGGACGCGGAATGGCCCCAGATTTTGCGGGCGGCCTCCGTGTGCCAAAAATAGGCCACGGGCACAGCCGCGCCCAAAAATGAGTGCCCGAAGGTCGGGGCGCCAACAGCCCCCAACGGAAAAATGGCCAAGAAACGGGTGTGCTATAGCCTTGGTGGGGGGCGTGGGCGAAGTTCGTCCGCCGGACTCGGAATGGCCCCAGACTTTGCGGGCGGCCTCCGTGTGCCAAAAGTAAGCCACGGGCACTGCCGCGCCCAAAAATGAGCGCCCGAAGGTCGGGGCGCCAACACTCCCCAGCGGAAAAATTGCCAAAAAACGGGTGGGCTATAGCCTTGGTGGGGGGCGTGGGCGAAGTTCGTCTGCCGGACTCGGAATGGCCCCAGACTTTGCGGGCGGCCTCCGTGTGCAAAAATAGGCCACGCGCACAGCCGCGCCCAAAAATGAGCGCCCGAAGGTCGGGGTGCCAACTCCCCCTAGCGGAAAAATGGCCAAAAAACGGGTGGGCTATAGCCTTGGCGGGGGGCGTGGGCATTGTTCGTCCGCCGGACTCGGAATGGCCCCAGACTTTGCGGGCGGCCTCCGTGTGCCAAAAATAGGCCACGGGCACAGCCACGCCGAAAAATGAGCGCCCGATGGTCGGGGCGCCAACACCCCCCAGCGAAAAAATGGCCAAGAAACGGGTGTACTATAGCCTTGGTGGGGGGCGTGGGCGAAGTTTGTCCGCCGGACTCGGAATGGCCCCAGACTTTGCGGGCGGCCTCCGTTTTCCAAAAATAGGCCACGGGCACAGCCGCGCCCAAAAATGAGCATCCGAAGGTCGGGGCGCCAACACCCCCCAGCGGAAAAATGGCCAAAAAACGTGTGGGCTATATCCTTGGTGGGGGGCGTGGGCGAAGTTCGTCTGCCGGACTCGGAATGGCCCCAGACTTTGCGGGCGGCCTCCGTGTGCCAAAAATAGGCCACGGGCACAGCCGCGCCCAAAATTGAGCGCCCGATGGTCGGGGCGCCAACACCCCCCAGCGAAAAAATGGCCAAGAAACGGGTGTACTATAGCCTTGGTGGGGGGCGTGGGCGAAGTTCGTCCGCCGGACTCGGAATGGCCCCAGACTTTGCGGGCGGCCTCCGTTTTCCAAAAATAGGCCACGGGCACAGCCGCGCCCAAAAATGAGCATCCAAAGGTCGGGGCGCCAACACCCCCCAGCGGAATAATGGCCAAAAAACGTGTGGGCTATAGCCTTGGTGGGGGGCGTGGGCGAAGGTCGTCCGCCGGACTCGGAATGGCCCCAGACTTTGCGGGCGGCCTCCGTGTGCCAAAAATAGGCGACGGGCACAGCCGCGCCCAAAAATGAGCGCCCGAAGGTCGGGGCGCCAACACCCCCCAGCGGAAAAATGGCCAAAAAACGGGTGGGCTATAGCCTTGCCGGGGGGCGTGGGCGAAGTTCGTCCGCCGGACTCGGAATGGCCCCAGACTTTGCGGGCGGCCTCCGTGTGCGAAAAATAGGCCACGGGCACAGCCGCGCCCAAAAATGAGCGCCCGAAGGTCGGGGCGCCAACACCCCCCAGCGGAAAAATGGCCAAGAAACGGGTGTGCTATAGCCTTCTTGGGGGGCGTGGGCGAAGTTCGTCCGCCGGACTCGGAATGGCCCCAGACTTTGCGGGCGGCCTCCGTGTGCCAAAAATAGGCCACGGGCAAAGCCGCGCCCAAAAATGAGCGCCCGAAGGTCCGGGCGCCAACACCCCCCAGCGGAGAAATGGCCAAAAAACGGGTGGGCAATAGCCTTGGCGGGGGACATGGGCGAAGTTCGTCCGCCGGACTCGGAATGGTCCCAGACTTTGCGGGCGGCCTCCGTGTGCCAAAAATAGGCCACGGGCACAGCCGCGCCAAAAAATGAGCGCCCGAAGGTCGGGGCGCCAACACCCCCCAGCGGAAAAATGGCCAAAAAACGGGTGGGCTATAGCCTTGGCGGGGGGCGTGGGCGAAGTTCGTCCGCCGGACTCGGAATGGCCCGAGACTTTGCGGGCGGCCTCCGTGTGCCAAAAATAGGCCACGGGCACAATCGCGCCAAAAAATGAGCGCCCGAAGGTCGGGGCGCCAACACCCCCCAGCGGAAAAATGGCCAAAAAACGGGTGGGCTATAGCCTTGGTGGGGGGCGTGGGCGAAGTTCGTCCGCCGGACTTGGAATGGCCCCAGACTTTGCGGGCGGCCTCCGTGTGCCAAAAATAGGCGACGGGCACAGCCGCGCCCAAAAATGAGCGCCCGAAGGTCGGGGCGCCAACACCCCCCAGCGGAAAAATGGCCAAAAAACGGGTGGGCTATAGCCTTGGCGGGGGGCGTGGGCGAAGTTCGTCCGCCGGACTCGGAATGGCCCCAGACTTTGCGGGCGGCCTCCGTGTGCGAAAAATAGGCCACGGGCACAGCCGCGCCCAAAAATGAGCGCCCGAAGGTCGGGGCGCCAACACCCCCCAGCGGAAAAATGGCCAAGAAACGGGTGTGCTATAGCCTTCTTGGGGGGCGTGGGCGAAGTTCGTCCGCCGGACTCGGAATGGCCCCAGACTTTGCGGGCGGCCTCCGTGTGCGAAAAATAGGCCACGGGCACAGCCGCGCCAAAAAATGAGCGCCCGAAGGTCGGGGCGCCAACACCCCCCAGCGGAAAAATGGCCAAGAAACGGGTGTGCTATAGCCTTCTTGGGGGGCGTGGGCGAAGTTCGTCCGCCGGACTCGGAATGGCCCCAGACTTTGCGGGCGGCCTCCGTGTGCCAAAAATAGGCGACGGGCACAGCCGCGCCCAAAAATGAGCGCCCGAAGGTCGGGGCGCCAACACCCCCCAGCGGAAAAATGGCCAAAAAACGGGTATGCTATAGCCTTGGCGGGGGGCGTGGGCGAAGTTCGTCCGCCGGACTCGGAATGGCCCCAGACTTTGCGGGCGGCCTCCGTGTGCCAAAAATAGGCCACGGGCACAGCCGCGACCAAAAATGAGCGACCGAAGGTCCGGGCGCCAACACCCCCCAGCGGAGAAATGGCCAAAAAACGGGTGGGCAATAGCCTTGGCGGGGGACGTGGGCGAAGTTCATCCGCCGGACTCGATATGGTCCCAGACTTTGCGGGCGGCCTCCGTGTGCCAAAAATAGGCCACGGGCACAGCCGCGCCAAAAAATGAGCGCCCGAAGGTCGGGGCGCCAACACCCCCCAGCGGAAAAATGGCCAAAAAACGGGTGGGCTATAGCCTTGGCGGGGGACGTGGGCGAAGTTCATCCGCCGGACTCGATATGGTCCCAGACTTTGCGGGCGGCCTCCGTGTGCCAAAAATAGGCCACGGGCACAGCCGCGCCCAAAAATGAGCGACCGAAGGTCCGGGCGCCAACACCCCCCAGCGGAGAAATGGCCAAAAAACGGGTGGGCAATAGCCTTGGCGGGGGACGTGGGCGAAGTTCATCCGCCGGACTCGATATGGTCCCAGACTTTGCGGGCGGCCTCCGTGTGCCAAAAATAGGCGACGGGCACAGCCGCGCCCAAAAATGAGCGCCCGAAGGTCGGGGCGCCAACACCCCCCAGCGGAAAAATGGCCAAAAAACGGGTGGGCTATAGCCTTGGCGGGGGGCGTGGGCGAAGTTCGTCCGCCGGACTCGGAATGGCCCCAGACTTTGCGGGCGGCCTCCGTGTGCGAAAAATAGGCCACGGGCACAGCCGCGCCCAAAAATGAGCGCCCGAAGGTCGGGGCGCCAACACCCCCCAGCGGAAAAATGGCCAAGAAACGGGTGTGCTATAGCCTTCTTGGGGGGCGTGGGCGAAGTTCGTCCGCCGGACTCGGAATGGCCCCAGACTTTGCGGGCGGCCTCCGTGTGCCAAAAATAGGCGACGGGCACAGCCGCGCCCAAAAATGAGCGCCCGAAGGTCGGGGCGCCAACACCCCCCAGCGGAAAAATGGCCAAAAAACGGGTGGGCTATAGCCTTGGCGGGGGGCGTGGGCGAAGTTCGTCCGCCGGACTCGGAATGGCCCCAGACTTTGCGGGCGGCCTCCGTGTGCCAAAAATAGGCCACGGGCACAGCCGCGCCCAAAAATGAGCGACCGAAGGTCCGGGCGCCAACACCCCCCAGCGGAGAAATGGCCAAAAAACGGGTGGGCAATAGCCTTGGCGGGGGACGTGGGCGAAGTTCATCCGCCGGACTCGATATGGTCCCAGACTTTGCGGGCGGCCTCCGTGTGCCAAAAATAGGCCACGGGCACAGCCGCGCCAAAAAATGAGCGCCCGAAGGTCGGGGCGCCAACACCCCCCAGCGGAAAAATGGCCAAAAAACGGGTGGGCTATAGCCTTGGCGGGGGACGTGGGCGAAGTTCATCCGCCGGACTCGATATGGTCCCAGACTTTGCGGGCGGCCTCCGTGTGCCAAAAATAGGCCACGGGCACAGCCGCGCCCAAAAATGAGCGACCGAAGGTCCGGGCGCCAACACCCCCCAGCGGAGAAATGGCCAAAAAACGGGTGGGCAATAGCCTTGGCGGGGGACGTGGGCGAAGTTCATCCGCCGGACTCGATATGGTCCCAGACTTTGCGGGCGGCCTCCGTGTGCCAAAAATAGGCCACGGGCACAGCCGCGCCCAAAAATGAGCGACCGAAGGTCCGGGCGCCAACACCCCCCAGCGGAGAAATGGCCAAAAAACGGGTGGGCAATAGCCTTGGCGGGGGACGTGGGCGAAGTTCATCCGCCGGACTCGATATGGTCCCAGACTTTGCGGGCGGCCTCCGTGTGCCAAAAATAGGCCACGGGCACAGCCGCGCCCAAAAATGAGCGCCCGAAGGTCGGGGCGCCAAAACCCCCCAGCGGAAAAATGGCCAAGAAACGGGTGTGCTATAGCCTTCTTGGGGGGCGTGGGCGAAGTTCGTCCGCCGGACTCGGAATGGTCCCAGACTTTGCGGGCGGCCTCCGTGTGCCAAAAATAGGCCACGGGCACAGCCGCGCCAAAAAATGAGCGCCCGAAGGTCGGGGCGCCAACACCCCCCAGCGGAAAAATGGCCAAAAAACGGGTGGGCTATAGCCTTGGTGGGGGGCGTGGGCGAAGTTCGTCCGTCGGACTCGGAATGGCCCCAGACTTTGCGGGCGGCCTCCGTGTGCCAAAAATAGGCCACGGGCACAGCCGCGCCAAAAAATGAGCGCCCGAAGGTCGGGGCGCCAACACCCCCGAGCGGAAAAATGGCCAAAAAACGGGTGGGCTATAGCCTTGGTGGGGGGCGTGGGCGAAGTTCGTCCGCCGGACTCGGAATGGCCCCAGACTTTGCGGGCGGCCTCCGTGTGCGAAAAATAGGCCACGGGCACAGCCGCGCCAAAAAATGAGCGCCCGAAGGTCGGGGCGCCAACACCCCCCAGCGGAAAAATGGCCAAGAAACGGGTGTGCTATAGCCTTGGTGGGGGGCGTGGGCGAAGTTCGTCCGCCGGACTCGGAATGGCCCCAGACTTTGCGGGCGGCCTCCGTGTGCCAAAAATAGGCCACGGGCACAGCCGCGCCCAAAAATGAGGGCCCGAAGGTCCGGGCGCCAACACCCCCCAGCGGAGAAATGGCCAAAAAACGGGTGGGCAATAGCCTTGGCGGGGGACGTGGGCGAAGTTCATCCGCCGGACTCGATATGGTCCCAGACTTTGCGGGCGGCCTCCGTGTGCCAAAAATAGGCCACGGGCACAGCCGCGCCAAAAAA
Source organism: Citrus x limon (assembly GCA_034663535.1). Classification (NCBI taxonomy): domain Eukaryota; kingdom Viridiplantae; phylum Streptophyta; class Magnoliopsida; order Sapindales; family Rutaceae; genus Citrus; species Citrus x limon. The sequence goes on from CM067999.1 coordinate 30,556,078, forward strand.
TGAGCGCCCGAAGGTCGGGGCGCCAACACCCCCCAGCGGAAAAATGGCCAAAAAACGGGTGGGCTATAGCCTTGGCGGGGGACGTGGGCGAAGTTCATCCGCCGGACTCGATATGGTCCCAGACTTTGCGGGCGGCCTCCGTGTGCCAAAAATAGGCCACGGGCACAGCCGCGCCCAAAAATGAGCGACCGAAGGTCCGGGCGCCAACACCCCCCAGCGGAGAAATGGCCAAAAAACGGGTGGGCAATAGCCTTGGCGGGGGACGTGGGCGAAGTTCATCCGCCGGACTCGATATGGTCCCAGACTTTGCGGGCGGCCTCCGTGTGCCAAAAATAGGCCACGGGCACAGCCGCGCCCAAAAATGAGCGACCGAAGGTCCGGGCGCCAACACCCCCCAGCGGAGAAATGGCCAAAAAACGGGTGGGCAATAGCCTTGGCGGGGGACGTGGGCGAAGTTCATCCGCCGGACTCGATATGGTCCCAGACTTTGCGGGCGGCCTCCGTGTGCCAAAAATAGGCCACGGGCACAGCCGCGCCCAAAAATGAGCGCCCGAAGGTCGGGGCGCCAAAACCCCCCAGCGGAAAAATGGCCGAGAAACGGGTGTGCTATAGCCTTCTTGGGGGGCGTGGGCGAAGTTCGTCCGCCGGACTCGGAATGGTCCCAGACTTTGCGGGCGGCCTCTGTGTGCCAAAAATAGGCCACGGGCACAGCCGCGCCAAAAAATGAGCGCCCGAAGGTCGGGGCGCCAACACCCCCCAGCGGAAAAATGGCCAAAAAACGGGTGGGCTATAGCCTTGGTGGGGGGCGTGGGCGAAGTTCGTCCGTCGGACTCGGAATGGCCCCAGACTTTGCGGGCGGCCTCCGTGTGCCAAAAATAGGCCACGGGCACAGCCGCGCCAAAAAATGAGCGCCCGAAGGTCGGGGCGCCAACACCCCCGAGCGGAAAAATGGCCAAAAAACGGGTGGGCTATAGCCTTGGTGGGGGGCGTGGGCGAAGTTCGTCCGCCGGACTCGGAATGGCCCCAGACTTTGCGGGCGGCCTCCGTGTGCGAAAAATAGGCCACGGGCACAGCCGCGCCAAAAAATGAGCGCCCGAAGGTCGGGGCGCCAACACCCCCCAGCGGAAAAATGGCCAAGAAACGGGTGTGCTATAGCCTTGGTGGGGGGCGTGGGCGAAGTTCGTCCGCCGGACTCGGAATGGCCCCAGACTTTGCGGGCGGCCTCCGTGTGCCAAAAATAGGCCACGGGCACAGCCGCGCCCAAAAATGAGGGCCCGAAGGTCCGGGCGCCAACACCCCCCAGCGGAGAAATGGCCAAAAAACGGGGTGGGCAATAGCCTTGGCGGGGGACGGGGGCGAAGTTCGTCCGCCGGACTCGGAATGGGCCCAGACTTTGCGGGCGGCCTCCGTGTGCCAAAAATAGGCCACGGGCACAGCCGCGCCAAAAAATGAGCGCCCGAAGGTCGGGGCGCCAACACCCCCCAGCGGAAAAATGGCCAAAAAACGAGTGGGCTATAGCCTTGGCGGGGGGCGTGGGCGAAGTTCGTCCGCCGGACACGGAATGGCCCGAGACTTTGCGGGCGGCCTCCGTGTGCGAAAAATAGGCCACGGGCACAGCCGCGCCAAAAAATCAGCGCCCGAAGGTCGGGGCACCAACACCCCCCAGCGGAAAAATGGCCAAAAAACGGGTGGGCTATAGCCTTGGTGGGGGGCGTGGGCGAAGTTCGTCCGCCGGACTCGGAATGGCCCCAGACTTTGCGGGCGGCCTCCGTGTGCCAAAAATAGGCGACGGGCACAGCCGCGCCCAAAAATGAGCGCCCGAAGGTCGGGGCGCCAACACCCCCCAGCGGAAAAATGGCCAAAAAACGGGTGGGCTATAGCCTTGGCGGGGGGCGTGGGCGAAGTTCGTCCGCCGGACTCGGAATGGCCCCAGACTTTGCGGGCGGCCTCCGTGTGCCAAAAATAGGCCACGGGCACAGCCGCGCCCAAAAATGAGCGCCCGAAGGTCGGGGCGCCAACACCCCCCAGCGGAAAAATGGCCAAGAAACGGGTGTGCTATAGCCTTCTTGGGGGGCGTGGGCGAAGTTCGTCCGCCGGACTCGGAATGGCCCCAGACTTTGCGGGCGGCCTCCGTGTGCGAAAAATAGGCCACGGGCACAGCCGCGCCAAAAAATGAGCGCCCGAAGGTCGGGGCGCCAACACCCCCCAGCGGAAAAATGGCCAAGAAACGGGTGTGCTATAGCCTTCTTGGGGGGCGTGGGCGAAGTTCGTCCGCCGGACTCGGAATGGCCCCAGACTTTGCGGGCGGCCTCCGTGTGCCAAAAATAGGCGACGGGCACAGCCGCGCCCAAAAATGAGCGCCCGAAGGTCGGGGCGCCAACACCCCCCAGCGGAAAAATGGCCAAAAAACGGGTGGGCTATAGCCTTGGCGGGGGGCGTGGGCGAAGTTCGTCCGCCGGACTCGGAATGGCCCCAGACTTTGCGGGCGGCCTCCGTGTGCCAAAAATAGGCCACGGGCACAGCCGCGCCCAAAAATGAGCGACCGAAGGTCCGGGCGCCAACACCCCCCAGCGGAGAAATGGCCAAAAAACGGGTGGGCAATAGCCTTGGCGGGGGACGTGGGCGAAGTTCATCCGCCGGACTCGATATGGTCCCAGACTTTGCGGGCGGCCTCCGTGTGCCAAAAATAGGCCACGGGCACAGCCGCGCCAAAAAATGAGCGCCCGAAGGTCGGGGCGCCAACACCCCCCAGCGGAAAAATGGCCAAAAAACGGGTGGGCTATAGCCTTGGCGGGGGACGTGGGCGAAGTTCATCCGCCGGACTCGATATGGTCCCAGACTTTGCGGGCGGCCTCCGTGTGCCAAAAATAGGCCACGGGCACAGCCGCGCCCAAAAATGAGCGACCGAAGGTCCGGGCGCCAACACCCCCCAGCGGAGAAATGGCCAAAAAACGGGTGGGCAATAGCCTTGGCGGGGTACGTGGGCGAAGTTCATCCGCCGGACTCGATATGGTCCCAGACTTTGCGGGCGGCCTCCGTGTGCCAAAAATAGGCCACGGGCACAGCCGCGCCCAAAAATGAGCGACCGAAGGTCCGGGCGCCAACACCCCCCAGCGGAGAAATGGCCAAAAAACGGGTGGGCAATAGCCTTGGCGGGGGACGTGGGCGAAGTTCGTCCGCCGGACTCGATATGGTCCCAGACTTTGCGGGCGGCCTCCGTGTGCCAAAAATAGGCCACGGGCACAGCCGCGCCCAAAAATGAGCGCCCGAAGGTCGGGGCGCCAAAACCCCCCAGCGGAAAAATGGCCAAGAAACGGGTGTGCTATAGCCTTCTTGGGGGGCGTGGGCGAAGTTCGTCCGCCGGACTCGGAATGGTCCCAGACTTTGCGGGCGGCCTCCGTGTGCCAAAAATAGGCCACGGGCACAGCCGCGCCAAAAAATGAGCGCCCGAAGGTCGGGGCGCCAACACCCCCCAGCGGAAAAATGGCCAAAAAACGGGTGGGCTATAGCCTTGGTGGGGGGCGTGGGCGAAGTTCGTCCGTCGGACTCGGAATGGCCCCAGACTTTGCCGGCGGCCTCCGTGTGCCAAAAATAGGCCACGGTCACAGCTGCGCCCAAAAATGAGCACCCTAAGGTCGGGGCGCCAACACCCCCCAGCGGAAAAATGGCCAAAAAACGGGTGGGCTATAGCCTTGGCGGGGGACGTGGGCGATGTTCGTCCGCCGGACTCTGAATGGCCCCAGACTTTGCGGGCGGCCTCCGTGTACCAAAAATAAGCCACGGGCACAGCCGCGTGTGCTATAGCCTTGGTGGGGGGCGTGGGCGAAGTTCGTCCGCCGGACTCGGAATGGCCCCAGACTTTGCGGGCGGCCTCCGTGTGCCAAAAATAGGCCACGGGCACAGCCGCGCCAAAAAATGAGCGGCCGAAGGTCGGGGCGCCAACACCCCCCAGCGGAAAAATGGCCAAAAAACGGGTGGGCTATAGCCTTGGTGGGGGGCGTGGGCGAAGTTCGTCCGTCGGACTCGGAATGGCCCCAGACTTTGCGGGCGGCCTCCGTGTGCCAAAAATAGGCCACGGGCACAGCCGCGCCCAAAAATGAGCGCCCGAAGGTCGGGGCGCCAACACCCCCCAGCGGAAAAATGGCCAAAAAACGGGTGGGCTATAGCCTTGGTGGGGGGCGTGGGCGAAGTTCGTCCGCCGGACTCGGAATGGCCCCAGACTTTGCGGGCGGCCTCCGTGTGCCAAAAATAGGCCACGGGCATAGCCGCGCGCAAAAACGAGCGCCCGAAGGTCGGGGTGCCAACTCCCCCCAGCGAAAAAATGGCCAAGAAACGGGTGTACTATAGCCTTGGTGGGGGGCGTGGGCGAAGTTCTGCCGCCGGACTCGGAATGGCCCCAGACTTTGCGGGCGGCCTCCGTGTGCCAAAAATAGGCGACGGGCACAGCCGCGCCCAAAAACGAGCGCCCGAAGGTCGGGGCGCAAACACCCTCCAGCGGAAAAATGGCCAAAAAACGGGTGGCCTATAGCCTTGGCGGGGGTCGTGGGCGAAGTTCGTCCGCCGGACTCGGAATGGCCCCAGACTTTGCGGGCGGCCGCCGTGCGCCAAAAATAGGCCACGGGCACAGCCGCGCCCAAAAATGAGCGCCCGAAGGTCGGGGTGCCAACACTCGCCAGCGGAAAAATGGCCAAAAAATGGGTGGGCTATAGCCTTGGTGGGGGGCGTGGGCGATGTTCGTCCGCCGGCCTCGGAATGGCCCCAGACTTTGCGGGCTGCCTCCGTGTGCCAAAACTAGGCCACGGGCACAGCCGCGCCCTAAAATGAGCGCCCGAAGGTCGGGGCGCCAACACCCCCCAGCGGAAAAATGGCCAAAAAACGGGTGGGCTATAGCCTTGGCAGGGGGCGTGGGCGAAGTTCGTCCGCCGGACTCGGAATGGCCCCAGACTTTGCGGGCGGCCTCCGTGTGCCAAAAATAGGCCACGGGCACAGACGCGCCAAAAAATGAGCGCCCGAAGGTCGGGGCGCCAACAGCCCCCAGCGGAAAAATGGCCAGGAAACGGGTGTGCTATAGCCTTGGTGGGGGGCGTGGGCGAAGTTCGTCCGCCGGACTCGGAATGGCCCCAGACTTTGCGGGCGGCCTCCGTGTCCCAAAAATAGGCCACGGGCACAGCCGCGCCCAAAAATGAGCGCCCGAAGGTCCGGGCGCCAACACCCCCCAGCGGAAAAATGGCCAAAAAACGGGTGGACTATAGCCTTGGCTGGGGGCGTGGGCGAAGTTCGTGCGCCGGACTCGGAATGGCCCCAGACTTTGCGGGCGGCCGCCGTGCGCCAAAAATACGCCACGGGCACAGCCGCGCCCAAAAATGAGCGCACGAAGGTCGGGGCGCCAACAGCCCCCTGCGGAAAAATGGTCAAGAAACGGGTGTGCTATAGCCTTGGCGGGGGGCGTGGGCGAAGTTCGTCCGCCGGCCTCGGAATGGCCCCAGACTTTGCGGGCTGCCTCCGTGTGCCAAAAATAGGCCACGGGCACAGCCGCGCCCAAAAATGAGCGCCCGAAGGTCGGGGCGCCAACAGCCCCCAGCGGAAAAATGGCCAAGAAACGGGTGTGCTATAGCCTTGGCGGGGGGCGTGGGCGAAGTTCGTGTGCCGGACTCGGAATGGCCCCAGACTTTGCGGGCGGCCGCCGTGTGTCAAAAATAGGCCACGGGCACAGCCGCGCCCAAAAATGAGCGCCCGATGGTCGGGGCGCCAACACCCCCCAGCGGAAAAATGGCCAAAAAACGGGTGGGCTATAGCCTTGGCAGGGGCCGTGGGCGAAGTTCGTCCGCCGGACTCGGAAAGGCCCCAGACTTTGCGGGCGGCCTCCGTGTGCCAAAAATAGGCCACGGGCACAGCCGCACCAAAAAATGAGCGCCCGAAGGTCGGGGCGCCAACAGCCCCCAGCGGAAAAATGGCCAGGAAACGGGTGTGCTATAGCCTTGGTGGGGGGCCTGGGCGAAGTTCGTCCGCCGGACTCGGAATGGCCCCAGACTTTGCGGGCGGCCTCCGTGTCCCACAAATAGGCCACGGGCACAGCCGCGCCCAAAAATGAGAGCCCGAAGGTCCGGGCGCCAACACCCCCCAGCGGAAAAATGGCTAAAAAACGGGTGGGCTATAGCCTTGGTGGGGGGCGTGGGCGAAGTTGTCCGCCGGACTCGGAATGGCCCCAGACTTTGCGGGTGGCCTCCGTGTGCCAAAAATAGGCCACGGGCACAGCCGCGCCCAAAATTGAGCGCCCGATGGTCGGGGCGCCAATACCCCCCAGCGGAAAAATGGCCAAGAAACGGGTGTGCTATAGCCTTGGCGGGGGGCGTGGGCGAAGTTCGTGCGCCGGACTCGGAATGGCCCCAGACTTTGCGGGCGGCTGCCGTGCGCCAAAAATAGGCCACGGGCACAGCCGCGCCCAAAAATGAGGGCCCGAAGGTCGGGGCGCCAAAAGCCCCCTGCGGAAAAATGGCCAAGAAACGGGTGTGCTATAGCCTTGGCGGGGGGCGTGGGCGAAGTTGGTGCGCCGGACTCGGAATGGCCCCAGACTTTGCGGGCGGCCGCCGTGTGCCAAAAATAGGCCACGGGCACAGCCGCGCCCAAAAATGAGCGCCCGAAGGTCGGGGCGCCAACAGCCCCCAGCGGAAAAATGCCCAAGAAACGGGTGTGCTATAGCCTTGGCGGGGGGCGTGGGCGAAGTTCGTGCGCCGGACTCGGAATGGCCCCAGACTTCGCGGGCGGCCGCCGTGCGCCAAAAATAGGCCACGGGCACAGCCGTGCCCAAAAACGAGCGCCCGAAGGTCGGGGCGCCAACAGCCCCTGCGGAAAAATGGCCAAGAAACGGGTGTGCTATAGACTTGGCGGGGGGCGTGGGCGAAGTTCGTGCGCCGGACTCGGAATGGCCCCAGACTTTGCGGGCGGCCGCCGTGCGCCAAAAATAGGCCACGGGCACAGCCGCGCCCAAAAATGAGCGCCCGAAGGTCGGGGTGCCAACACTCGCCAGCGGAAAAATGGCCAAAAAATGGGTGGGCTATAGCCTTGGTGGGGGGCGTGGGCGATGTTCGTCCGCCGGCCTCGGAATGGCCCCAGACTTTGCGGGCTGCCTCCGTGTGCCAAAACTAGGCCACGGGCACAGCCGCGCCCTAAAATGAGCGCCCGAAGGTTCGGGGCGCCAACACCCCCCAGCGGAAAAATGGCCAAAAAACGGGTGGGCTATAGCCTTGGCAGGGGGCGTGGGCGAAGTTCGTCCGCCGGACTCGGAATGGCCCCAGACTTTGCGGGCGGCCTCCGTGTGCCAAAAAAAGGCCACGGGCACAGACGCGTCAAAAAATGTGCGCCCGAAGGTCGGGGCGCCAACAGCCCCCAGCGGAAAAATGGCCAGGAAACGGGTGTGCTATAGCCTTGGTGGGGGGCGTGGGCGAAGTTCGTCCGCCGGACTCGGAATGGCCCCAGACTTTGCGGGCGGCCTCCGTGTCCCAAAAATAGGCCACGGGCACAGCCGCGCCCAAAAATGAGCGCCCGAAGGTCCGGGCGCCAACACCCCCCAGCGGAAAAATGGCCAAAAAACGGGTGGACTATAGCCTTGGCGGGGGGCGTGGGCGAAGTTCGTGCGCCGGACTCGGAATGGCCCCAGACTTTGCGGGCGGCCGCCGTGCGCCAAAAATACGCCACGGGCACAGCCGCGCCCAAAAATGAGTGCACGAAGGTCGGGGTGCCAACAGCCCCCTGCGGAAAAATGGTCAAGAAACGGGTGTGCTATAGCCTTGGCGGGGGGCGTGGGCGAAGTTCGTCCGCCGGCCTCGGAATGGCCCCAGACTTTGCGGGCTGCCTCCGTGTGCCAAAAATAGGCCACGGGCACAGCCGCGCCCAAAAATGAGCGCCCGAAGGTCGGGGCGCCAACAGCCCCCAGCGGAAAAATGGCCAAGAAACGGGTGTGCTATAGCCTTGGCGGGGGGCGTGGGCGAAGTTCGTGTGCCGGACTCGGAATGGCCCCAGACTTTGCGGGCGGCCGCCGTGTGTCAAAAATAGGCCACGGGCACAGCCGCGCCCAAAAATGAGCGCCCGATGGTCGGGGCGCCAACACCCCCCAGCGGAAAAATGGCCAAAAAACGGGTGGGCTATAGCCTTGGCAGGGGCCGTGGGCGAAGTTCGTCCGCCGGACTCGGAAAGGCCCCAGACTTTGCGGGCGGCCTCCGTGTGCCAAAAATAGGCCACGGGCACAGCCGCACCAAAAAATGAGCGCCCGAAGGTCGGGGCGCCAACAGCCCCCAGCGGAAAAATGGCCAGGAAACGGGTGTGCTATAGCCTTGGTGGGGGGCGTGGGCGAAGTTCGTCCGCCGGACTCGGAATGGCCCCAGACTTTGCGGGCGGCCTCCGTGTCCCAAAAATAGGCCACGGGCACAGCCGCGCCCAAAAATGAGAGCCCGAAGGTCCGGGCGCCAACACCCCCCAGCGGAAAAATGGCCAAAAAACGGGTGGGCTATAGCCTTGGTGGGGGGCGTGGGCGAAGTTCTCCGCCGGACTCGGAATGGCCCCAGACTTTGCGGGTGGCCTCCGTGTGCCAAAAATAGGCCACGGGCACAGCCGCGCCCAAAATTGAGCGCCCGATGGTCGGGGCGCCAACACCCCTCAGCGGAAAAAATGGCCAAGAAACGGGTGTGCTATAGCCTTGGCGGGGGGCGTGGGCGAAGTTCGTGCGCCGGACTCGGAATGGCCCCAGACTTTGCGGGCGGCTGCCGTGCGCCAAAAATAGGCCACGGGCACAGCCGCGCCCAAAAATGAGGGCCCGAAGGTCGGGGCGCCAAAAGCCCCCTGCGGAAAAATGGCCAAGAAACGGGTGTGCTATAGCCTTGGCGGGGGGCGTGGGCGAAGTTGGTGCGCCGGACTCGGAATGGCCCCAGACTTTGCGGGCGGCCGCCGTGTGCCAAAAATAGGCCACGGGCACAGCCGCGCCCAAAAATGAGCGCCCGAAGGTCGGGGCGCCAACAGCCCCCAGCGGAAAAATGGCCAGGAAACGGGTGTGCTATAGACTTGGCGGGGGGCGTGGGCGAAGTTCGTGCGCCGGACTCGGAATGGCCCCAGACTTTGCGGGCGGCCGCCGTGCGCCAAAAATAGGCCACGGGCACAGCCGCGCCCAAAAATGAGCGCCCGAAGGTCGGGGTGCCAACACTCGCCAGCGGAAAAATGGCCAAAAAATGGGTGGGCTATAGCCTTGGTGGGGGGCGTGGGCGATGTTCGTCCGCCGGCCTCGGAATGGCCCCAGACTTTGCGGGCTGCCTCCATGTGCCAAAACTAGGCCACGGGCACAGCCGCGCCCTAAAATGAGCGCCCGAAGGTCGGGGCGCCAACACCCCCCAGCGGAAAAATGGCCAAAAAACGGGTGGGCTATAGCCTTGGCAGGGGGCGTGGGCGAAGTTCGTCCGCCGGACTCGGAATGGCCCCAGACTTTGCGGGCGGCCTCCGTGTGCCAAAAATAGGCCACGGGCACAGACGCGTCAAAAAATGAGCGCCCGAAGGTCGGGGCGCCAAAAGCCCCCTGCGGAAAAATGGCCAAGAAACGGGTGTGCTATAGCCTTGGCGGGGGGCGTGGGCGAAGTTGGTGCGCCGGACTCGGAATGGCCCCAGACTTTGCGGGCGGCCTCCGTGTCCCAAAAATAGGCCACGGGCACAGCCGCGCCCACAAATGAGCGCCCGAAGGTCCGGGCGCCAACACCCCCCAGCGGAAAAATGGCCAAAAAACGGGTGGACTATAGCCTTGGCGGGGGCGAGGGCGAAGTTCGTGCGCCGGACTCGGAATGGCCCCAGACTTTGCGGGCGGCCGCCGTGCGCCAAAAATACGCCACGGGCACAGCCGCGCCCAAAAATGAGCGCACGAAGGTCGGGGCGCCAACAGCCCCCTGCGGAAAAATGGTCAAGAAACGGGTGTGCTATAGCCTTGGCGGGGGGCGTGGGCGAAGTTCGTCCGCCGGCCTCGGAATGGCCCCAGACTTTGCGGGCTGCCTCCGTGTGCCAAAAATAGGCCACGGGCACAGCCGCGCCCAAAAATGAGCGCCCGAAGGTCGGGGCGCCAACAGCCCCCAGCGGAAAAAATGGCCAAGAAACGGGTGTGCTATAGCCTTGGCGGGGGGCGTGGGCGAAGTTCGGTGTGCCGGACTCGGAATGGCCCCAGACTTTGCGGGCGGCCGCCGTGTGTCAAAAATAGGCCACGGGCACAGCCGTGCCCAAAAATGAGCGCCCGATGGTCGGGGCGCCAACACCCCCCAGCGGAAAAATGGCCAAAAAACGGGTGGGCTATAGCCTTGGCAGGGGCCGTGGGCGAAGTTCGTCCGCCGGACTCGGAAAGGCCCAGACTTTGCGGGCGGCCTCCGTGTGCCAAAAATAGGCCACGGGCACAGCCGCACCAAAAAATGAGCGCCCGAAGGTCGGGGGGCCAACAGCCCCCAGCGGAAAAATGGCCAGGAAACGGGTGTGCTATAGCCTTGGTGGAGGGCGTGGGCGAAGTTCGTCCGCCGGACTCGGAATGGCCCCAGACTTTGCGGGCGGCCTCCGTGTCCCAAAAAATAGGCCACGGGCACAGCCGCGCCCAAAAATGAGAGCCCGAAGGTCCGGGCGCCAACACCCCCCAGCGGAAAAATGGCCAAAAAACGGGTGGGCTATAGCCTTGGTGGGGGGCATGGCGAAGTTGTCCGCCGGACTCGGAATGGCCCCAGACTTTGCGGGTGGCCTCCGTGTGCCAAAAATAGGCCACGGGGCACAGCCGCGCCCAAAATTGAGCGCCCGATGGTCGGGGCGCCAACACCCCCCAGCGGAAAAATGGCCAAGAAACGGGTGTGCTATAGCCTTGGCGGGGGGGCGTGGGCGAAGTTCGTGCGCCGGACTCGGAATGGCCCCAGACTTTGCGGGGCGGCTGCGTGCGCCAAAAATAGGCCACGGGCACAGCCGCGCCCAAAAATGAGGCCCGAAGGTCGGGGCGCCAAAAGCCCCCTGCGGAAAAAATGGCCAAGAAACGGGTGTGCTATAGCCTTGGCGGGGGGCGTGGGCGAAGTTGGTGCGCCAGACTCGGAATGGCCCCAGACTTTGCGGGCGGCCGCCGTCTGCCAAAAATAGGCCACGGGCACAGCCGCGCCCAAAAATGAGCGCCCGAAGGTCGGGGCGCCAACAGCTCCCAGCGGAAAAATGGCCAAGAAACGGGTGTGCTATAGCCTTGGCGGGGGGCGTGGGCGAAGTTCGTGCGCCGGACTCGGAATGGCCCCAGACTTTGCGGGCGGCCGCCGTGCGCCAAAAATAGGCCACGGGCACAGCCGCGCCCAAAAAATGAGCGCCCGAAGGTCGGGGCGCCAACAGCCCCCTGCGGAAAAATGGCCAAGAAACGGGTGTGCTATAGCCTTGGCGGGGGGCGTGGGCGAAGTTCGTGCGCCGGACTCGGAATGGCCCCAAACTTTGCGGGCGGCCGCCGTGTGCCAAAAATAGGCCACGGGCACAGCCGCGCCCAAGAATGAGCGCCCGATGGTCGGGGAACCAACACTCGCCAGCGGAAAAATGGCCAAAAAACGGGTGGGCTATAGCCTTAGTGGGGGGCGTGGGCGATGTTCATCCGCCGGCCTCGGAATGGCCCCAGACTTTGCGGGCGGTCTCGTGTGCCAAAAATAGGCCATGGGCACAGCCGCACCCAAAAATGAGCGCCCGATGGTCGGGGCGCCAACACCCCCCAGCGGAAAAATGGCCAAAAAACGGGTGGGCTATAGCCTTGGCAGGGGTCGTGGGCGAAGTTCGTCCGCCGGACTCGGAATGGCCCCAGACTTTGCGGGCGGCCTCCGTGTGCCAAAAATAGGCCACGGGCACAGACGCGCCAAAAAATGAGCGCCCGAAGGTCGGGCGCCAACAGCCCCCAGCGGAAAAATGGCCAGGAAACGGGTGTGCTATAGCCTTGGAGGGGGGCGTGGGCGAAGTTCGTCCGCCGGACTCGGAATGGCCCCAGACTTTGCGGGCGGCCTCCGTGTCCCAACAATAGGCCACGGGCACAGCCGCGCCCAAAAATGAGCGACCGAAGGTCGGGGCGCCAACACCCCCCAGCGGAAAAATGGCCAAGAAACGGGTGTGCTATAGCCTTGGTGGGGGGCGTGGGCGAAGTTCATCCGCCGGACTCGGAATGGCCCCAGATTTTGCGGGCGGCCCCCGTGTGCCAAAAATAGGCCACGGGCACAGCCGCGCCCAAAAATGAGCGCCCTAAGGTCGGGGCGCCAACAGCCCCCAGCAGAAAAATGGCCAAGAAACGGGTGTGCTATAGCCTTGGCGGGGGGCGTGGGCGAAGTTCGTGCGCCGGACTCGGAATGGCCCCAGACTTTGCGGGCGGCCGCCGTGCGCCAAAAATAGGCCACGGGCACAGCCGCGCCCAAAAATGAGCGCCCGAAGGTCGGGGCGCCAACAGCCCCCTGCGGAAAAATGGCCAAGAAACGGGTGTGCTATAGCCTTGGCGGGGGGCGTGGGCGAAGTTCGTGCGCCAGACCGGAATGGCCCCAGACTTTGCGGGCGGCCGCCGTGTGCCAAAAATAGGCCACGGGCACAGCCGCGCCAAGAATGAGCGCCCGAAGGTGGGGGAACCAACACTCGCCAGCGGAAAAATGGCCAAAAAACGGGTGGGCTATAGCCTTCGTGGGGGGCGTGGGCGATGTTCATCCGCCGGCCTCGGAATGGCCCCAGACTTTGCGGGCGGTCTCCGTGTGCCAAAAATTGGCCATGGGCACAGCCGCGCCCAAAATGAGAGCCCGAAGGTCGGGGCGCCAACAGCCCCCTGCGGAAAAATGGCCAAGAACGGGTGTGCTATAGCCTTGGCGGGGGGCGTGGGCGAAGTTCGTGCGCCGGACTTGGAATGGCCCCAGACTTTGCGGGCGGCCGCCGTGTGCGAAAAATAGGCCACGGGAACAGCCGCGCCCAAAAATGAGCGCCCGAAGGTCGGGGCGCCAACAGCCCCCAGCGGAAAAATGGCCAAGAAACGGGTGTGCTATAGCCTTGGCGGGGGGGCGTGGGCGAAGTTCGTGCGCCGGACTCCGAATGGCCCCAGACTTTGCAGGCGGCCGCCGTGCGCCAAAAATAGGCCACGGGCACAGCCGCGCCAAAAACGAGCGCGCCGAAGTCGGGGCGCCAACAGCCCCTGCGGAAAAATGGCCAAGAAACGGGTGTGCTATAGACTTGGCGGGGGGCGTGGGCGAAGTTCGTGTTGCGCCGGACTCGGAATGGCCCCAGACTTAGCGGGCGGCCGCCGTGCGCCAAAAATAGGCCACGGGCACAGCCGCGCCCAAAAATGAGCGCCCGAAGGTCGGGGTGCCAACACTCACCAGCGGAAAAATGGCCAAAAAAATGGGTGGGCTATAGCCTTGGTGGGGGGCGTGGGCGATGTTCGTCCGCCGGCCTCGGAATGGCCCCAGACTTTGCGGGCTGCCTCCGTGTGCCAAAACTAAGCCACGGGCACAGCCGCGACCTAAAATGAGCGCCCGAAGGTCGGGGCGCCAACACCCCCCAGCGGAAAAATGGCCAAAAAACGGGGTGGGCTATAGCCTTGGCAGGGGGCGTGGGCGAAGTTGGTGCGCCGGACTCGGAATGGCCCCAGACTTTGCGGGCGGCCGCCGTGTGCCAAAAATAGGCCACGGGCACAGCCGCGCCCAAAAATGAGCGCCCGAAGGTCGGGGCGCCAACAGCCCCCAGCGGAAAAATGGCCAGGAAACGGGTGTGCTATAGCCTTGGTGGGGGGCGTGGGCGAAGTTCGTCCGCCGACTCGGAATGGCCCCAGACTTTGCGGGCGGCCTCCGTGTCCCAAAAATAGGCCACGGGCACAGCCGCGCCCAAAAATGAGCGCCCGAAGGTCCGGGCGCCAACACCCCCCAGCGGAAAAATGGCCAAAAAACGGGTGGACTATAGCCTTGGCGGGGGGCGTGGGCAAAGTTCGTGCGCCGGACTCGGAATGGCCCCAGACTTTGTGGGGCGGCCGCCGTGCGCCAAAAATACGCCACGGGCACAGCCGCGCCCAAAATGAGCGCACGAAGGTCGGGGCGCCAACAGCCCCCTGCGGAAAAATGGTCAGAAACGGGTGTGCTATAGCCTTGGCGGGGGGCGTGGGCGAAGTTCGTCCGCCGGCCTCGGAATGGCCCCAGACTTTGCGGGCTGCCTCCGTGTGCCAAAAATAGGCCACGGGCACAGACGCGCCCAAAAATGAGCGCCCGAAGGTCGGGGCGCCAACAGCCCCCAGCGGAAAAATGGCCAAGAAACGGGTGTGCTATAGCCTTGGCGGGGGGCGTGGGCGAAGTTCGTGTGCCGGACTCGGAATGGCCCCAGACTTTGCGGGCGGCCGCCGTGTGTCAAAAATAGGCCACGGGCACAGCCGCGCCCAAAAATGAGCGCCCGATGGTCGGGGCGCCAACACCCCCCAGCGGAAAAATGGCCAAAAAACGGGTGGGCTATAGCCTTGGCAGGGGCCGTGGGCGAAGTTCGTCCGCCGGACTCGGAATGGCCCCAGACTCTGCGGGCGGCCTCCGTGTGCCAAAAATAGGCCACGGGCACAGCCGCACCAAAAAATGAGCGCCCGAAGGTCGGGGCGCCAACAGCCCCCAGCGGAAAAATGGCCAGGAAACGGGTGTGCTATAGCCTTGGTGGGGGGCGTGGGCGAAGTTCGTCCGCCGGACTCGGAATGGCCCCAGACTTTGCGGGCGGCCTCCGTGTCCCAAAAATAGGCCACGGGCACAGCCGCGCCCAAAAATGAGCGCCCAAAGGTCCGGGCGCCAACACCCCCCAGCGGAAAAATGGCCAAAAAACGGGTGGGCTATAGCCTTGGTGGGGGGCGTGCGCGAAGTTGTCCGCCGGACTCGGAATGGCCCCAGACTTTGCGGGTGGCCTCCGTGTGCCAAAAATAGGCCACGGGCACAGCCGCGCCCAAAATTGAGCGCCCGATGGTCGGGGCGCCAACACCCCCCAGCGGAAAAATGGCCAAGAAACGGGTGTGCTATAGCCTTGGCGGGGGGCGTGGGCGAAGTTCGTGCGCCGGACTCGGAATGGCCCCAGACTTTGCGGGCGGCTGCCGTGTGCCAAAAATAGGCCACGGGCACAGCCGCGCCCAAAAATGAGCGCCCGAAGGTCGGGGCGCCAACAGCCCCCAGCGGAAAAATGGCCAAGAAACGGGTGTGCTATAGCCTTGGCGGGGGGCGTGGGCGAAGTTCGTGCGCCGGACTCGGAATGGCCCCAGACTTTGCGGGCGGCCGCCGGTGTGCCAAAAATAGGCCACGGGCACAGCCGCGCCCAAGAATGAGCGCCCGAAGGTCGGGGCGCCAACAGCCCCCAGCGGAAAAATGGCCAGGAAACGGGTGTGCTATAGCCTTGGAGGGGGGCGTGGGCGAAGTTCGTCCGCCGGACTCGGAATGGCCCCAGACTTTGCGGGCGGCCTCCGTGTCCCAACAATAGGCCACGGGCACAGCCGCGCCCAAAAATGAGCAACCGAAGGTCCGGGCGCCAACACCCCCCAGCGGAAAAATGGCCAAAAAACGGATGGGCTATAGCCTTGGTGGGGGGCGTGGGCGAATTTGTCCGCCGGACTCGGAATGGCCCCAGACTTTGCGGGTGGCCTCCGTGTGCCAAAAATAGGCCACGGGCACAGCCGCGCCCAAAATTGAGCGCCCGATGGTCGGGGCGCCAACAACCCCCAGCGGAAAAATGGCCAAGAAACGGGTGTGCTATAGCCTTGGTGGGGGGCGTGGGCGAAGTTCGTCCGCCGGACTCGGAATGGCCCCAGATTTTGCGGGCGGCCCTCGTGTGCCAAAAATAGGCCACGGGCACAGCCGCGCCCGAAGGTCGGGGCGCCAACATCCCCCAGCGGAAAAATGGCCAAGAAACGGGTGTGCTATAGCCTTGGCGGGGGGCGTGGGCGAAGTTCGTGCGCCGGACTCGGAATGGCCCCAGACTTTGCGGGCGGCCGCCGTGCGCCAAAAATAGGCCACGGGCACAGCCGCGCCCAAAAATGAGCGCCCGAAGGTCGGGGCGCCAACAGCCCCCTGCGGAAAAATGGCCAAGAAACGGGTGTGCTATAGCCTTGGCGGGGGGCGTGGGCGAAGTTCGTGCGCCGGACTCGGAATGGCCCCAGACTTTGCGGGCGGCCGCCGTGTGCCAAAAATAGGCCACGGGCACAGCCGCGCCCAAGAATGAGCGCCCGAAGGTCGGGGAACCAACACTCGCCAGCGGAAAAATGGCCAAAAAACGGGTGGGCTATAGCCTTAGTGGGGGGCGTGGGCGAAGTTGTCTGCCGGACTCGGAATGGCCCCAGACTTTGCGGGTGGCCTCCGTGCGCCAAAAATAGGCCACGGGCACAGCCGCGCCCAAAATTGAGCGCCTGATGGTCGGGGTGCCAACACCCCCCAGCGGAAAAATGGCCAAGAAACGGGTGTGCTATAGCCTTGGTGCGGGGCGTGGGCGAAGTTC
>CM067999.1:30573059-30932551 GCA_034663535.1 Citrus x limon
GCTATAGCCTTGGCAGGGGTCGTGGGCGAAGTTCGTCCGCCGGACTCGGAATGGCCCCAGACTTTGCGGGCGGCCTCCGTGTGCCAAAAATAGGCCACGGGCACAGACGCGCCAAAAAATGAGCGCCCGAAGGTCGGGGCGCCAACAGCCCCCAGCGGAAAAATGGCCAGGAAACGGGTGTGCTATAGCCTTGGTGGGGGGCGTGGGCGAAGTTCGTCCGCCGGACTCGGAATGGCCCCAGACTTTGCGGGCGGCCTCCGTGTCCCAACAATAGGCCACGGCCACAGCCGCGCCCAAAAATGGGCGCCCGAAGGTCCGGGCGCCAACACCCCCCAGCGGAAAAATGGCCAAAAAACGGGTGGGCTATAGCCTTGGTGGGGGGCGTGGGCGAAGTTGTCTGCCGGACTCGGAATGGCCCCAGATTTTGCGGGCGGCCCCCGTGTGCCAAAAATAGGCCACGGGCACAGCCTCGCTCAAAAATGAGCGCCCGAAGGTCGGGGCGCCAACAGCCCCCAGCGGAAAAATGGCCAAGAAACGGGTGTGCTATAGCCTTGGCGGGGGGCGTGGGCGAAGTTCGTGCGCCGGACTCGGAATGGCCCCAGACTTTGCGGGCGGCCGCCGTGCGCCAAAAATAGGCCACGGGCACAGCCGCGCCCAAAAATGAGCGCCGGAAGGTCGGGGCGCCAACAGCCCCCAGCGGAAAAATGGCCAAGAAACGGGTGTGCTATAGCCTTGGCGGGGGGCATGGGCGAAGTTCATGCGCCGGACTCGGAATGGCCCCAGACTTTGCGGGCGGCCGCCGTGTGCCAAAACTAGGCCACGGGCACAGCCGCGCCCAAAAATGAGCGCCCGATGATCGGGGCGCCAACACCCCCCAGCGGAAAAATGGCCAAAAAAACGGGTGGGCTATAGCCTTTGTGGGGGGCGTGGGCGAAGTTCGTCCGCCGGACTCGGAATGGCCCCAGACTTTGCGGGCGGCCTCCGTGTGCCAAAAATAGGCCACGGGCACAGCCGCGTCCAAAATGAGCGCCCGAAGGTCGGGCGCCAACAGCCCCCAGCGGAAAAATGGCAAGAAACGGGTGTGCTATAGCCTTGGCGGGGGGCGTGGGAGAAGTTCGTGCGCCGGACTCGGAATGGCCCCAGACTTTGCGGGCGGCCGCCGTGTGTCAAAAAAAGGCCACGGGCACAGCCGCGCCCAAAAAAGAGCGCCCGAAGGTCGGGGCACCAACACTCGCCAGCGGAAAAATGGCCAAAAAACGGGTGGGCTATAGCCTTGGTGGGGGGCGCGGGCGAAGTTCGTGCGCCGGACCCGAAATGGCCCCAGACTTTGCGGGCGGCCGCCGTGTGCCGAAAATAGGCCACGGGCACAGCCGCGTCCAAAAATGAGTGCCCGAAGGTCGGGGCGCCAACACCCCCCAGCGGAAAAATGGCCAAGAAATGGGTGTGCTATAGCCTTGGTGGGGGGCGTGGGCGAAGTTCGTCCGCCGGACTCGGAATGGCCCAAGACTTTGCGGGCGGCCTCCGTGTGCCAAAAATAGGCCACGGGCACAGCCGCGTCCAAAAATGAGCGCCCGAAGGTCGGGCGCCAACACCCCCCAGCGAAAAATGGCCAAAAAAACGGGTGGGCTATAGCCTTGGCGGGGGGCGCGGGCGAAGTTCGTCCGCCGGACTCGGAATGGCCCCAGAATTTGCGGGCGGCCTCCGTGTGCGAAAAATAAGCCACGGGCACAGCCGCGCCCAAAAATGAGCGCCCGAAGGTCGGGGCGCCAACACCCCCCAGCGGAAAAATGGCCAAAAAACGGGTGGGCTATAACCTTGGTGGGGGGAGTGGGCGAAGTTCGTCCGCCGGACTCGGAATGGCCCCAGATTTTGCGGGCGGCCTCCGTGTGCCAAAAATAGGCCACGGGCACAGCCGCGCCCAAAAATGAGCGCCCGATGGTCGGGGCGCCAACACCCCCCAGCGGAAAAATGGCCAAGAAACGGGTGTGCTATAGCCTTGGTGGGGGGCGTGGGTGAAGTTCGTCCGCCGGACTCGGAATGGCCCCAGACTTTGCGGGCGGCCTCCGTGTGCCAAAAATAAGCCACGGGCAGTGCCGCACCCAAAAATGAGCGCCCGAAGGTCGGGACGCCAAAACCCCACAGCGGAAAAAGGGCCAAAAAACGGCTGGGCTATAACCTTGGTGGGGGGCGTGGGCGAAGTTCGTCCGCCGGACTCGGAATGGCCCCAGACTTTGCGGGCGGCCTCCATGTACCAAAAATAGGCCACGGGCACAGCCGCGCCCAAAAATGAGCGCCCGAAGGTCGGGGCGGCAACACCCCCCAGCGGAAAAATGGCCAAAAAACGGGTGGCTATAGCCTTGGTGGGGGGCGTGGGCGAAGTTCGTCCGCCGGACTCGGAATGGCCCCAGACTTTGCAGGCGGCCTCCGGGTACCAAAAATAGGCCACGCGCAGAGCCGCGCCCAAAAATGAGCTCCCGAAGGTCGGGTTCCAACACCCCCCAGCGGAAAAATGGCCAAAAAACGGGTGGGCTATAGCCTTGGCGGGGGGCGCGGGCGAAGTTCGTTCGCCGGACTCGGAATGGCCACAGACTTTGCGGGCGGCCTCCGTGTGCCAAAAACAGGCCACGGGCACAGCCGCGCCCAAAAATGAGCGCCCGAAGGTCGGGGCGCCAACACCCCCCAGGGGAAAAATGGCCAAAAACGGGTGGGCTATAGCCTTGGTGGGGGGCGCGGGCGAAGTTCGTCGCCGGACTCGGAATGCGGCGAGACTTTGCGAGGGGCCTCGGGGAGCCAAAAATAAGCCGCGGGCAAGCCTCGCCCAAAAATTAGCGCCCGAAGGTCGTGGTGCCAAAACCCCCCAGCGGAAAAATGGCCAAAAAACGGGTGGGCTATAGCCTTGGTGGGGGGCGCGGGTGAAGTTCGTCCGCCGGACTCGGAATGCGGCGAGACTTAGCGAGGGGCCTCGGGGTGCCAAAAATAAGCCGTGGGCAAAGCCGCGCCCAAAAATAAGCGCCCGAAGGTCGTGGTGCAGAAACCCCCCAGCGGAAAAATGGCCAAAAAACGGGTGGGCTATAGCCTTGGTGGGGGGCGCGGGCGAAGTTCGTCTGCCGGACTCGGAATGCGGCGAGACTTTCCGAGGGGCCTCGGGGTGCCAAAAATAAACCGCGGGCAAAGCCGCGCCCAAAACTAAGCGCCCGAAGGTCGTGGTGCCAAAACCCCCCAGCGGAAAAATGGCCAAAAAACGGGTGGGCTATAGCCTTGGTGGGGGGGCGCGGGCGAAGTTCGTCCGCCGGACTCGGAATGCGGCGAGACTTTGCGAGGGGCCTCGGGGTGCCAAAAATAAGCCGCGGACAAAGCCGCGCCCAAAAATAAGCGCCCGAAGGTCGTGGTGCCAAAACCCCCCAGCGGAGAAATGGCCAAAAAACGGGTGGGCTATAGCCATGGTGGGGGCGCGGGCGAAGTTCGTCCGCCGGACTCGGAATGCGGCGAGACTTTGCAAGGGGCCTCGGGGTGCCAAAAATAAGCCGCGGGCAAAGCCGCGCCCAAAAATAAGCACCCGAAGGTCGTGGTGCCAAAACCCCCCAGCGGAAAAATGGCCAAAAACGGGTGGGCTATAGCCTTGGTGGGGGGCTCGGGCGAAGTTCGTCCGCCGGACTCGGAATGCGGCGAGACTTTGCGAGGGGCCTCGGGAGCCAAAAATAAGCCGCGGGCAAAGCCGCTCCCAAAAATAAGCGCCCGAAGGTCGTGGTGCCAAAACCCCCCAGCGGAAAAATGGCCAAAAAACGGGTGGGCTATAGCCTTGGTGGGGGGCGCGGGCGAAGTTCGTCCGCCGGACTCGGAATGCGGCGAGACTTTGCGAGGGGCCTCGGGGTGCCAAAAATAAGCCGCGGGGTAAGCCGCGCCCAAAAATAAGCGCCCGAAGGTCGTGGTGCCAAAACCCCCCAGCGGAAAAATGGCCAAAAAACGGGTGGGCTATAGCCTTGGTGGGGGGCGCGGGCGAAGTTCGTCCGCCGGACTCGGAATGCGACGAGACTTTGCGAGGGGCCTCGGGGTGCCAAAAATAAGCCACGGGGTAAGCCGCGCCCAAAAATAAGCGCCCGAAGGTCGTGGTGCCAAAACCCCCCAGCGGAAAAATGGCCAAAAAACGGGTGGGCTATAGCCTTGGTGGGGGGCGCGGGTGAAGTTCGTCCGCCGGACTCGGAATGCGGCGAGACTTAGCGAGGGGCCTCGGGGTGCCAAAAATAAGCCGTGGGCAAAGCCGCGCCCAAAAATAAGCGCCCGAAGGTCGTGGTGCCAAAACCCCCCAGCGGAAAAATGGCCAAAAAACGGGTGGGCTATAGCCTTGGTGGGGGGCGCGGGCGAAGTTCGTCCGCCGGACTCGGAATGCGGCGAGACTTTGCGAGGGGCCTCGGGGAGCCAAAAATAAGCCGCGGGCAAAGCCGCGCCCAAAAATAAGCGCCCGAAGGTCGTGGTGCCAAAACCCCCCAGCGGAAAAATGGGCAAAAAACGGGTGGGCTATAGCCTTGGTGGGGGGCACGGGCGAAGTTCGTCCGCCGGACTCGGAATGCGGCGAGACTTTGCGAGGGGGCTTGGGGTGCCAAAAATAAGCCGCGGGCAAAGCCGCGCCCAAAAATAAGCGCCCGAAGGTCGTGGTGCCAAAACCCCCCAGCGGAAAATGGCAAAAAAACGGGTGGGCTATAGCCTTGGTGGGGGGCGCGGGAGAAGTTCGTCCGCCGGACTCGGAATGCGGCGAGACTTTGCGAGGGGCCTCGGGGTGCCAAAAATAAGACGCGGGGAAAGCCGCGCCCAAAATAAGCGCCCGAAGGTCGTGGTGCCAAAACCCCCCAGCGGAAAAATGGCCAAAAAACGGGTGGGCTATAGCCTTGGTGGGGGGCGCGGGCGAAGTACGTCCGCCGGACTCGGAATGCGGCGAGACTTTACGAGGGGCCTCGGGGTGCCAAAAATAAGCCGCGGGCAAAGCCGTGCCCAAAAATAAGCGCCCGAAAGTCGTGGTTCCAAAACCCCCCAGCGGAAAAATGGCCAAAAAACGGGAGGGCTATAGCCTTGGTGGGGGGCGCGGGTGATGTTCGTCCGCGGGACTCGGAATGCGGCGAGACTTTGCGAGGGGCCTCGGGGTGCCAAAAATAAGCCGCGGGCAAAGCCGCGCCCAAAAATAAGCGCCCGAAGGTCGTGGTGCCAAAACCCCCCAGCGGAAAAATGGCCAAAAAACGGGTGGGCTATAGCCTTGGTGGGGGGCGCGGGCGAAGTTCGTCCGCCGGACTCGGAATGCGGCGAGACTTTGCGAGGGGCCTCGGGGAGCCAAAAATAAGCCGTGGGCAAAGCCGCGCCCAAAAATAAGCGCCCGAAGGTCGTGGTGCCAAAACCCCCCAGCGGAAAAATGGCCAAAAAACGGGTGGGCTATAGCCTTGGTGGGGGGCACGGGCGAAGTTCGTCCGCCGGACTCGGAATGCGGCGAGACTTTGCGAGGGGCCTCGGGTGCCAAAAATAAGCCGCGGGGAAAGCCGCGCCCAAAAATAAGCGCCCGAAGGTCGTGGTGCCAAAACCCCCCAGCGGAAAAATGGCCAAAAAACGGGTGGGCTATAGCCTTGGTGGGGGGCACGGGCGAAGTACGTCCGCCGGACTCGGAATGCGGCGAGACTTTACGAGGGGCCTCGGGGTGCCAAAAATAAGCCGCGGGCAAAGCCGTGCCCAAAAATAAGCGCCCAAAAGTTGTGGTTTCCAAAACCCCCAGCGGAAAAATGGCCAAAAAACGGGAGGGCTATAGCCTTGGTGGGGGGCGCGGGTGAAGTTCGTCCGCCGGACTCGGAATGCGGCGAGACTTTGCGAGGGGCCTCGGGGTACCAAAAATAAGCCGCGGGGAAAGCCGCGCCCAAAAATAAGCGCCCGAAGGTCGTGGTGCCAAAACCCCCCAGCGGAAAAATGGCCAAAAAACGGATGGCTATACCCTTGGTGGGGGGCGCGGGCGAAGTTCGTCCGCCGGACTCGGAATGCGGCGAGACTTTGCGAGGGGCCTCGCGGGTGCCAAAAATAAGCCGCGGGCAAAGCCGCGCCCAAAAATAAGCGCGCGAAGGTCGTGGTGCCAAAACCCCCCAGCGGAAAAATGGCCAAAAAACGGGTGGGCTACAGCCTTGGTGGGGGACGCGGGCGAAGTTCGTCCGCCGGACTCGGAATGCGGCGAGACTTTGCGAGGGCCTCGGGGTGCCAAAAATAAGCCGCGGGTAAAGCCCCGGGCAAAGCCGCGCCCAAAAATAAGCACCCGAAGGTCGTGGTGCCAAAACCCCCCAGCGGAAAACTGGCCAAAAAACGGGTGGGCTATAGCCTTGGTGGGGGGCGCGGGCGAAGTTCGTCCGCCGGACTCGGAATGCGGCGAGACTTTGCGAGGGGCCTCGGGGTGCCAAAAATAAGCCGCGGGGAAAGCCGCGCCCAAAAATAAGCGCCCGAAGGTCGTGGTGCCAAAACCCCGAGCGGAAAAATGGCCAAAAAAACGGGTGGGCTATAGCCTTGGTGGGGGGCGCGGGCGAAGTACGTCCGCCGGACTCGGAATGCGGCGAGACTTTACGAGGGGCTTCGGGGTGCCAAAAATAAGCCGCGGGCAAAGCCGTGCCCAAAAATAAGCGCCCGAAAGTTGTGGTTCCAAAACCCCCCAGCGGAAAAATGGCCAAAAACGGGAGGGCTATAGCCTTGGTGGGGGGCGCGGGTGAAGTTCGTCCGCCGGACTCGGAATGCGGCGAGACTTTGCGAGGGGCCTCGGGGTGCCAAAAATAAGCCGCGGGGAAAGCCGCGCCCAAAAATAAGCGCCCGAAGGTCGTGGTGCCAAAACCCCCCAGCGGAAAAATGGCCAAAAAACGTATGGGCTATAGCCTTGGTGGGGGGCGCGGGCGAAGTTCGTCCGCCGGACTTGGAATGCGGCGAGACTTTGGGAGGGGCCTCGGGGTGCCAAAAATAAGCCGCGGGCAAAGCCGCGCCCAAAAATAAGCGCCCGAAGGTCGTGGTGCCAAAACCCCCGAGCGGAAAAAATGGCCAAAAAACGGGGTGGGCTATAGCCTTGGTGGGGGGCGCGGGCGAAGTTCGTCCGCCGGACTCGGAATGCGGCGAGAGTTTGCGACGGGCCTCGGGGTGCCAAAAATAAGACGCGGGCAAAGCCGCGCCCAAAAATAAGCACCCGAAGGTCGTGGTGCCAAAACCCCCCAGCGGAAAAATGGCCAAAAAACGGGTGGGCTATAGCCTTGGTGGGGGGCGCGGGCGAAGTTCATCCGCCGGACTCGGAATGCGGCGAGACTTTGCGAGGGGCCCTGGGGTGCCAAAAATAAGCCGCGGGCTAAGCCGCGCCCAAAAATAAGCGCCCGAAGGTCGTGGTGCCAAAACCCCCCAGCGGAAAAAATGGCAAAAAACGGGTGGGCTATAGCCTTGGTGGGGGGCGCAGGTGAAGTTCGTCCGCGGGACTCGGAATGCGGCGAGACTTTGCGAGGGGCTTCGGGGTGCCAAAAATAAGCCGCGGGCAAAGCCGCGCCCAAAAATAAGCGCCCGAAGGTCGTGGTGCCAAAACCCCCCAGCGGAAAAATGGCCAAAAAACGGGTGGGCTATAGCCTTGGTGGGGGGCGCGGGAGAAGTTCGTCCGCCGGACTCGGAATGCGGCGAGACTTTGCGAGGGGCCTCGGGGTGCCAAAAATAAGACGCGGGGAAAGCCGCGCCCAAAAATAAGCGCCCGAAGGTCGTGGTGCCAAAACCCCCCAGCGGAAAAATGGCCAAAAAACGGGTGGGCTATAGCCTTGGTGGGGGGCGCGGGCGAAGTACGTCCGCCGGACTCGGAATGCGGCGAGGACTTTACGAGGGGCCTCGGGGTGCCAAAAATAAGCCGCGGGCAAAGCCGTGCCCAAAAATAAGCGCCCGAAAGTCGTGGTTCCAAAACCCCCCAGCGGAAAAATGGCCAAAAAACGGGGAGGGCTATAGCCTTGGTGGGGGGCGCGGGTGAAGTTCGTCCGCGGGACTCGGAATGCGGCGAGACTTTGCGAGGGGCCTCGGGGTGCCAAAAATAAGCCGCGGGCAAAGCCGCGCCCAAAAATAAGCACCCGAAGGTCGTGGTGCCAAAACCCCCCAGCGGAAAAATGGCCAAAAAACGGGTGGGCTATAGCCTTGGTGGGGGGCGCGGGCGAAGTTCGTCCGCCGGACTCGGAATGCGGCGAGACTTTGCGAGGGGCCTCGGGGAGCCAAAAATAAGCCGCGGGCAAAGCCGCGGCCAAAAATAAGCGCCCGAAGGTCGTGGTGCCAAAACCCCCCAGCGGAAAAATGGCCAAAAAACGGGTGGGCTATAGCCTTGGTGGGGGGCACGGGCGAAGTTCGTCCGCCGGACTCGGAATGTGGCGAGACTTTGCGAGGGGCCTCGGGGTGCCAAAAATAAGCCGCGGGCAAAGCCGTGCCCAAAAATAAGCACCCGAAGGTCGTGGCGCCAAAACCCCCCAGCGGAAAACTGGCCAAAAAAACGGGTGGGCTATAGCCTTGGTGGGGGGCGCGGGCGAAGTTCGTCCGCCGGACTCGGAATGTGGCGAGACTTTGCGAGGGGCCTCGGGGTGCCAAAAATAAGCCGCGGGGAAAGCCGCGCCCAAAAATAAGCGCCCGAAGGTCGTGGTGCCAAAACCCCCCAGCGGAAAAATGGCCAAAAAACGGGTGGGCTATAGCCTTGGTGGGGGGCGCGGGCGAAGTACGTCCGCCGGACTCGGAATGCGGCGAGACTTTACGAGGGGCCTCGGGGTGCCAAAAATAAGCCGCGGGCAAAGCCGTGCCCAAAAATAAGCGCCCGAAAGTTGTGGTTCCAAAACCCCCCAGCGGAAAAATGGCCAAAAACGGGAGGGCTATAGCCTTGGTGGGGGGCGCGGGTGAAGTTCGTCCGCCGGACTCGGAATGCGGCGAGACTTTGCGAGGGGCCTCGGGGTGCCAAAAATAAGCCGCGGGGAAAGCCGCGCCCAAAAATAAGCGCCCGAAGGTCGTGGTGCCAAAACCCCCCAGCGGAAAAATGGCCAAAAAACGGATGGGCTATACCCTTGGTGGGGGGCGCGGGCGAAGTTCGTCCGCCGGACTCGGAATGCGGCGAGACTTTGCGAGGGGCCTCGCGGTGCCAAAAATAAGCCGCGGGCAAAGCCGCGCCCAAAAATAACCGCGCGAAGGTCGTGGTGCCAAAACCCCCCAGCGGAAAAATGGCCAAAAAACGGGTGGGCTATAGCCTTGGTGGGGGACGCGGGCGAAGTTCGTCCGCCGGACTCGGAATGCGGCGAGACTTTGCGAGGGGCCTCGGGGTGCCAAAAATAAGCCGCGGGCAAAGCCCCGGGCAAAGCCGCGCCCAAAAATAAGCGCCCGAAGGTCGTGGCGCTAAAACCCCCCAGCGGAAAACTGGCCAAAAAACGGGTGGGCTATAGCCTTGGTGGGGGGTGCGGGCGAAGTTCGTCCGCCGGACTCGGAATGCGGCGAGACTTTGCGAGGGGCCTCGGGGTGCCAAAAATAAGCCGCGGGGAAAGCCGCGCCCAAAAATAAGCGCCCGAAGGTCGTGGTGCCAAAACCCCCGAGCGGAAAAATGGCCAAAAAACGGGTGGGCTATAGCCTTGGTGGGGGGCGCGGGCGAAGTACGTCCGCCGGACTCGGAATGCGGCGAGACTTTACGAGGGGCCTCGGGGTGCCAAAAATAAGCCACGGGCAAAGCCGTGCCCAAAAATAAGCGCCCGACAGTTGTGGTTCCAAAACCCCCCAGCGGAAAAATGACCAAAAACGGGAGGGCTATAGCCTTGGTGGGGGGCGCGGGTGAAGTTCGTCCGCCGGACTCGGAATGCAGCGAGACTTTGCGAGGGGCCTCGGGGTGCCAAAAATAAGCCGCGGGGAAAGCCGCGCCCAAAAATAAGCGCCCGAAGGTCGTGGTGCCAAAACCCCCCAGCGGAAAAATGGCCAAAAAACGGATGGGCTATACCCTTGGTGGGGGGCGCGGGCGAAGTTCGTCCGCCGGACTCGGAATGCGGCGAGACTTTGCGAGGGGCCTCGCGGTGCCAAAAATAAGCCGCGGGCAAAGCCGCGCCCAAAAATAAGCGCCCGAAGGTCGTTGTGCCAAAACCCCCCAGCGGAAAAATGGCCAAAAAACGGGTGGGCTATAGCCTTGGTGGGGGGCACGGGCGAAGTTCGTCCGCCGGACTCGGAATGCGGCGAGACTTTGCGAGGGGCCTCGGGGTTCCAAAAATAAGCCGCGGGCGAAGCCGCGCCCAAAAATAAGCGCCCGAAGGTCGTGGTGCCAAAACCCCCCAGCGGAAAAATGGCCAAAAAACGGGTGGGCTATAGCCTTGGTGGGGGGCGCGGGCGAAGTTCGTCCGCCGGACTCGGAATGCGGCGAGACTTTGCCAGGGGCCTCGCGGTACCAAAACTAAGCCGCGGGCAAAGCCGTGCCTAAAAATAAGCGCCCGAAGGTGGTGGTGCCAAAACCTCCCAGCGGAAAAATGGCCAAAAAACGGGTGGGCTATAGCCTTGGTGGGGGGCGCGGGTGAAGTTCGTCCGCGGGACTCGGAATACGGCGAGACTTTGCGAGGGGCCTCGGGGTGCCAAAAATAAGCCGCGGGCAAAGCCGCGCCCAAAAATAAGCGCCCGAAGGTCGTGGTGCCAAAACCCCCCAGCGGAAAAATGGCCAAAAAACGGGTGGGCTATAGCCTTGGTGGGGGGCGCGGGCGAAGTTCGTCCGCCGGACTCGGAATGCGGCGAGACTTTGCGAGGGGCCTCGGGGAGCCAAAAATAAGCCGTGGGCAAAGCCGCGGCCAAAAATAAGCGCCCGAAGGTCGTGGTGCCAAAACCCCCCAGCGGAAAAATGGCCAAAAAACGGGTGGGCTATAGCCTTGGTGGGGGGCACGGGCGAAGTTCGTCCGCCGGACTCGGAATGTGGCGAGACTTTGCGAGGAGCCTCGGGGTGCCAAAAATAAGCCGCGGGCAAAGCCGTGCCCAAAAATAAGCACCCGAAGGTCGTGGCGCCAAAACCCCCCAGCGGAAAACTGGCCAAAAAACGGGTGGGCTATAGTCTTGGTGGGGGGCGCGGGCGAAGTTCGTCCGCCGGACTCGGAATGTGGCGAGACTTTGCGAGGGGCCTCGGGGTGCCAAAAATAAGCCGCGGGGAAAGCCGCGCCCAAAAATAAGCGCCCGAAGGTCGTGGTGCCAAAACCCCCCAGCGGAAAAATGGCCAAAAAACGGGTGGGCTATAGCCTTGGTGGGGGGCGCGGGCGAAGTACGTCCGCCGGACTCGGAATGCGGCGAGACTTTACGAGGGGCCTCGGGGTGCCAAAAATAAGCCGCGGGCAAAGCCGTGCCCAAAAATAAGCGCCCGAAAGTTGTGGTTCCAAAACCCCCCAGCGGAAAAATGGCCAAAAAACGGGAGGGCTATAGCCTTGGTGGGGGGCGCGGGTGAAGTTCGTCCGCCGGACTCGGAATGCGGCGAGACTTTGCGAGGGGCCTCGGGGTGCCAAAAATAAGCCGCGGGGAAAGCCGCGCCCAAAAATAAGCGCCCGAAGGTCGTGGTGCCAAAACCCCCCAGCGGAAAAATGGCCAAAAAACGGATGGGCTATACCCTTGGTGGGGGGCGCGGGCGAAGTTCGTCCGCCGGACTCGGAATGCGGCGAGACTTTGCGAGGGGCCTCGCGGTGCCAAAAATAAGCCGCGGGCAAAGCCGCCCCCAAAAATAACCGCGCGAAGGTCGTGGTGCCAAAACCCCCCAGCGGAAAAATGGCCAAAAAACGGGTGGGCTATAGCCTTGGTGGGGGACGCGGGCGAAGTTCGTCCGCCGGACTCGGAATGCGGCGAGACTTTGCGAGGGGCCTCGGGGTGCCAAAAATAAGCCGCGGGCAAAGCCCCGGGCAAAGCCGCGCCCAAAAATAAGCGCCCGAAGGTCGTGGCGCCAAAACCCCCCAGCGGAAAACTGGCCAAAAAACGGGTGGGCTATAGCCTTGGTGGGGGGCGCGGGCGAAGTTCGTCCGCCGGACTCGGAATGCGGTGAGACTTTGCGAGGGGCCTCGGGGTGCCAAAAATAAGCCGCGGGGAAAGCCGCGCCCAAAAATAAGCGCCCGAAGGTCGTGGTGCCAAAACCCCCGAGCGGAAAAATGGCCAAAAAACGGGTGGGCTATAGCCTTGGTGGGGGGCGCGGGCGAAGTACGTCCGCCGGACTCGGAATGCGGCGAGACTTTACGAGGGGCCTCGGGGTGCCAAAAATAAGCCGCGGGCAAAGCCGTGCCCAAAAATAAGCGCCCGAAAGTTGTGGTTCCAAAACCCCCCAGCGGAAAAATGGCCAAAAACGGGAGGGCTATAGCCTTGGTGGGGGGCGCGGGTGAAGTTCGTCCGCCGGACTCGGAATGCGGCGAGACTTTGCGAGGGGCCTCGGGGTGCCAAAAATAGGCCGCGGGGAAAGCCGCGCCCAAAAATAAGCGCCCGAAGGTCGTGGTGCCAAAACCCCCCAGCGGAAAAATGGCCAAAAAACGGATGGGCTATACCCTTGGTGGGGGGCGCGGGCGAAGTTCGTCCGCCGGACTCGGAATGCGGCGAGACTTTGCGAGGGGCCTCGCGGTGCCAAAAATAAGCCGCGGGCAAAGCCGCGCCCAAAAATAACCGCGCGAAGGTCGTGGTGCCAAAACCCCCCAGCGGAAAAATGGCCAAAAAACGGGTGGGCTATAGCCTTGGTGGGGGACGCGGGCGAAGTTCGTCCGCCGGACTCGGAATGCGGCGAGACTTTGCGAGGGGCCTCGGGGTGCCAAAAATAAGCCGCGGGCAAAGCCCCGGGCAAAGCCGCGCCCAAAAATAAGCGCCCGAAGGTCGTGGCGCCAAAACCCCCCAGCGGAAAACTGGCCAAAAAACGGGTGGGCTATAGCCTTGGTGGGGGGCGCGGGCGAAGTTCGTCCGCCGGACTCGGAATGCGGCGAGACTTTGCGAGGGGCCTCGGGGTGCCAAAAATAAGCCGCGGGGAAAGCCGCGCCCAAAAATAAGCGCCCGAAGGTCGTGGTGCCAAAACCCCCGAGCGGAAAAATGGCCAAAAAACGGGTGGGCTATAGCCTTGGTGGGGGGCGCGGGCGAAGTACGTCCGCCGGACTCGGAATGCGGCGAGACTTTACGAGGGGCCTCGGGGTGCCAAAAATAAGCCGCGGGCAAAGCCGTGCCCAAAAATAAGCGCCCGAAAGTTGTGGTTCCAAAACCCCCCAGCGGAAAAATGGCCAAAAACGGGAGGGCTATAGCCTTGGTGGGGGGCGCGGGCGAAGTACGTCCGCCGGACTCGGAATGCGGCGAGACTTTACGAGGGGCCTCGGGGTGCCAAAAATAAGCCGCGGGCAAAGCCGTGCCCAAAAATAAGCGCCCGAAAGTTGTGGTTCCAAAACCCCCCAGCGGAAAAATGGCCAAAAACGGGAGGGCTATAGCCTTGGTGGGGGGCGCGGGTGAAGTTCGTCCGCCGGACTCGGAATGCGGCGAGACTTTGCGAGGGGCCTCGGGGTGCCAAAAATAAGCCGCGGGGAAAGCCGCGCCCAAAAATAAGCGCCCGAAGGTCGTGGTGCCAAAACCCCCGAGCGGAAAAATGGCCAAAAAACGGGTGGGCTATAGCCTTGGTGGGGGGCGCGGGTGAAGTTCGTCCGCCGGACTCGGAATGCGGCGAGACTTTGCGAGGGGCCTCGGGGTGCCAAAAATAGGCCGCGGGGAAAGCCGCGCCCAAAAATAAGCGCCCGAAGGTCGTGGTGCCAAAACCCCCCAGCGGAAAAATGGCCAAAAAACGGATGGGCTATACCCTTGGTGGGGGGCGCGGGCGAAGTTCGTCCGCCGGACTCGGAATGCGGCGAGACTTTGCGAGGGGCCTCGCGGTGCCAAAAATAAGCCGCGGGCAAAGCCGCGCCCAAAAATAACCGCGCGAAGGTCGTGGTGCCAAAACCCCCCAGCGGAAAAATGGCCAAAAAACGGGTGGGCTATAGCCTTGGTGGGGGACGCGGGCGAAGTTCGTCCGCCGGACTCGGAATGCGGCGAGACTTTGCGAGGGGCCTCGGGGTGCCAAAAATAAGCCGCGGGCAAAGCCCCGGGCAAAGCCGCGCCCAAAAATAAGCGCCCGAAGGTCGTGGCGCCAAAACCCCCCAGCGGAAAACTGGCCAAAAAACGGGTGGGCTATAGCCTTGGTGGGGGGCGCGGGCGAAGTTCGTCCGCCGGACTCGGAATGCGGCGAGACTTTGCGAGGGGCCTCGGGGTGCCAAAAATAAGCCGCGGGGAAAGCCGCGCCCAAAAATAAGCGCCCGAAGGTCGTGGTGCCAAAACCCCCGAGCGGAAAAATGGCCAAAAAACGGGTGGGCTATAGCCTTGGTGGGGGGCGCGGGCGAAGTACGTCCGCCGGACTCGGAATGCGGCGAGACTTTACGAGGGGCCTCGGGGTGCCAAAAATAAGCCGCGGGCAAAGCCGTGCCCAAAAATAAGCGCCCGAAAGTTGTGGTTCCAAAACCCCCCAGCGGAAAAATGGCCAAAAACGGGAGGGCTATAGCCTTGGTGGGGGGCGCGGGTGAAGTTCGTCCGCCGGACTCGGAATGCGGCGAGACTTTGCGAGGGGCCTCGGGGTGCCAAAAATAAGCCGCGGGGAAAGCCGCGCCCAAAAATAAGCCCCCGAAGGTCGTGGTGCCAAAACCCCCCAGCGGAAAAATGGCCAAAAAACGGATGGGCTATACCCTTGGTGGGGGGCGCGGGCGAAGTTCGTCCGCCGGACTCGGAATGCGGCGAGACTTTGCGAGGGGCCTCGCGGTGCCAAAAATAAGCCGCGGGCAAAGCCGCGCCCAAAAATAAGCGCCCGAAGGTCGTTGTGCCAAAACCCCCCAGCGGAAAAATGGCCAAAAAACGGGTGGGCTATAGCCTTGGTGGGGGGCGCGGGCGAAGTTCGTCCGCCGGACTCGGAATGCGGCGAGACTTTGCCAGGGGCCTCGCGGTACCAAAACTAAGCCGCGGGCAAAGCCGTGCCTAAAAATAAGCGCCCGAAGGTGGTGGTGCCAAAACCTCCCAGCGGAAAAATGGCCAAAAAACGGGTGGGCTATAGCCTTGGTGGGGGGCGCGGGCGAAGTTCGTCCGCCGGACTCGGAATGCGGCGAGACTTTGCGAGGGGCCTCGGGGTGCCAAAACTAAGCCGCGGGCAAAGCCGTGCCCAAAAATAACCGCCCGAAGGTCGTGGTGCCAAAACCCCCCAGTGGAAAAATGGCCAAAAAACGGGTGGGCTATAGCCTTGGTGGGCGACGCGGGCGAAGTTCGTCCGCCGGACTCGGAATGCGGCGAGACTTTGCGAGGGGCCTCGGGGTGCCAAAAATAAGCCGCGGGCAAAGCCCCGGGCAAATCCACGCCCAAAAATAAGAGCCCGAAGGTCGTGGCGCCAAAACCCACCAGCGGAAAAATGGCCAAAAAACGGGTGGGCTATAGCCTTGGTGGGGGGCGCGGGCGAAGTTCGTCCGCCGGACTCGGAATGCGGCGAGACTTTGCGAGGGGCCTCGCGGTGCCAAAAATAAGCCGCGGACAAAGCCGCGCCCAAAAATAAGCGCCCGAAGGTCGTGGTGCCAAAACCCCCCAGCGGAAAAATGGCCAAAAAACGGGTGGGCTATAGCCTTGGTGGGGGGCGCGGGCGAAGTTCGTCCGCCGGACTCGGAATGCGGCGAGACTTTGCGAGGGGCCTCGGGGTGCCAAAAATAAGCCGCGGGCAAAGCCGTGCCTAAAAATAAGCGCCCGAAGGTGGTGGTGCCAAAACCTCCCAGCGGAAAAATGGCCAAAAAACGGGTGGGCTATAGCCTTGGTGGGGGGCGCGGGCGAAGTTCGTCCGCCGGACTCGGAATGCGGCGAGACTTTGCGAGGGGCCTCGGGGTGCCAAAACTAAGCCGCGGGCAAAGCCGCGCCCAAAAATAACCGCCCGAAGGTCGTGGTGCCAAAACCCCCCAGTGGAAAAATGGCCAAAAAACGGGTGGGCTATAGCCTTGGTGGGTGACGCGGGCGAAGTTCGTCCGCCGGACTCGGAATGCGGCGAGACTTTGCGAGGGGCCTCGGGGTGCCAAAAATAAGCCGCGGGCAAAGCCCCGGGCAAAGCCACGCCCAAAAATAAGAGCCCGAAGGTCGTGGCGCCAAAACCCACCAGCGGAAAAATGGCCAAAAAACGGGTGGGCTATAGCCTTGGTGGGGGGGCGCGGGCGAAGTTCGTCCGCCGGACTCGGAATGCGGCGAGACTTTGCGAGGGGCCTCGCGGTGCCAAAAATAAGCCGCGGACAAAGCCGCGCCCAAAAATAAGCGCCCGAAGGTCGTGGTGCCAAAACCCCCCAGCGGAAAAATGGCCAAAAAACGGGTGGGCTATAGCCTTGGTGGGGGGCGCGGGCGAAGTTCGTCCGCCGGACTCGGAATGCGGCGAGACTTTGCGAGGGGCCTCGGGGTGCCAAAAATAAGCCGCGGGCAAAGCCGCGCCCAAAAATAAGCGCCCGAAGGTCGTGGTGCCAAAACCCCCCAGCGGAAAAATGGCCAAAAACGGGAGGGCTATAGCCTTGGTGGGGGGCGCGGGTGAAGTTCGTCCGCCGGACTCGGAATGCGGCGAGACTTTGCGAGGGGCCTCGGGGTGCCAAAAATAAGCCGCGGGGAAAGCCGCGCCCAAAAATAAGCCCCCGAAGGTCGTGGTGCCAAAACCCCCCAGCGGAAAAATGGCCAAAAAACGGATGGGCTATACCCTTGGTGGGGGGCGCGGGCGAAGTTCGTCCGCCGGACTCGGAATGCGGCGAGACTTTGCGAGGGGCCTCGCGGTGCCAAAAATAAGCCGCGGGCAAAGCCGCGCCCAAAAATAAGCGCCCGAAGGTCGTTGTGCCAAAACCCCCCAGCGGAAAAATGGCCAAAAAACGGGTGGGCTATAGCCTTGGTGGGGGGCGCGGGCGAAGTTCGTCCGCCGGACTCGGAATGCGGCGAGACTTTGCCAGGGGCCTCGCGGTACCAAAACTAAGCCGCGGGCAAAGCCGTGCCTAAAAATAAGCGCCCGAAGGTGGTGGTGCCAAAACCTCCCAGTGGAAAAATGGCCAAAAAACGGGTGGGCTATAGCCTTGGTGGGTGACGCGGGCGAAGTTCGTCCGCCGGACTCGGAATGCGGCGAGACTTTGCGAGGGGCCTCGGGGTGCCAAAACTAAGCCGCGGGCAAAGCCGCGCCCAAAAATAACCGCCCGAAGGTCGTGGTGCCAAAACCCCCCAGTGGAAAAATGGCCAAAAAACGGGTGGGCTATAGCCTTGGTGGGTGACGCGGGCGAAGTTCGTCCGCCGGACTCGGAATGCGGCGAGACTTTGCGAGGGGCCTCGGGGTGCCAAAAATAAGCCGCGGGCAAAGCCCCGGGCAAAGCCACGCCCAAAAATAAGAGCCCGAAGGTCGTGGCGCCAAAACCCACCAGCGGAAAAATGGCCAAAAAACGGGTGGGCTATAGCCTTGGTGGGGGGCGCGGGCGAAGTTCGTCCGCCGGACTCGGAATGCGGCGAGACTTTGCGAGGGGCCTCGCGGTGCCAAAAATAAGCCGCGGACAAAGCCGCGCCCAAAAATAAGCGCCCGAAGGTCGTGGTGCCAAAACCCCCCAGCGGAAAAATGGCCAAAAAACGGGTGGGCTATAGCCTTGGTGGGGGGCGCGGGCGAAGTTCGTCCGCCGGACTCGGAATGCGGCGAGACTTTGCGAGGGGCCTCGGGGTGCCAAAAATAAGCCGCGGGCAAAGCCGCGCCCAAAAATAAGCGCCCGAAGGTCGTGGTGCCAAAACCCCCCAGCGGAAAAATGGCCAAAAACGGGAGGGCTATAGCCTTGGTGGGGGGCGCGGGTGAAGTTCGTCCGCCGGACTCGGAATGCGGCGAGACTTTGCGAGGGGCCTCGGGGTGCCAAAAATAAGCCGCGGGGAAAGCCGCGCCCAAAAATAAGCCCCCGAAGGTCGTGGTGCCAAAACCCCCCAGCGGAAAAATGGCCAAAAAACGGATGGGCTATACCCTTGGTGGGGGGCGCGGGCGAAGTTCGTCCGCCGGACTCGGAATGCGGCGAGACTTTGCGAGGGGCCTCGCGGTGCCAAAAATAAGCCGCGGGCAAAGCCGCGCCCAAAAATAAGCGCCCGAAGGTCGTTGTGCCAAAACCCCCCAGCGGAAAAATGGCCAAAAAACGGGTGGGCTATAGCCTTGGTGGGGGGCGCGGGCGAAGTTCGTCCGCCGGACTCGGAATGCGGCGAGACTTTGCCAGGGGCCTCGCGGTACCAAAACTAAGCCGCGGGCAAAGCCGTGCCTAAAAATAAGCGCCCGAAGGTGGTGGTGCCAAAACCTCCCAGCGGAAAAATGGCCAAAAAACGGGTGGGCTATAGCCTTGGTGGGGGGCGCGGGCGAAGTTCGTCCGCCGGACTCGGAATGCGGCGAGACTTTGCGAGGGGCCTCGGGGTGCCAAAACTAAGCCGCGGGCAAAGCCGTGCCCAAAAATAACCGCCCGAAGGTCGTGGTGCCAAAACCCCCCAGTGGAAAAATGGCCAAAAAACGGGTGGGCTATAGCCTTGGTGGGCGACGCGGGCGAAGTTCGTCCGCCGGACTCGGAATGCGGCGAGACTTTGCGAGGGGCCTCGGGGTGCCAAAAATAAGCCGCGGGCAAAGCCCCGGGCAAATCCACGCCCAAAAATAAGAGCCCGAAGGTCGTGGCGCCAAAACCCACCAGCGGAAAAATGGCCAAAAAACGGGTGGGCTATAGCCTTGGTGGGGGGCGCGGGCGAAGTTCGTCCGCCGGACTCGGAATGCGGCGAGACTTTGCGAGGGGCCTCGCGGTGCCAAAAATAAGCCGCGGACAAAGCCGCGCCCAAAAATAAGCGCCCGAAGGTCGTGGTGCCAAAACCCCCCAGCGGAAAAATGGCCAAAAAACGGGTGGGCTATAGCCTTGGTGGGGGGCGCGGGCGAAGTTCGTCCGCCGGACTCGGAATGCGGCGAGACTTTGCGAGGGGCCTCGGGGTGCCAAAAATAAGCCGCGGGCAAAGCCGTGCCTAAAAATAAGCGCCCGAAGGTGGTGGTGCCAAAACCTCCCAGCGGAAAAATGGCCAAAAAACGGGTGGGCTATAGCCTTGGTGGGGGGCGCGGGCGAAGTTCGTCCGCCGGACTCGGAATGCGGCGAGACTTTGCGAGGGGCCTCGGGGTGCCAAAACTAAGCCGCGGGCAAAGCCGCGCCCAAAAATAACCGCCCGAAGGTCGTGGTGCCAAAACCCCCCAGTGGAAAAATGGCCAAAAAACGGGTGGGCTATAGCCTTGGTGGGTGACGCGGGCGAAGTTCGTCCGCCGGACTCGGAATGCGGCGAGACTTTGCGAGGGGCCTCGGGGTGCCAAAAATAAGCCGCGGGCAAAGCCCCGGGCAAAGCCACGCCCAAAAATAAGAGCCCGAAGGTCGTGGCGCCAAAACCCACCAGCGGAAAAATGGCCAAAAAACGGGTGGGCTATAGCCTTGGTGGGGGGCGCGGGCGAAGTTCGTCCGCCGGACTCGGAATGCGGCGAGACTTTGCGAGGGGCCTCGCGG
This sequence comes from Citrus x limon, assembly GCA_034663535.1. NCBI lineage: Eukaryota > Viridiplantae > Streptophyta > Magnoliopsida > Sapindales > Rutaceae > Citrus > Citrus x limon. Next base: position 30,592,610 of record CM067999.1, read on the forward strand.
TGCCAAAAATAAGCCGCGGACAAAGCCGCGCCCAAAAATAAGCGCCCGAAGGTCGTGGTGCCAAAACCCCCCAGCGGAAAAATGGCCAAAAAACGGGTGGGCTATAGCCTTGGTGGGGGGCGCGGGCGAAGTTCGTCCGCCGGACTCGGAATGCGGCGAGACTTTGCGAGGGGCCTCGGGGTGCCAAAAATAAGCCGCGGGCAAAGCCGCGCCCAAAAATAAGCGCCCGAAGGTCGTGGTGCCAAAACCCCCCAGCGGAAAAATGGCCAAAAAACGGGTGGGCTATAGCCTTGGTGGGGGGCGCGGGCGAAGTTCGTCCGCCGGACTCGGAATGCGGCGAGACTTTGCGAGGGGCCTCGGGGTGCCAAAAATAAGCCGCGGGCAAAGCCGCGTCCAAAAATAAGCGCCCGAAGGTCGTGGTGCCAAAACCCCCCAGCGGAAAAATGGCCAAAAAATGGGTGGGCTATAGCCTTGGTGGGGGGCGCGGGCGAAGTTCGTCCGCCGGACTCGGAATGCGGCGAGACTTTGCCAGGGGCCTCGCGGTGCCAAAACTAAGCCGCGGGCAAAGCCGTGCCTAAAAATAAGCGCCCGAAGGTTGTGGTGCCAAAACCCCCCAGCGGAAAAATGGCCAAAAAACGGGTGGGCTATAGCCTTGGTGGGGGGCGCGGGCGAAGTTCGTCCGCCGGACTCGGAATGCGGCGAGACTTTGCGAGGGGCCTCGGGGTGCCAAAACTAAGCCGCGGGCAAAGCCGCGCCCAAAAATAAGCGCCCGAAGGTCGTGGTGCCAAAACCCCCCAGCGGAAAAATGGCCAAAAAACGGGTGGGCTATAGCCTTGGTGGGGGACGCGGGCGAAGTTCGTCCGCCGGACTCGGAATGCGGCGATACTTTGCGAGGGGCCTCGGGGTGCCAAAACTAAGCCGCGGGCAAAGCCGCGCCCAAAAATAAGCGCCCGAAGGTCGTGGTGCCAAAACCCCCCAGCGGAAAAAGGGCCAAAAAACGGGTGGGCTATAGCCTTGGTGGGGGGCGTGGGCGAAGTTCGTCCGCCGGACTCGGAATACGGCGAGACTTTGCGAGGGGCCTCGGGGTGCCAAAACTAAGCCGCGGGCAAAGCCGCGCCCAAAAATAAGCGCCCGAAGGTCGTGGTGCCAAAACCCCCCAGCGGAAAAATGGCCAAAAAACGGGTGGGCTATAGCCTTGGTGGGGGACGCGGGCGAAGTTCGTCCGCCGGACTCGGAATGCGGCGAGACTTTGCGAGGGGCCTCGGGGTGCCAAAACTAAGCCGCGGGCAAAGCCGCGCCCAAAAATAAGCGCCCGAAGGTCGTGGTGCCAAAACCCCCCAACGGAAAAAGGGCCAAAAAACGGGTGGGCTATAGCCTTGGTGGGGGGCGTGGGCAAAGTTCGTCCGCCGGACTCGGAATACGGCGAGACTTTGCGAGGGGCCTCGGGGTGCCAAAAATAAGCCGCGGGCAAAGCCACGCCCAAAAATAAGCGCCCGAAGGTCGTGGTGCCAAAACCCCCCAGCGGAAAAATGGCCAAAAAACGGGTGGGCTATAGCCTTGGTGGGGGGCGCGGGCGAAGTTCGTCCGCCGGACTCGGAATGCGGCGCGACTTTGCGAGGGGCCTCGGGGTGCCAAAAATAAGCCGCGGGCAAAGCCGCGCCCGAAGGTCGTGGTGCCAAAACCCCGCAGCGGAAAAATGGCCAAAAAACGGGTGGGCTATAGCCTTGGTGGGGGGCGCGGGCGAAGTTCGTCCGCCGGACTCGGAATGCGGCGAGACTTTGCGAGGGGCCTCGGGGAGCCAAAAATAAGCCGCGGGCAAAGCCGCGCCCAAAAATAAGCGCCCGAAGGTCGTGGTGCCAAAACCCCCCAGCGGAAAAATGGCCAAAAAACGGGTGGGCTATAGCCTTGGTGGGGGGCGCGGGCGAAGTTCGTCCGCCGGGGTCGGAATGCGGCGACACTTTGCGAGGGGCCTCGCGGTGCGAAAAATAAGCCGCGGGCTAAGCCGCGCCCAAAAATAAGCACCCGAAGGTCGTGGTGCCAAAACCACCCTGCGGAAAAATGGCCAAAAAACGGGTGGGCTATAGCCTTGGTGGTGGGCGCGGGCGAAGTTCGTCCGCCGGACTCGGAATGCGGCGAGACTTTGCGAGGGGCCTCGCGGTGCCAAAAATAAGCCGCGGGCAAAGCCGCGCCCAAAAATAAGCGCCCGAAGGTCGTGGTGCCAAAAACCCCCAGCGGAAAAAAGGCCAAAAAACGGGTGGGCTATAGCCTTGCTGGGGGACGCGGGCGAAGTTCGTCCGCCGGACTCGGAATGCGGCGAGACTTTGCGAGGGGCCTCGGGGTGCCAAAAATAAGCCGCGGGCAAAGCCGCGCCCAAAAATAAGCGCCCCAAGGTCGTGGTGCCAAAACCCCCCAGCGGAAAAATGGCCAAAAAACGGGTGGGCTATAGCCTTGGTGGGGGGCGCGGGCGAAGTTCGTCCGCCGGACTTGGAATGCGGCGAGACTTTGCGAGGGGCCTCGGGGTGCCAAAAATAAGCCGCGGGCAAAGCCGCGCCCAAAAATAAGCGCCCGAAGGTCGTGGTGCCAAAACCCCCCAGCGGAAAAATGGCCAAAAAACGGGTGGGCTATAGCTTTGGTGGGGGGCGCGGGCGAAGTTCGTCCGCCGGACTCGGAATGCGGCGAGACTTTGCGAGGGGCCTCGGGGTGCCAAAAATAAGCCGCGGGCAAAGCCGCGCCCAAAAATAAGCGCCCCAAGGTCGTGGTGCCAAAACCCCCCAGCGGAAAAATGGCCAAAAAACGGGTGGGCTATAGCCTTGGTGGGGGGCGCGGGCGAAGTTCGTCCGCCGGTCTTGGAATGCGGCGAGACTTTGCGAGGGGCCTCGGGGTGCCAAAAATAAGCACCCGAAGGTCGTGGTGCCAAAACCCCCCAGCGGAAAAATGGCCAAAAAACGGGTGGGCTATAGCCTTGGTGGGGTGCGCGGGCGAAGTTCGTCCGCCGGACTCGGAATGCGGCGAGACTTTGCGAGGGGCCTCGGGGTGCCAAAAATAAGCCGCGGGCAAAGCCGCACCCAAAAATAAGCGCCCGAAGGTCGTGGTGCCAAAACCCCCCAGCGGAAAAATGGCCAAAAAACCGGTGGGCTATAGCCTTGGTGGGGGGCGCGGGCAAAGCTCGTCCGCTGGACTCGGAATGCGGCGAGACTTTGCGAGGGGCCTCGGGGTGCCTAAAATAAGCCGCGGGCAGAGCCGCGGGCAAAAATAAGAGCCCGAAGGTCGTGGTGCCGAAACCCCCCAGCGGAAAAATGGCCAAACAACGGGTGGGTTATAGCCTTGGTGGGGGGCGCGGGCGAAGTTCATCCGCCGGACTAGGAATGCGGCGAGACTTTGCGAGGGGCCTCGCGGTGCCAAAAATAAGCCGCGGGCAAAGCCACGGGCAAAGCCGCGCCCAAAAATAAGCGCCCGAAGGTCGTGGCGCCAAAACCCACCAGCGGAAAAATGGCCAAAAAACGGGTGGGCTATAGCCTTGGTGGGGGGCGCGGGCGAAGTTCGTCCGCCGGACTCGGAATGCGGCAAGAATTTGCGAGGGGCCTCGCGGTGCCAAAAATAAGCCGCGGGCAAAGCGGCGCCCAAAAATAAGCGCCCGAAGGTCGTGGGGGCAAAACCCCCCAGCGGAAAAATGGCCAAAAAACGGGTGGGCTATAGCCTTGGTGGTGGGCGCGGGCGAAGTTCGTCCGCCGGACTCGGAATGCGGCGAGAATTTGCGAGGGGCCTCGCGGTGCCAAAAATAAGCCGCGGGCAAAGCCGCGCCCAAAAATTAGCGCATGAAGGTCGTGGTGCCGAAACCCCCCAGCGGAAAAATGGCCAAAAAACGGGTGGGCTATAGCCTTGGTGGGGGGCGCGGGCGAAGTTCGTCCGCCGGACTCGGAATGCGGCGAGACTTTGCGAGGGGCCTCGCGGTGCCAAAAATAAGCCACGGGCAAAGCCGCGCCCAAAAATAAGCGCCCGAAGGTCGTGGTGCCAAAACCCCCCAGCGGAAAAATGGCCAAAAAACGGGTGGGCTATAGCCTTGGTGGGGGGCGCGGGCGAAGTTCGTCCGCCGGACTCGGAATGCGGCGACACTTTGCGAGGGGCCTCGGGGTGCCAAAAATAAGCCGAGGGCAAAGCCGCACCCAAAAATAAGCGCCCGAAGGTCGTGGTGCCAAAACCCCCCAGCGGAAAAATGGCCAAAAAACGGGTGGGCTATAGCCTTGGTGGGGGGCGCGAGCAAAGCTCGTCCGCTGGACTCGGAATGCGGCGAGACTTTGCGAGGGGCCTCGGGGTGCCTAAAATAAGCCGCGGGCAAAAATAAGCGCCCGAAGGTCGTGGTGCCAAAACCCCCCAGCGGAAAAATGGCCAAAAAACGGGTGGGCTATAGCCTTGGTGGGGGGCGCGGGCGAAGTTCGTCCGCCGGACTCGGAATGCGGCGAGACTTTGCGAGGGGCCTCGCGGTGCCAAAAATAAGCCGCGGGCAAAGCCACGGGCAAAGCCGCGCCCAAAAATAAGCGCCCGAAGGTCGTGGCGCCAAAACCCACCAGCGGAAAAATGGCCAAAAAACGGGTGGGCTATAGCCTTGGTGGGGGGCGCGGGCGAAGTTCGTCCGCCGGACTCGGAATGCGGCGAGACTTTGCGAGGGGCCTCGCGGTGCCAAAAATAAGCCACGGGCAAAGCCGCGCCCAAAAATAAGCGCCCGAAGGTCGTGGTGCCAAAACCCCCCAGCGGAAAAATGGCCAAAAAACGGGTGGGCTATAGCCTTGGTGGGGGGCGCGGGCGAAGTTCGTCTGCTGGACTCGGAATGCGGCGAGACTTTGCGAGGGGCCTCGGGGTGCCAAAAATAAGCCGCGGGCAAAGCCGCGCCCAAAAATAAGCGCCCGAAGGTCGTGGTGCCAAAACCCCCCAGCGGAACAATGGCCAAAAAACGGGTGGGCTATAGCCTTGGTTGGGGGCGCGGGCGAAGTTCGTCCGCCGGACTCGGAATGCGGCAAGAATTTGCGAGGGGCCTCGGGGTGCCAAAAATAAGCGCCCGAAGTTCGTGGGGCCAAAACCCCCCAGCGGAAAAATGGCCAAAAAACGGGTGGGCTATAGCCTTGGTGGGGGGCGCGGGCGAAGTTCGTCCGCTGGACTCGGAATGCGGCGAGACTTTGCGAGGGGCCTCGGGGTGCCAAAAATAAGCCGCGTGCAAAGCCGCGCCCAAAAATAAGCGCCCGAAGGTCGTGGTGCCAAAACCCCCCAGCGGAAAAATGGCCAAAAAACGGGTGGGCTATAGCCTTGGTGGGGGGCGCGGGCGAAGTTCGTCCGCCGGACACGGAATGCGGCGAGACATTGCGAGGGGCCTCGCGGTGCCAAAAATAAGCCGCGGGCAAAGCCGCGCCCAAAAATAAGCGCCCGAAGGTCGTGGTGCCAAAACCCCCCAGCGGAAAAATGGCCAAAAAACGGATGGGCTATAGCCTTGGCGGTGGGCGCGGGCGAAGTTCGTTCGCCGGACTCGGAATGCGGCGAGACTTTGCGAGGGGCCGCGCGGTGCCAAAAATAAGCCGCGGGCAAAGCCGCGCCCAAAAATAAGCGCCTGAAGGTCGTGGTGCCAAAACCCCCCAGCGGAAAAATGGCCAAAAAACGGGTGGGCTATAGCCTTGGTGGGGGGCGCGGGCGAAGTTCGTCCGCCGGACTCGGAATACGGCGAGACTTTGCGAGGGGCCTCGGGGTGCCAAAAATAAGCCGCGGGCAAAGCCGCGCCCAAAAATAAGCGCCAGAAGGTCGTGGTGCCAAAACCCCCCAGTGGAAAAATGGCCAAAAAACGGGTGGGCTATAGCCTTGGAGGGGGGCGCGGGCGAAGTTCGTCCGCCGGACTCGGAATGCGGCGAGACTTTGCAAGGGGCCTCGGGGTGCCAAAAATAAGCCGCGGGCAAAGCCGCGCCCAAAAATAAGCGCCTGAAGGTCGTGGTGCCAAAACCCCCCAGCGGAAAAATGGCCAAAAAACGGGTGGGCTATAGCCTTGGTGGGGGGCGCGGGCGAAGTTCGTCCGCCGGACTCGGAATGCGGCGAGACTTTGCGAGGGGCCTCGCGGTGCCAAAAATAAGCCACGGGCAAAGCCGCGCCCAAAAATAAGCGCCCGAAGGTCGTGGTGCCAAAACCCCCCAGCGGAAAAATGGCCAAAAAACGGGTGGGCTATAGCCTTGGTGGGGGGCGCGGGCGAAGTTCGTCCGCCGGACTCGGAATGCGGCGAGACTTTGCGAGGGGCCTCGGGGTGCCAAAAATAAGCCGCGGGCAAAGCCGCGTCCAAAAATAAGCGCCCGAAGGTCGTGGTGCCAAAACCCCCCAGCGGAAAAATGGCCAAAAAACGGGTGGGCTATAGCCTTGGTGGGGGGCGCGGGCGAAGTTCGTCCGCCGGACATGGAATGCGGCGAGACATTGCGAGGGGCCTCGCGGTGCCAAAAATAAGCCGCGGGCAAAGCCGCGCCCAAACATAAGCGCCCGAAGGTCGTGGTGCCAAAACCCCCCAGCGGAAAAATGGCCAAAAAACGGATGGGCTATAGCCTTGGCGGTGGGCGCGGGCGAAGTTCGTCCGCCGGACTCGGAATGCGGCGCGACTTTGCGAGGGGCCTCGCGGTGCCAAAAATAAGCCGCGGGCAAAGCCGCCCCCAAAAATAAGCGCCCGAAGGTCGTGGTGCCAAAACCCCCCAGCGGAAAAATGGCCAAAAAACGGGTGGGCTATAGCCTTGGTGGGGGGCGCGGGCGAAGTTCGTCCGCTGGACTCGGAATGCGGCGAGACTTTGCGAGGGGCCTCGGGGTGCCAAAAATAAGCCGCGTGCAAAGCCGCGCCCAAAAATAAGCGCCCGAAGGTCGTGGTGCCAAAACCCCCCAGCGGAAAAATGGCCAAAAAACGGGTGGGCTATAGCCTTGGTGGGGGGCGCGGGCGAAGTTCGTCCGCCGGACACGGAATGCGGCGAGACATTGCGAGGGGCCTCGCGGTGCCAAAAATAAGCCGCGGGCAAAGCCGCGCCCAAAAATAAGCGCCCGAAGGTCGTGGTGCCAAAACCCCCCAGCGGAAAAATGGCCAAAAAACGGATGGGCTATAGCCTTGGCGGTGGGCGCGGGCGAAGTTCGTTCGCCGGACTCGGAATGCGGCGAGACTTTGCGAGGGGCCGCGCGGTGCCAAAAATAAGCCGCGGGCAAAGCCGCGCCCAAAAATAAGCGCCTGAAGGTCGTGGTGCCAAAACCCCCCAGCGGAAAAATGGCCAAAAAACGGGTGGGCTATAGCCTTGGTGGGGGGCGCGGGCGAAGTTCGTCCGCCGGACTCGGAATACGGCGAGACTTTGCGAGGGGCCTCGGGGTGCCAAAAATAAGCCGCGGGCAAAGCCGCGCCCAAAAATAAGCGCCAGAAGGTCGTGGTGCCAAAACCCCCCAGTGGAAAAATGGCCAAAAAACGGGTGGGCTATAGCCTTGGAGGGGGGCGCGGGCGAAGTTCGTCCGCCGGACTCGGAATGCGGCGAGACTTTGCAAGGGGCCTCGGGGTGCCAAAAATAAGCCGCGGGCAAAGCCGCGCCCAAAAATAAGCGCCTGAAGGTCGTGGTGCCAAAACCCCCCAGCCGAAAAATGGCCAAAAAACGGGTGGGCTATAGCCTTGGTGGGGGGCGCGGGCGAAGTTCGTCCGCCGGACTCGGAATGCGGCGAGACTTTGCGAGGGGCCTCGCGGTGCCAAAAATAAGCCACGGGCAAAGCCGCGCCCAAAAATAAGCGCCCGAAGGTCGTGGTGCCAAAACCCCCCAGCGGAAAAATGGCCAAAAAACGGGTGGGCTATAGCCTTGGTGGGGGGCGCGGGCGAAGTTCGTCCGCCGGACTCGGAATGCGGCGAGACTTTGCGAGGGGCCTCGGGGTGCCAAAAATAAGCCGCGGGCAAAGCCGCGTCCAAAAATAAGCGCCCGAAGGTCGTGGTGCCAAAACCCCCCAGCGGAAAAATGGCCAAAAAACGGGTGGGCTATAGCCTTGGTGGGGGGCGCGGGCGAAGTTCGTCCGCCGGACATGGAATGCGGCGAGACATTGCGAGGGGCCTCGCGGTGCCAAAAATAAGCCGCGGGCAAAGCCGCGCCCAAACATAAGCGCCCGAAGGTCGTGGTGCCAAAACCCCCCAGCGGAAAAATGGCCAAAAAACGGATGGGCTATAGCCTTGGCGGTGGGCGCGGGCGAAGTTCGTCCGCCGGACTCGGAATGCGGCGCGACTTTGCGAGGGGCCTCGCGGTGCCAAAAATAAGCCGCGGGCAAAGCCGCCCCCAAAAATAAGCGCCCGAAGGTCGTGGTGCCAAAACCCCCCAGCGGAAAAATGGCCAAAAAACGGGTGGGCTATAGCCTTGGTGGGGGGCGCGGGCGAAGTTCGTCCGCCAGACTCGGAATGCGGCGAGACTTTGCGAGGGGCCTCGGGGTGCCAAAAATAAGCCGTGGGCAAAGCCGCGCCCGAAGGTCGTGGTGCCAAAACCCCGCAGCGGAAAAATGGCCAAAAAACGGGTGGGCTATAGCCTTGGTGGGGGGCGCGGGCGAAGTTCGTCCGCCGGACTCGGAATGCGGCGAGACTTTGCGAGGGGCCTCGGGGAGCCAAAAATAAGCCGTGGGTAAAGCCGCGCCCAAAAATAAGCGCCCGAAGGTCGTGGTGCCAAAACCCCCCAGCGGAAAAATGGCCAAAAAACGGGTGGGCTATAGCCTTGGTGGGGGGCGCGGGCGAAGTTCGTCCGCCGGACTCGGAATGCGGCGACACTTTGCCAGGGGCCTCGCGGTGCGAAAAATAAGCCGCGGGCTAAGCCGCGCCCAAAAATAAGCGCCCGAAGGTCGTGGTGCCAATACCACCCAGCGGAAAAATGGCCAAAAAACGGGTGGGCTATAGCCTTGGTGGTGGGCGCGGGCGAAGTTCGTCCGCCGGACTCGGAATGCGGCGAGACTTTGCGAGGGGCCTCGCGGTGCCAAAAATAAGCCGCGGGCAAAGCCGCGCCCAAAAATAAGCGCCCGAAGGTCGTGGTGCCAAAAACCCCCAGCGGAAAAATGGCCAAAAAACGGGTGGGCTATAGCCTTGCTGGGGGACGCGGGCGAAGTTCGTCCGCTGGACTCGGAATGCGGCGAGACTTTGCGAGGGGCCTCGGGGTGCCAAAAATAAGCGCCCCAAGGCCGTGGTGCCAAAACCCCCCAGCGGAAAAATGGCCAAAAAACGGGTGGGCTATAGCCTTGGTGGGGGGCGCGGGCGAAGTTCGTCTGCCGGACTTGGAATGCGGCGAGACTTTGCGAGGGGCCTCGGGGTGCCAAAAATAAGCCGCGGGCAAAGCCGCGCCCAAAAATAAGCGCCCGAAGGTCGTGGTGCCAAAACCCCCCAGCGGAAAAATGGCCAAAAAACGGGTGGGCTATAGCCTTGGTGGGGGGCGCGGGCGAAGTTCATCCGCCGGACTCGGAATGCGGCGAGACTTTGCGAGGGGCCTCGCGGTGCCAAAAATAAGCCGCGGGCAAAGCCACGGGCAAAGCCGCGCCCAAAAATAAGCGCCCGAAGGTCGTGGCGCCAAAACCCACCAGCGGAAAAATGGCCAAAAAACGGGTGGGCTATAGCCTTGGTGGGGGGCGCGGGCGAAGTTCGTCCGCCGGACTCGGAATGCGGCAAGAATTTGCGAGGGGCCTCGCGGTGCCAAAAATAAGCCGCGGGCAAAGCGGCGCCCAAAAATAAGCGCCCGAAGGTCGTGGGGGCAAAACCCCCCAGCGGAAAAATGGCCAAAAAACGGGTGGGCTATAGCCTTGGTGGGGGGCGCGGGCGAAGTTCGTCCGCCGGACTCGGAATGCGGCGAGAATTTGCGAGGGGCCTCGCGGTGCCAAAAATAAGCCGCGGGCAAAGCCGCGCCCAAAAATTAGCACCCGAAGGTCGTGGTGCCGAAACCCCCCAGCGGAAAAATGGCCAAAAAACGGGTGGACTATAGCCTTGGTGGGGGGCGCGGGCGAAGTTCGTCCGCCGGACTCGGAATGCGGTGAGACTTTGCGAGGGGCCTCGGGGTGCCAAAAATAAGCCGCGGGCAAAGCCGCGCCCAAAAATAAGTGCCTGAAGGTCGTGGTGCCAAAACCCCCCAGCGGAAAAATGGCCAAAAAACGGGTGGGCTATAGCCTTGGTGGGGGGCGCGGGCGAAGTTCGTCCGCCGGACTCGGAATGCGGCGAGACTTTGCGAGGGGCCTCGGGGTGCCAAAAATAAGCCGCGGGCAAAGCTGCGCCCAAAAATAAGCGCCTGAAGGTCGTGGTGCCAAAACCCCCCAGTGGAAAAATGGCCAAAAAACGGGTGGGCTATAGCCTTGGAGGGGGGCGCGGGCGAAGTTCGTCCGCCGGACTCGGAATGCGGCGAGACTTTGCGAGGGGCCTCGCGGTGCCAAAAATAAGCCACGGGCAAAGCCGCGCCCAAAAATAAGCACCCGAAGGTCGTGGTGCCAAAACCCCCCAGCGGAAAAATGGCCAAAAAACGGGTGGGCTATAGCCTTGGTGGGGGGCGCGGGCGAAGTTCGTCCGCTGGACTCGGAATGCGGCGAGACTTTGCGAGGGGCCTCGGGGTGCCAAAAATAAGCCGCGGGCAAAGCCGCGCCCAAAAATAAGCGCCCGAAGGTCGTGGTGCCAAAAGCCCCCAGCGGAACAATGGCCAAAAAACGGGTGGGCTATAGCCTTGGTGGGGGGCGCGGGCGAAGTTCGTCCGCCGGACTCGGAATGCGGCAAGAATTTGCGAGGGGCCTCGGGGTGCCAAAAATAAGCGCCCGAAGTTCGTGGGGCCAAAACCCCCCAGCGGAAAAATGGCCAAAAAACGGGTGGGCTATAGCCTTGGTGGGGGGCGCGGGCGAAGTTCGTCGCCGGACTCGGAATGCGGCGAGACTTTGCAAGGGGCCTCGGGGTGCCAAATATAAGCCGCGGACAAAGCCGCGCCCAAAAATAAGCGCCTGAAGGTCGTGGTGCCAAAACCCCCCAGCCGAAAAATGGCCAAAAAACGGGTGGGCTATAGCCTTGGTGGGGGGCGCGGGCGAAGTTCGTCCGCCGGACTCGGAATGCGGCGAGACTTTGCGAGGGGCCTCGCGGTGCCAAAAATAAGCCACGGGCAAAGCCGCGCCCAAAAATAAGCGCCCTAAGGTCGTGGTGCCAAAACCCCCCAGCGGAAAAATGGCCAAAAAACGGGTGGGCTATAGCCTTGGTGGGGGGCGCGGGCGAAGTTCGTCCGCCGGACTCGGAATGCGGCGAGACTTTGCGAGGGGCCTCGGGGTGCCAAAAATAAGCCGCGGGCAAAGCCGCGCCCAAAAATAAGCGCCCGAAGGTCGTGGTGCCAAAACCCCCCAGCGGAAAAATGGCCAAAAAACGGGTGGGCTATAGCCTTGGTGGGGGGCGCGGGCGAAGTTCGTCCGCCGGACACGGAATGCGGCGAGACATTGCGAGGGGCCTCGCGGTGCCAAAAATAAGCCGCGGGCAAAGCCGCGCCCAAAAATAAGCGCCCGAAGGTTGTGGTGCCAAAACCCCCCAGCGGAAAAATGGCCAAAAAACGGATGGGCTATAGCCTTGGCGGTGGGCGCGGGCGAAGTTCGTTCGCCGGACTCGGAATGCGGCGAGACTTTGCGAGGGGCCGCGCGGTGCCAAAAATAAGCCGCGGGCAAAGCCGCGCCCAAAAATAAGCGCCTGAAGGTCGTGGTGCCAAAACCCCCCAGCGGAAAAATGGCCAAAAAACGGGTGGGCTATAGCCTTGGTGGGGGGCGCGGGCGAAGTTCGTCCGCCGGACTCGGAATACGGCGAGACTTTGCGAGGGGCCTCGGGGTGCCAAAAATAAGCCGCGGGCAAAGCCGCGCCCAAAAATAAGCGCCAGAAGGTCGTGGTGCCAAAACCCCCCAGTGGAAAAATGGCCAAAAAACGGGTGGGCTATAGCCTTGGAGGGGGGCGCGGGCGAAGTTCGTCCGCTGGACTCGGAATGCGGCGAGACTTTGCGAGGGGCCTCGCGGTGCCAAAAATAAGCCACGGGCAATCCCGCGCCCAAAAATAAGCGCCCGAAGGTCGTGGTGCCAAAACCCCCCAGCGGAAAAATGGCCAAAAAACGGGTGGGCTATAGCCTTGGTGGGGGGCGCGGGCGAAGTTCGTCCGCCGGACTCGGAATGCGGCGAGACTTTGCGAGGGGCCTCGGGGTGCCAAAAATAAGCCGCGGGCAAAGCCGCGCCCAAAAATAAGCGCCCGAAGGTCGTGGTGCCAAAACCCCCCAGCGGAAAAATGGCCAAAAAACGGGTGGGCTATAGCGTTGGTGGGGGGCGCGGGCGAAGTTCGTCCGCCGTACTCGGACTGCGGCGAGACTTTGCGAGGGGCCTCGCGGTGCGAAAAATAAGCCGCGGGCAAAGCCGCGCCCAAAAATAAGCGCCCGAAGGTCGTGGTGCCAAAACCCCCCAGCGGAAAAATGGCCAAAAAACGGGTGGGCTATAGCCTTGGTGGGGGGCGCGGGCGAAGTTCGTCCGCTGGACTCGGAATGCGGCGAGACTTTGCGAGGGGCCTCGGGGTGCCAAAAATAAGCCGCGGGCAAAGCCGCGCCCAAAAATAAGCGCCCGAAGGTCGTGGTGCCAAAAGCCCCCAGCGGAACAATGGCCAAAAAACGGGTGGGCTATAGCCTTGGTGGGGGGCGCGGGCGAAGTTCGTCCGCCGGACTCGGAATGCGGCAAGAATTTGCGAGGGGCCTCGGGGTGCCAAAAATAAGCGCCCGAAGTTCGTGGGGCCAAAACCCCCCAGCGGAAAAATGGCCAAAAAACGGGTGGGCTATAGCCTTGGTGGGGGGCGCGGGCGAAGTTCGTCGCCGGACTCGGAATGCGGCGAGACTTTGCAAGGGGCCTCGGGGTGCCAAATATAAGCCGCGGACAAAGCCGCGCCCAAAAATAAGCGCCTGAAGGTCGTGGTGCCAAAACCCCCCAGCCGAAAAATGGCCAAAAAACGGGTGGGCTATAGCCTTGGTGGGGGGCGCGGGCGAAGTTTGTCCGCCGGACTCGGAATGCGGCGAGACTTTGCGAGGGGCCTCGCGGTGCCAAAAATAAGCCACGGGCAAAGCCGCGCCCAAAAATAAGCGCCCTAAGGTCGTGGTGCCAAAACCCCCCAGCGGAAAAATGGCCAAAAAACGGGTGGGCTATAGCCTTGGTGGGGGGCGCGGGCGAAGTTCGTCCGCCGGACTCGGAATGCGGCGAGACTTTGCGAGGGGCCTCGGGGTGCCAAAAATAAGCCGCGGGCAAAGCCGCGCCCAAAAATAAGCGCCCGAAGGTCGTGGTGCCAAAACCCCCCAGCGGAAAAATGGCCAAAAAACGGGTGGGCTATAGCCTTGGTGGGGGGCGCGGGCGAAGTTCGTCCGCCGGACACGGAATGCGGCGAGACATTGCGAGGGGCCTCGCGGTGCCAAAAATAAGCCGCGGGCAAAGCCGCGCCCAAAAATAAGCGCCCGAAGGTTGTGGTGCCAAAACCCCCCAGCGGAAAAATGGCCAAAAAACGGATGGGCTATAGCCTTGGCGGTGGGCGCGGGCGAAGTTCGTTCGCCGGACTCGGAATGCGGCGAGACTTTGCGAGGGGCCGCGCGGTGCCAAAAATAAGCCGCGGGCAAAGCCGCGCCCAAAAATAAGCGCCTGAAGGTCGTGGTGCCAAAACCCCCCAGCGGAAAAATGGCCAAAAAACGGGTGGGCTATAGCCTTGGTGGGGGGCGCGGGCGAAGTTCGTCCGCCGGACTCGGAATACGGCGAGACTTTGCGAGGGGCCTCGGGGTGCCAAAAATAAGCCGCGGGCAAAGCCGCGCCCAAAAATAAGCGCCAGAAGGTCGTGGTGCCAAAACCCCCCAGTGGAAAAATGGCCAAAAAACGGGTGGGCTATAGCCTTGGAGGGGGGCGCGGGCGAAGTTCGTCCGCTGGACTCGGAATGCGGCGAGACTTTGCGAGGGGCCTCGCGGTGCCAAAAATAAGCCACGGGCAATCCCGCGCCCAAAAATAAGCGCCCGAAGGTCGTGGTGCCAAAACCCCCCAGCGGAAAAATGGCCAAAAAACGGGTGGGCTATAGCCTTGGTGGGGGGCGCGGGCGAAGTTCGTCCGCCGGACTCGGAATGCGGCGAGACTTTGCGAGGGGCCTCGGGGTGCCAAAAATAAGCCGCGGGCAAAGCCGCGCCCAAAAATAAGCGCCCGAAGGTCGTGGTGCCAAAACCCCCCAGCGGAAAAATGGCCAAAAAACGGGTGGGCTATAGCGTTGGTGGGGGGCGCGGGCGAAGTTCGTCCGCCGTACTCGGACTGCGGCGAGACTTTGCGAGGGGCCTCGCGGTGCGAAAAATAAGCCGCGGGCAAAGCCGCGCCCAAAAATAAGCGCCCGAAGGTCGTGGTGCCAAAACCCCCCAGCGGAACAATGGCCAAAAAACGGGTGGGCTATAGCCTTGGTGGGGGGCGCCGGCGAAGTTCGTCCGCCGGACTCGGAATGCGGCAAGAATTTGCGAGGGGCCTCGCGGTGCCAAAAATAAGCCGCGGGCAAAGCCACGGGCAAAGCCGCGCCCAAAAATAAGCGCCCGAAGGTCGTGGCGCCAAAACCCCCCAGCGGAAAAATGGCCAAAAAACGGGTGGGCTATAGCCTTGGTGTGGGGCGCGGGCGAAGTTCGTCCGCCGGACTCGGAATGCGGCGAGACTTTGCGAGGGGCCTCGGGGTGCCAAAAATAAGCAGCGGGCAAAGCCGCGCCCAAAAAAAAGCGCTCGAAGGTCGTGGTGCAAAAACCCCCCAGCGAAAAAATGGCCAAAAAACGGGTGGGCTATAGCCTTGGTGGGGGGCGCGGGCGAAGTTCGTCCGCCGGACTCGGAATGCGGCGAGACTTTGCGAGGGGCCTCGCGGTGCCAAAAATAAGCCGCGGGCAAAGCCACGGGCAAAGCCGCGCCCAAAAATAAGCGCCCGAAGGTCGTGGCGCCAAAACCCACCAGCGGAAAAATGGCCAAAAAACGGGTGGGCTATAGCCTTGGTGGGGGGCGCGGGCGAAGTTCGTCCGCCGGACTCGGAATGCGGCAAGAATTTGCGAGGGGCCTCGCGGTGCCAAAAATAAGCCGCGGGCAAAGCGGCGCCCAAAAATAAGCGCCCGAAGGTCGTGGGGCCAAAACCCCCCAGCTGAAAAATGGCCAAAAAACGGGTGGGCTATAGCCTTGGTGGGGGGCGCGGGCGAAGTTCGTCCGCCGGACTCGGAATGCGGCGAGACTTTGCGAGGGTCCTCGGGGTGCCAAAAATAAGCCGCGGGCAAAGCCGCGCCCAAAAATAAGCGCCTGAAGGTCGTGGTGCCAAAACCCCCCAGCGGAAAAATGGCCAAAAAACGGGTGGGCTATAGCCTTGGTGGGGGGCGCGGGCGAAGTTCGTCCGCCGGACTCGGAATGCGGCGAGACTTTGCGAGGGGCCTCGCGGTGCCAAAAATAAGCCACGGGCAAAGCCGCGCCCAAAAATAAGCGCCCGAAGGTCGTGGTGCAAAAACCCCCCAGCGGAAAAATGGCCAAAAAACGGGTGGGCTATAGCCTTGGTGGGGGGCGCGGGCGAAGTTCGTCCGCCGGACTCGGAATGCGGCGAGACTTTGCGAGGGGCCTCGGGGTGCCAAAAATAAGCCGCGGGCAAAGCCGCGCCCAAAAATAAGCGCCCGAAGGTCGTGGTGCCAAAACCCCCCAGCGGAAAAATGACCAAAAAACGGGTGGGCTATAGCCTTGGTGGGGGGCGCGGGCGAAGTTCGTCCGCCGGACTCGGAATGCGGCGAGACTTTGCGAGGGGCCTCGGGGTGCCAAAAATAAGCCGCGGGCAAAGCCGCGCCCAAAAATAAGCGCCCGAAGGTCGTGGTGCCAAAACCCCCCAGCGGAAAAATGGCCAAAAAACGGGTGGGCTATAGCCTTGGTGGGGGGCGCGGGCGAAGTTCGTCCGCTGGACTCGGAATGCGGCGAGACTTTGCGAGGGGCCTCGGGGTGCCAAAAATAAGCCGCGGGCAAAGCCGCGCCCAAAAATAAGCGCCCGAAGGTCGTGGTGCCAAAACCCCCCAGCGGAACAATGGCCAAAAAACGGGTGGGCTATAGCCTTGGTGGGGGGCGCGGGCGAAGTTCGTCCGCCGGACTCGGAATGCGGCAAGAATTTGCGAGGGGCCTCGCGGTGCCAAAAATAAGCCGCGGGCAAAGCGGCGCCCAAAAATAAGCGCCCGAAGGTCGTGGGGCCAAAACCCCCCAGCTGAAAAATGGCCAAAAAACGGGTGGGCTATAGCCTTGGTGGGGGGCGCGGGCGAAGTTCGTCCGCCGGACTCGGAATGCGGCGAGACTTTGCGAGGGTCCTCGGGGTGCCAAAAATAAGCCGCGGGCAAAGCCGCGCCCAAAAATAAGCGCCTGAAGGTCGTGGGGCCAAAACCCCCCAGCGGAAAAATGGCCAAAAAACGGGTGGGCTATAGCCTTGGTGGGGGGCGCGGGCGAAGTTCGTCGCCGGACTCGGAATGCGGCGAGACTTTGCAAGGGGCCTCGGGGTGCCAAATATAAGCCGCGGACAAAGCCGCGCCCAAAAATAAGCGCCTGAAGGTCGTGGTGCCAAAGCCCCCCAGCCGAAAAATGGCCAAAAAACGGGTGGGCTATAGCCTTGGTGGGGGGCGCGGGCGAAGTTCGTCCGCCGGAATCGGAATGCGGCGAGACTTTGCGAGGGGCCTCGCGGTGCCAAAAATAAGCCACGGGCAAAGCCGCGCCCAAAAATAAGCGCCCTAAGGTCGTGGTGCCAAAACCCCCCAGCGGAAAAATGGCCAAAAAACGGGTGGGCTATAGCCTTGGTGGGGGGCGCGGGCGAAGTTCGTCCGCCGGACTCGGAATGCGGCGAGACTTTGCGAGGGGCCTCGGGGTGCCAAAAATAAGCCGCGGGCAAAGCCGCGCCCAAAAATAAGCGCCCGAAGGTCGTGGTGCCAAAACCCCCCAGCAGAAAAATGGCCAAAAAACGGGTGGGCTATAGCCTTGGTGGGGGGCGCGGGCGAAGTTCGTCCGCCGGACACGGAATGCGGCGAGACATTGCGAGGGGCCTCGCGGTGCCAAAAATAAGCCGCGGGCAAAGCCGCGCCCAAAAATAAGCGCCCGAAGGTCGTGGTGCCAAAACCCCCCAGCGGAAAAATGGCCAAAAAACGGATGGGCTATAGCCTTGGCGGTGGGCGCGGGCGAAGTTCGTTCGCCGGACTCGGAATGCGGCGAGACTTTGCGAGGGGCCGCGCGGTGCCAAAAATAAGCCGCGGGCAAAGCCGCGCCCAAAAATAAGCGCCTGAAGGTCGTGGTGCCAAAACCCCCCAGCGGAAAAATGGCCAAAAAACGGGTGGGCTATAGCCTTGGTGGGGGGCGCGGGCGAAGTTCGTCCGCCGGACTCGGAATACGGCGAGACTTTGCGAGGGGCCTCGGGGTGCCAAAAATAAGCCGCGGGCAAAGCCGCGCCCAAAAATAAGCGCCAGAAGGTCGTGGTGCCAAAACCCCCCAGTGGAAAAATGGCCAAAAAACGGGTGGGCTATAGCCTTGGAGGGGGGCGCGGGCGAAGTTCGTCCGCTGGACTCGGAATGCGGCGAGACTTTGCGAGGGGCCTCGCGGTGCCAAAAATAAGCCACGGGCAATCCCGCGCCCAAAAATAAGCGCCCGAAGGTCGTGGTGCCAAAACCCCCCAGCGGAAAAATGGCCAAAAAACGGGTGGGTTATAGCCTTTGTGGGGGGCGCGGGCGAAGTTCGTCCGCCGGACTCGGAATGCGGCGAGACTTTGCGAGGGGCCTCGGGGTGCCAAAAATAAGCCGCGGGCAAAGCCGCGCCCAAAAATAAGCGCCCGAAGGTCGTGGTGCCAAAACCCCCCAACGGAAAAA
This sequence comes from Citrus x limon, assembly GCA_034663535.1. Lineage (NCBI taxonomy): Eukaryota > Viridiplantae > Streptophyta > Magnoliopsida > Sapindales > Rutaceae > Citrus > Citrus x limon. Next base: position 30,610,483 of record CM067999.1, read on the forward strand.
TGGCCAAAAAACGGGTGGGCTATAGCGTTGGTGGGGGGCGCGGGCGAAGTTCGTCCGCCGTACTCGGACTGCGGTGAGACTTTGCGAGGGGCCTCGCGGTGCGAAAAATAAGCCGCGGGCAAAGCCGCGCCCAAAAATAAGCGCCCGAAGGTCGTGGTGCCAAAACCCCCCAGCGGAACAATGGCCAAAAAACGGGTGGGCTATAGCCTTGGTGGGGGGCGCGGGCGAAGTTCGTCCGCCGGACTCGGAATGCGGCAAGAATTTGCGAGGGGCCTCGCGGTGCCAAAAATAAGCCGCGGGCAAAGCCACGGGCAAAGCCGCGCCCAAAAATAAGCGCCCGAAGGTCGTGGCGCCAAAACCCCCCAGCGGAAAAATGGCCAAAAAACGGGTGGGCTATAGCCTTGGTGTGGGGCGCGGGCGAAGTTCGTCCGCCGGACTCGGAATGCGGCGAGACTTTGCGAGGGGCCTCGGGGTGCCAAAAATAAGCAGCGGGCAAAGCCGCGCCCAAAAAAAAGCGCTCGAAGGTCGTGGTGCAAAAACCCCCCAGCGGAAAAATGGCCAAAAAACGGGTGGGCTATAGCCTTGGTGGGGGGCGCGGGCGAAGTTCGTCCGCCGGACTCGGAATGCGGCGAGACTTTGCGAGGGGCCTCGCGGTGCCAAAAATAAGCCGCGGGCAAAGCCACGGGCAAAGCCGCGCCCAAAAATAAGCGCCCGAAGGTCGTGGCGCCAAAACCCACCAGCGGAAAAATGGCCAAAAAACGGGTGGGCTATAGCCTTGGTGGGGGGCGCGGGCGAAGTTCGTCCGCCGGACTCGGAATGCGGCAAGAATTTGCGAGGGGCCTCGCGGTGCCAAAAATAAGCCGCGGGCAAAGCGGCGCCCAAAAATAAGCGCCCGAAGGTCGTGGGGCCAAAACCCCCCAGCTGAAAAATGGCCAAAAAACGGGTGGGCTATAGCCTTGGTGGGGGGCGCGGGCGAAGTTCGTCCGCCGGACTCGGAATGCGGCGAGACTTTGCGAGGGTCCTCGGGGTGCCAAAAATAAGCCGCGGGCAAAGCCGCGCCCAAAAATAAGCGCCTGAAGGTCGTGATGCCAAAACCCCCCAGCGGAAAAATGGCCAAAAAACGGGTGGGCTATAGCCTTGGTGGGGGGCGCGGGCGAAGTTCGTCCGCCGGACTCGGAATGGGGCGAGACTTTGCGAGGGGCCTCGCGGTGCCAAAAATAAGCCACGGGCAAAGCCGCGCCCAAAAATAAGCGCCCGAAGGTCGTGTGCAAAAACCCCCCAGCGGAAAAATGGCCAAAAAACGGGTGGGCTATAGCCTTGGTGGGGGGCGCGGGCGAAGTTCGTCCGCCGGACTCGGAATGCGGCGAGACTTTGCGAGGGGCCTCGGGGTGCCAAAAATAAGCCGCGGGCAAAGCCGCGCCCAAAAATAAGCGCCCGAAGGTCGTGGTGCCAAAACCCCCCAGCGGAAAAATGACCAAAAAACGGGTGGGCTATAGCCTTGGTGGGGGGCGCGGGCGAAGTTCGTCCGCCGGACTCGGAATGCGGCGAGACTTTGCGAGGGGCCTCGGGGTGCCAAAAATAAGCCGCGGGCAAAGCCGCGCCCAAAAATAAGCGCCCGAAGGTCGTGGTGCCAAAACCCCCCAGCGGAAAAATGGCCAAAAAACGGGTGGGCTATAGCCTTGGTGGGGGGCGCGGGCGAAGTTCGTCCGCCGGACACGGAATGCGGCGACACATTGCGAGGGGCCTCGCGGTGCCAAAAATAAGCCGCGGGCAAAGCCGCGCCCAAAAATAAGCGCCCGAAGGTCGTGGTGCCAAAACCCCCCAGCGGAAAAATGGCCAAAAAACGGGTGGGCTATAGCCTTGGTGGGGGGCGCGGGCGAAGTTCGTCCGCCGGACACGGAATGCGGCGACACATTGCGAGGGGCCTCGCGGTGCCAAAAATAAGCCGCGGGCAAAGCCGCGCCCAAAAATAAGCGCCCGAAGGTCGTGGTGCCAAAACCCCCCAGCGAAAAATAGCCAAAAAACGGGTGGGCTATAGCCTTGGTGGGGGGCGCGGGCGAAGTTCGTCCGCCGGACTCGGAATGCGGCGAGACTTTGCCAGGGGCCTCGCGGTGCCAAAAATAAGCCGCGGGCTAAGCTGTGCCGAAAAATAAGCGCCCGAAGGTCGTGGTGCCAAAACCCCCCAGCGGAAAAATGGCCAAAAAACGGGTGGGCTATAGCCTTGCTGGGGGACGCGGGCGAAGTTCGTCCGCCAGACTCGGAATGCGGCGAGACTTTGCGAGGGGTCTCGGGGTGCCAAAAATAAGCCGCGGGCAAAGCCGCGCCCAAAAATAAGCGCCCGAAGGTCGTGGTGCCAAAACCCCCCTGCGGAAAAATGGCCAAAAAACGGGTGGGCTATAGCCTTGGTGGGGGGCGCGGGCGAAGTTCGTCCGCCGGACACGGAATGCGGCGAGACATTGCGAGGGGCCTCGCGGTGCCAAAAATAAGCCGCGGGCAAAGCCGCGCCCAAAAATAAGCGCCCGAAGGTCGTGGTGCCAAAACCCCCCAGCGGAAAAATGGCCAAAAAACGGGTGGGCTATAGCCTTGGCGGTGGGCGCGGGCGAAGTTCGTCCGCCGGACTCGGAATGCGGCGAGACTTTGCGAGGGGCCTCGCGGTGCCAAAAATAAGCCGCGGGCAAAGCCGCGCCCAAAAATAAGCGCCTGAAGGTCGTGGTGCCAAAACCCCCCAGCGGAAAAATGGCCAAAAAACGGGTGGGCTATAGCCTTGGTGGGGGGCGCGGGCGAAGTTCGTCCGCCGGACTCGGAATACGGCGAGACTTTGCGAGGGGCCTCGGGGTGCCAAAAATAAGCCGCGGACAAAGCGGCGCCTAAAAATAAGCGCCCGAAGTTCGTGGGGCCAAAACCCCCCAGCGGAAAAATGGCCAAAAAACGGGTGGGCTATAGCCTTGGTGGGGGGCGCGGGCGAAGTTCGTCCGCCGGACTCGGAATGCGGCGAGACTTTGCAAGGGGCCTCGGGGTGCCAAAAATAAGCCGCGGGCTAAGCCGCGCCCAAAAATAAGCGCCTGAAGGTCGTGGTGCCAAAACCCCCCAGCCGAAAAATGGCCAAAAAACGGGTGGGCTATAGCCTTGGTGGGGGGCGCGGGCGAAGTTCGTCCGCCGGACTCGGAATGCGGCGAGACTTTGCGAGGGGCCTCGCGGTGCCAAAAATAAGCCACGGGCAAAGCCGCGCCCAAAAATAAGCGCCCGAAGGTCGTGGTGCCAAAACCCCCCAGCGGAAAAATGGCCAAAAAACGGGTGGGCTATAGCCTTGGTGGGGGGCGCGGGCGAAGTTCGTCCGCCGGACTCGGAATGCGGCGAGACTTTGCGAGGGGCCTCGGGGTGCCAAAAATAAGCCGCGGGCAAAGCCGCGTCCAAAAATAAGCGCCCGAAGGTCGTGGTGCCAAAACCCCCCAGCGGAAAAATGGCCAAAAAACGGGTGGGCTATAGCCTTGGTGGGGGGCGCGGGCGAAGTTCGTCCGCCGGACACGGAATGCGGCGAGACATTGCGAGGGGCCTCGCGGTGCCAAAAATAAGCCGCGGGCAAAGCCGCGCCCAAAAATAAGCGCCCGAATGTCGTGGTGCCAAAACCCCCCAGCGGAAAAATGGCCAAAAAACGGATGGGCTATAGCCTTGGCGGTGGGCGCGGGCGAAGTTCGTCCGCCGGACTCGGAATGCGGCGCGACTTTGCGAGGGGCCTCGCGCTGCCAAAAATAAGCCGCGGGCAAAGCCGCGCCCAAAAATAAGCGCCCGAAGGTCGTGGTGCCAAAACCCCCCAGCGGAAAAATGGCCAAAAAACGGGTGGGCTATAGCCTTGGTGGGGGGCGCGGGCGAAGTTCGTCCGCCAGACTCGGAATGCGGCGAGACTTTGCGAGGGGCCTCGGGGTGCCAAAATTAAGCCGAGGGCAAAGCCGCGCCCGAAGGTCGTGGTGCCAAAACCCCGCAGCGGAAAAATGGCCAAAAAACGGGTGGGCTATAGCCTTGGTGGGGGGCGCGGGCGAAGTTCGTCCGCCGGACTCGGAATGCGGCGAGACTTTGCAAGGGGCCTCGGGGAGCCAAAAATAAGCCGTGGGCAATGCCGCGCCCAAAAATAAGCGCCCGAAGGTCGTGGTGCCAAAACCCCCCAGCGGAAAAATGGCCAAAAAACGGGTGGGCTATAGCCTTGGTGGGGGGCGCGGGCGAAGTTCGTCCGCCGGACTCGGAATGCGGCGACACTTTGCCAGGGGCCTCGCGGTGCGAAAAATAAGCCGCGGGCTAAGCCGCGCCCAAAAATAAGCGCCCGAAGGTCGTGGTGCCAAAAACCCCCAGCGGAAAAATGGCCAAAAAACGGGTGGGCTATAGCCTTGGTGGGGGGCGCGGCGAAGTTCGTCCGCCGGACTTGGAATGCGGCGAGACTTTGCGAGGGGCCTCGGGGTGCCAAAAATAAGCGCCCGAAGGTCGTGGTGCCAAAACCCCCCAGCGGAAAAATGGCCAAAAAACGGGTGGGCTATAGCCTTGGTGGGGTGCGCGGGCGAAGTTCGTCCGCCGGACTCGGAATGCGGCGAGACTTTGCGAGGGGCCTCGGGGTGCCAAAAATAAGCCGCGGGCAAAGCCGCACCCAAAAATAAGCGCCCGAAGGTCGTGGTGCCAAAACCCCCCAGCGGAAAAATGGCCAAAAAACGGGTGGGCTATAGCCTTGGTGGGGGGCGCGGGCAAAGCTCGTCCGCTGGACTCGGAATGCGGCGAGACTTTGCGAGGGGCCTCGGGGTGCCAAAAATAAGCGCCCCAAGGCCGTGGTGCCAAAACCCCCCAGCGGAAAAATGACCAAAAAGCGGGTGGGCTATAGCCTTGGTGGGGGGCGCGGCGAAGTTCGTCCGCCGGACTTGGAATGCGGCGAGACTTTGCGAGGGGCCTCGGGGTGCCAAAAATAAGCGCCCGAAGGTCGTGGTGCCAAAACCCCCCAGCGGAAAAATGGCCAAAAAACGGGTGGGCTATAGCCTTGGTGGGGTGCGCGGGCGAAGTTCGTCCGCCGGACTCGGAATGCGGCGAGACTTTGCGAGGGGCCTCGGGGTGCCAAAAATAAGCCGCGGGCAAAGCCGCACCCAAAAATAAGCGCCCGAAGGTCGTGGTGCCAAAACCCCCCAGCGGAAAAATGGCCAAAAAACGGGTGGGCTATAGCCTTGCTGGGGGGCGCGGGCAAAGCTCGTCCGCTGGACTCGGAATGCGGCGAGACTTTGCGAGGGGCCTCGGGGTGCCTAAAATAAGCCGCGGGCAAAGCCGCGCCCAAAAATAAGCGCCCGAAGGTCGTGGTGCCAAAACCCCCCAGCGGAAAAATGGCCAAAAAACGGGTGGGCTATAGCCTTGGTGGGGGGCGCGGGCGATGTTCGTCCGCCGGACTCGGAATGCGGCGAGACTTTGCGAGGGGCCTCGCGGTGCCAAAAATAAGCCGCGGGCAAAGCCACGGGCAAAGCCGCGCCCAAAAATAAGCGCCCGAAGGTCGTGGCGCCAAAACCCACCAGTGGAAAAATGGCCAAAAAACGGGTGGGCTATAGCCTTGGTGGGGGGCGCGGGCGAAGTTCGTCCGCCGGACTCGGAATGCGGCAAGAATTTGCGAGGGGCCTCGCGGTGCCAAAAATAAGCCGCGGGCAAAGCGGCGCCCAAAAATAAGCGCCCGAAGGTCGTGGGGGCAAAACCCCCCAGCGGAAAAATGGCCAAAAAACGGGTGGGCTATAGCCTTGGTGGGGGGCGCGGGCGAAGTTCGTCCGCCGGACTCGGAATGCGGCGAGAATTTGCGAGGGGCCTCGCGGTGCCAAAAATAAGCCGCGGGCAAAGCCGCGCCCAAAAATTAGCACCCGAAGGTCGTGGTGCCGAAACCCCCCAGCGGAAAAATGGCCAAAAAACGGGTGGGCTATAGCCTTGGTGGGGGGCGCGGGCGAAGTTCGTCCGCCGGACTCGGAATGCGGCGAGACTTTGCGAGGGGCCTCGCGGTGCCAAAAATAAGCCGCGGGCAAAGCCACGGGCAAAGCCGCGCCCAAAAATAAGCGCCCGAAGGTCGTGGCGCCAAAACCCACCAGCGGAAAAATGGCCAAAAAACGGGTGGGCTATAGCCTTGGTGGGGGGCGCGGGCGAAGTTCGTCCGCCGGACTCGGAATGCGGCAAGAATTTGCGAGGGGCCTCGCGGTGATAAAAATAAGCCGCGGGCAAAGCGGCGCCCAAAAATAAGCGCCCGAAGGTCGTGGGGGCAAAACCCCCCAGCGGAAAAATGGCCAAAAAACGGGTGGGCTATAGCCTTGGTGGGGGGCGCGGGCGAAGTTCGTCCGCCGGACTCGGAATGCGGTGAGACTTTGCGAGGGGCCTCGGGGTGCCAAAAATAAGCCGCGGGCAATGCCGCGCCCAAAAATAAGCGCCTGAAGGTCGTGGTGCCAAAACCCCCCAGCGGAAAAATGGCCAAAAAACGGGTGGGCTATAGCCTTGGTGGGGGGCGCGGGCGAAGTTCGTCCGCCGGACACGGAATGCGGCGACACATTGCGAGGGGCCTCGCGGTGCCAAAAATAAGCCGCGGGCAAAGCCGCGCCCAAAAATAAGCGCCCGAAGGTCGTGGTGCCAAAACCCCCCAGCGAAAAATAGCCAAAAAACGGGTGGGCTATAGCCTTGGTGGGGGGCGCGGGCGAAGTTCGTCCGCCGGACTCGGAATGCGGCGAGACTTTGCCAGGGGCCTCGCGGTGCCAAAAATAAGCCGCGGGCTAAGCTGTGCCGAAAAATAAGAGCCCGAAGGTCGTGGTGCCAAAACCCCCCAGCGGAAAAATGGCCAAAAAACGGGTGGGCTATAGCCTTGGCGGTGGGCGCGGGCGAAGTTCGTCCGCCGGACTCGGAATGCGGCAAGACTTTGCGAGGGGCCTCGCGGTGCCAAAAATAAGCCGCGGGCAAAGCCGCGCCCAAAAATAAGCGCCCGAAGGTCGTGGTGCCAAAAACCCCCAGCGGAAAAATGGCCAAAAAACGGGTGGGCTATAGCCTTGGTGGGGGGCGCGGGCGAAGTTCGTCCGCCGGACTTGGAATGCGGCGAGACTTTGCGAGGGGCCTCGGGGTGCCAAAAATAAGCCGCGGGCAAAGCCGCACCCAAAAATAAGCGCCCGAAGGTCGTGGTGCCAAAACCCCCCAGCGGAAAAATGGCCAAAAAACGGGTGGGCTATAGCCTTGGTGGGGGGCGCGGGCGAAGTTCGTCCGGCGGACTCGGAATGCGGCGAGACTTTGCGAGGGGCCTCGGGGTGCCAAAAATAAGCCGCGGGCAAAGCCGCGCCCAAAAATAAGCGCCCGAAGGTCGTGGTGCCAAAACCCCCCAGCGGAAAAATGGCCAAAAAACGGGTGGGCTATAGCCTTGGTGGGGGGCGCGGGCGAAGTTCGTCCGCCGGACTCGGAATGCGGCGAGACTTTGCCAGGGGCCTCGCGGTGCCAAAAATAAGCCGCGGGCTAAGCTGTGCCGAAAAATAAGCGCCCGAAGGTCGTGGTGCCAAAACCCCCCAGCGGAAAAATGGCCAAAAAACGGGTGGGCTATAGCCTTGGCGGTGGGCGCGGGCGAAGTTCGTCCGCCGGACTCGGAATGCGGCAAGACTTTGCGAGGGGCCTCGCGGTGCCAAAAATAAGCCGCGGGCAAAGCCGCGCCCAAAAATAAGCGCCCGAAGGTCGTGGTGCCAAAAACCCCCAGCGGAAAAATGGCCAAAAAACGGGTGGGCTATAGCCTTGGTGGGGGGCGCGGGCGAAGTTCGTCCGCCGGACTTGGAATGCGGCGAGACTTTGCGAGGGGCCTCGGGGTGCCAAAAATAAGCCGCGGGCAAAGCCGCACCCAAAAATAAGCGCCCGAAGGTCGTGGTGCCAAAACCCCCCAGCGGAAAAATGGCCAAAAAACGGGTGGGCTATAGCCTTGGTGGGGGGCGCGGGCGAAGTTCGTCCGGCGGACTCGGAATGCGGCGAGACTTTGCGAGGGGCCTCGGGGTGCCAAAAATAAGCCGCGGGCAAAGCCGCGCCCAAAAATAAGCGCCCGAAGGTCGTGGTGCCAAAACCCCCCAGCGGAAAAATGGCCAAAAAACGGGTGGGCTATAGCCTTGATGGGGGACGCGGGCGAAGTTCGTCCGCCGGACTCGGAATACGGCGAGACTTTGCGAGGGGCCTCACGGTGCCAAAAATAAGCCGCGGGCAAAGCCACGGGCAAAGCCGCGCCCAAAAATAAGCGCCCGAGGGTCGTGTCGCCAAAACCCACCAGCGGAAAAATGGCCAAAAAACGGGTGGGCTATAGCCTTGGTGGGGGGCGCGGGCGAAGTTCGTCCGCCGGACTCGGAATGCGGCGAGACTTTGCGAGGGGCCTCGGGGTGCCAAAAATAAGCCGCGGGCAAAGCCGTGCCCAAAAATAAGCGCCGGAAGGTCGTGGTGCCAAAACCCCCCAGCGGAAAAATGGCCAAAAAACGGGTGGGCTATAGCCTTGGTGGGGGGCGCGGGCGAAGTTCGTCCGCCGGACTCGGAATGCGGCGAGACTTTGCGAGGGGCCTCGGGGTGCCCAAAATAAGCCGTGGGCAAAGCCGTGGGCAAAAATAAGCGCCCGAAGGTCGTGGTGCCAAAACCCCCCAGCGGAAAAATGGCCAAAAAACGGGTGGGCTATAGCCTTGGTGGGGGGCGCGGGCGAAGTTCGTCCGCCGGACTCGGAATGCGGCGAGACTTTGCGAGGGGCCTCGCGGTGCCAAAAATAAGCCACGGGCAAAGCCGCGCCCAAAAATAAGCGCCCGAAGGTCGTGGTGCAAAAACCCCCCAGCGGAAAAATGGCCAAAAAACGGGTGGGCTATAGCCTTGGTGGGGGGCGCGGGCGAAGTTCGTCCGCCGGACTCGGAATGCGGCGAGACTTTGCGAGGGGCCTCGGGGTGCCAAAAATAAGCCGCGGGCAAAGCCGCGCCCAAAAATAAGCGCCCGAAGGTCGTGGTGCCAAAACCCCCCAGCGGAAAAATGACCAAAAAACGGGTGGGCTATAGCCTTGGTGGGGGGCGCAGGCGAAGTTCGTCCGCCGGACTCGGAATGCGGCGAGACTTTGCGAGGGGCCTCGCGGTGCCAAAAATAAGCCGCGGGCAAAGCCACGGGCAAAGCCGCGCCCAAAAATAAGCGCCCGAAGGTCGTGGTGCCAAAACCCCCCAGCGGAAAAATGGCCAAAAAACGGGTGGGCTATAGCCTTGGCTGGGGGCGCGGGCGAAGTTCGTCCGCCGGACACGGAATGCGGCGAGACATTGCGAGGGGCCTCGCGGTGCCAAAAATAAGCCGTGGGCAAAGCCGCGCCCAAAAATAAGCGCCCGAAGGTCGTGGTGCCAAAACCCCCCAGCGAAAAATAGCCAATAAACGGGTGGGCTATAGCCTTGGTGGGGGGCGCGGGCGAAGTTCGTCCGCCGGACTCGGAATGCGGCGAGACTTTGCGAGGGGCCTCGCGGTGCCAAAAATAAGCCGCGGGCTAAGCTGTGCCGAAAAATAAGCGCCCGAAGGTCGAGGTGCCAAGACCCCCCAGCGGAAAAATGGCCAAAAAACGGGTGGGCTATAGCCTTGGCGGTGGGCGCGGGCGAAGTTCGTCCGCCGGACTCGGAATGCGGCGAGACTTTGCGAGGGGCCTCGCGGTGCCAAAAATAAGCCGCGGGCAAAGCCGCGCCCAAAAATAAGCGCCCGAAGGTCGTGGTGCCAAAAACCCCCAGCGGAAAAAACGGCCAAAAAACGGGTGGGCTATAGCCTTGCTGGGGGACGCGGGCGAAGTTCGTCCGCCAGACTCGGAATGCGGCGAGACTTTGCGAGGGGTCTCGGGGTGCCAAAAATAAGCCGCGGGCAAAGTCGCGCCCAAAAATAAGCGCCCGAAGGTCGTGGTGCCAAAACCCCCCAGCGGAAAAATGGCCAAAAAACGGGTGGGCTATAGCCTTGGTGGGGGGCGCGGGCGAAGTTCGTCCGCCGGACTTGGAATGCGGCGAGACTTTGCGAGGGGCCTCGGGGTGCCAAAAATAAGCCGCGGGCAAAGCCGCACCCAAAAATAAGCGCCCGAAGGTCGTGGTGCCAAAACCCCCCAGCGGAAAAATGGCCAAAAAACGGGTGGGCTATAGCCTTGGTGGGGGGCGCGGGCGAAGTTCGTCCGCCGGACACGGAATGCGGCGAGACATTGCGAGGGGCCTCGCGGTGCCAAAAATAAGCCGCGGGCAAAGCCGCGCCCAAAAATAAGCGCCCGAAGGTCGTGGTGCCAAAACCCCCCAGCGAAAAATAGCCAATAAACGGGTGGGCTATAGCCTTGGTGGGGGGCGCGGGCGAAGTTCGTCCGCCGGACTCGGAATGCGGCGAGACTTTGCGAGGGGCCTCGGGGTGCCCAAAATAAGCCGTGGGCAAAGCCGTGGGCAAAAATAAGCGCCCGAAGGTCGTGGTGCCAAAACCCCCCAGCGAAAAAATGGCCAAAAAACGGGTGGGCTATAGCCTTGGTGGGGGGCGCGGGCGAAGTTCGTCCGCCGGACTCGGAATGCGGCGAGACTTTGCGAGGGGCCTCGCGGTGCCAAAAATAAGCCACGGGCAAAGCCGCGCCCAAAAATAAGCGCCCGAAGGTCGTGGTGCAAAAACCCCCCAGCGGAAAAATGGCCAAAAAACGGGTGGGCTATAGCCTTGGTGGGGGGCGCGGGCGAAGTTCGTCCGCCGGACTCGGAATGCGGCGAGACTTTGCGAGGGGCCTCGGGGTGCCAAAAATAAGCCGCGGGCAAAGCCGCGCCCAAAAATAAGCGCCCGAAGGTCGTGGTGCCAAAACCCCCCAGCGGAAAAATGACCAAAAAACGGGTGGGCTATAGCCTTGGTGGGGGGCGCAGGCGAAGTTCGTCCGCCGGACTCGGAATGCGGCGAGACTTTGCGAGGGGCCTCGCGGTGCCAAAAATAAGCCGCGGGCAAAGCCACGGGCAAAGCCGCGCCCAAAAATAAGCGCCCGAAGGTCGTGGTGCCAAAACCCCCCAGCGGAAAAATGGCCAAAAAACGGGTGGGCTATAGCCTTGGCTGGGGGCGCGGGCGAAGTTCGTCCGCCGGACACGGAATGCGGCGAGACATTGCGAGGGGCCTCGCGGTGACAAAAATAAGCCGTGGGCAAAGCCGCGCCCAAAAATAAGCGCCCGAAGGTCGTGGTGCCAAAACCCCCCAGCGAAAAATAGCCAATAAACGGGTGGGCTATAGCCTTGGTGGGGGGCGCGGGCGAAGTTCGTCCGCCGGACTCGGAATGCGGCGAGACTTTGCGAGGGGCCTCGCGGTGCCAAAAATAAGCCGCGGGCTAAGCTGTGCCGAAAAATAAGCGCCCGAAGGTCGAGGTGCCAAGACCCCCCAGCGGAAAAATGGCCAAAAAACGGGTGGGCTATAGCCTTGGCGGTGGGCGCGGGCGAAGTTCGTCCGCCGGACTCGGAATGCGGCGAGACTTTGCGAGGGGCCTCGCGGTGCCAAAAATAAGCCGCGGGCAAAGCCGCGCCCAAAAATAAGCGCCCGAAGGTCGTGGTGCCAAAAACCCCCAGCGGAAAAACGGCCAAAAAACGGGTGGGCTATAGCCTTGCTGGGGGACGCGGGCGAAGTTCGTCCGCCAGACTCGGAATGCGGCGAGACTTTGCGAGGGGTCTCGGGGTGCCAAAAATAAGCCGCGGGCAAAGTCGCGCCCAAAAATAAGCGCCCGAAGGTCGTGGTGCCAAAACCCCCCAGCGGAAAAATGGCCAAAAAACGGGTGGGCTATAGCCTTGGTGGGGGGCGCGGGCGAAGTTCGTCCGCCGGACTTGGAATGCGGCGAGACTTTGCGAGGGGCCTCGGGGTGCCAAAAATAAGCCGCGGGCAAAGCCGCACCCAAAAATAAGCGCCCGAAGGTCGTGGTGCCAAAACCCCCCAGCGGAAAAATGGCCAAAAAACGGGTGGGCTATAGCCTTGGTGGGGGGCGCGGGCGAAGTTCGTCCGCCGGACACGGAATGCGGCGAGACATTGCGAGGGGCCTCGCGGTGCCAAAAATCAGCCGCGGGCAAAGCCGCGCCCAAAAATAAGCGCCCGAAGGTCGTGGTGCCAAAACCCCCCAGCGAAAAATAGCCAATAAACGGGTGGGCTATAGCCTTGGTGGGGGGCGCGGGCGAAGTTCGTCCGCCGGACTCGGAATGCGGCGAGACTTTGCGAGGGGCCTCGCGGTGCCAAAAATAAGCCGCGGGCTAAGCTGTGCCGAAAAATAAGCGCCCGAAGGTCGTGGTGCCAAAACCCCCCAGCGGAAAAATGGCCAAAAAACGGGTGGGCTATAGCCTTGGCGGTGGGCGCGGGCGAAGTTCGTCCGCCGGACTCGGAATGCGGCGAGACTTTGCGAGGGGCCTCGCGGTGCCAAAAATAAGCCGCGGGCAAAGCCGCGCCCAAAAATAAGCGCCCGAAGGTCGTGGTGCCAAAAACCCCCAGCGGAAAAATGGCCAAAAAACGGGTGGGCTATAGCCTTGCTGGGGGACGCGGGCGAAGTTCGTCCGCCAGACTCGGAATGCGGCGAGACTTTGCGAGGGGTCTCGGGGTGCCAAAAATAAGCCACGGGCAAAGCCGCGCCCAAAAATAAGTGCCCGAAGGTCGTGGTGCCAAAACCCCCCAGCGGAAAAATGGCCAAAAAACGAGTGGGCTATAGCCTTGGTGGGGGGCGCGGGCGAAGTTCGTCCGCCGGACTTGGAATGCGGCGAGACTTTGCGAGGGGCCTCGGGGTGCCAAAAATAAGCCGCGGGCAAAGCCGCGCCCAAAAATAAGCGCCCGAAGGTCGTGGTGCCAAAACCCCCCAGCGGAAAAATGGCCAAAAAACGGGTGGGCTATAGCCTTGGTGGGGGACGCGGTTGAAGTTCGTCCGCCGGACTCGGAATGCGGCGAGACTTTGCGAGGGGCCTCGCGGTGCCAAAAATAAGCCGCGGGCAAAGCCACGGGCAAAGCCGCGCCCAAAAATAAGCGCCCGAAGGTCGTGGGGCCAAAACCCCCCTGCGGAAAAATGGCCATAAAACGGGTGGGCTATAGCCTTGGTGGGGGGCGCGGGCGAAGTTCGTCCGCCGGACTCGGAATGCGGCGAGACTTTGCAAGGGGCCTCGGGGTGCCAAAACTAAGCCGCGGGCAAAGCCGCGCCCAAAAATAAGCGCCTGAAGGTCGTGGTGCCAAAACCCCCCAGCGGAAAAATGGCCAAAAAACGGGTGGGCTATAGCCTTGGTGGGGGGCGCGGGCGAAGTTCGTCCGCCGGACTCGGAATGCGGCGAGACTTTGCGAGGGGCCTCGCGGTGCCAAAAATAAGCCACGGGCAAAGCCGCACCCAAAAATAAGCGCCCGAAGGTCGTGGTGCCAAAACCCCACAGCGGAAAAATGGCCAAAAAACGGGTGGGCTATAGCCTTGGTGGGGGGCGCGGGCGAAGTTCGTCCGCCGGACTCGGAATGCGGCGAGACTTTGCGAGGGGCCTCGGGGTGCCAAAAATAAGCCGCGGGCAAAGCCGCGCCCAAAAATAAGCGCCCGAAGGTCGTGGTGCCAAAACCCCCCAGCGGAAAAATGGCCAAAAAACGGGTGGGCTATAGCCTTGGTGGGGGGCGCGGGCGAAGTTCATCCGCCAGAAACGGAATGCGGCGAGACATTGCGAGGGGCCTCGCGGTGCCAAAAATAAGCCTAGGGCAAAGCCGCGCCCAAAAATAAGCGCCCGAAGGTCGTGGTGCGAAAACCCCCCAACGGAAAAATGGCCAAAAAACGGGTGGGCTATAGCCTTGGTGGGGGGCGCGGGCGAAGTTCGTCCGCCGGACTCGGAATGCTGCGAGACTTTGCGAGGGGCCTCGGGGTGCCAAAAATAAGCCGCGGGCAAAGCCGCGCCCAAAAATAAGCGCCCGAAGGTCGTGGTGCCAAAACCCCCCAGCGGAAAAATGGCCAAAAAACGGGTGGGCTATAGCCTTGGTGGGGGGCACGGGCGAAGTTCGTCCGCCGGACTTGGAATGCGGCGAGACTTTGCAAGGGGCCTCGGGGTGCCAAAAATAAGCCGCGGGCAAAGCCGCACCCAAAAAGAAGCGCCCGAAGGTCGTGGTGCCAAAACCCCCCAGCGGAAAAATGGCCAAAAAACGGGTGGGCTATAGCCTTGGTGGGGGGGCGGGCGAAGTTCGTCCGCCGGACTCGGAATGCGGCGAGACTTTGCGAGGGGCCTCGCGGTGCCAAAAATAAGACGCGGGCAAAGCCGCGCCCAAAAATAAGCGCCCGAAGGTCGTGGTGCCAAAACCCCGCAGCGGAAAAATGGCCAAAAAACGGGTGGGCTATAGCCTTGGTGGGGGGCGCGGGCGAAGTTCGTCCGCCTGACTCGGAATGCGGCGAGACTTTGCGAGGGGCCTCAGGGTGCCAAAAATAAGCCGCGGGCAAAGCCGCGCCCAAAAATAAGTGCCCGAAGGTCGTGGTGCCAAAACCCCCCAGCGGAAAAATGGCCAAACAACGGGTGGGCTATAGCCTTGGAGGGGGGCGCGGGCGAAGTTCGTCCGCCGGACTCGGAATGCGGCGAGACGTTGCGAGGGGCCTCGGGGTGCCAAAAATAAGCCGCGGGCAAAGCCGCGCCCGAAGGTCGTGGTGCCAAAACCCCCCTGCGGAAAAATGGCCAAAAAACGGGTGGTCTATAGCCTTGGTGGGGGGCGCGGGCGAAGTTCGTCCGCCGGACTCGGAATGCGGCGAGACTTTGCGAGGGGCCTCGCGGTGCCAAAAATAAGCAGCGGGCAAAGCCACGGGCAAAGCCGCGCCCAAAAATAAGCGCCCGAAGGTCGTGGCGCCAAAACCCACCAGCGGAAAAATGGCCAAAAAACGGGTGGGCTATAGCCTTGGTGGGGGGCGCGGGCGAAGTTCGTCTGCCGGACTCGGAATGCGGCGAGACTTTGCGAGGGGCCTCGGGGTGCCAAAAATAAGCCGCGGGCAAAGCCGCGCCCAAAAATAAGCGCCCGAAGGTCGTGGTGCCAAAACCCCCCAGCGGAAAAAATGGCCAAAAAACGGGTGGGCTATAGCCTTGGAGGGGGCCGCGGGCGAAGTTCGTCCGCCGGACTCGAAAGCAGCGAGACTTTGCGAGGGGCCTCAGGGTGCCAAAAATAAGCCGCGGGCAAAGCCGCGCCCAAAAATAAGCACCCGAAGGTCGTGGTGCCAAAACCCCCCAGCGGAAAAATGGCCAAAAAACGGGTGGGCTATAGCCTTGGTGGGGGGCGCGGGCGATGTTCGTCCGCCGGACTCGGAATGCGGCGAGACTTTGCGAGGGGCCTCGGGGTGCCAAAAATAAGCCGCGGGCAAAGCCGCGCCCAAAAATAAGCGCCCGAAGGTCGTGGTGCCAAAACCCCGCAGCGGAAAAATGGCCAAAAAACGGGTGGGCTATAGCCATGGTGGGGGGCGCGGGCGATGTTCGTCCGCCGGACTCGGAATGCGGCGAAACTTTGCGAGGGGCCTCGGGGTGCCAAAAATAAGCCGCGGGAAAAGCCGCGCCCAAAAATAAGCGCCCGAAGGTCGTGGTGCCAAAACCCCCCAGCGGAAAAATGGCCAAAAAACGGGTGGGCTATAGCCTTGGTGGGGGGCGCGGGCGAAGTTCGTCTGCCGGACTCGGAATGCGGTGAGACTTTGCGAGGGGCCTCGGGGTGCCAAAAATAAGCCGCGGGCAAAGCCGCGCCCAAAAATAAGCGTCCGAAGGTCGTGGTGCCAAAACCCCCCAGCGGAAAAATGGCCAAAAAACGGGTGGGCTATAGCCTTGGTGGGGGGCGCGCGCGAAGTTCGTCCGCCGGACTCGGAATGCGGCGAGACTTTGCGAGGGGCCTCGCGGTGCCAAAAATAAGACGCGGGCAAAGCCGCGCCCAAAAATAAGCGCCCGAAGGTCGTGGTGCCAAAACCCCCCAGCGGAAAAATGGCCAAAAAACGGGCGGGCTATAGCCTTAGTGGGGGGCGCGGGCGAAGTTCGTCCGCCGGACTCGGAATGCGGCGAGACTTTGCGAGGGCCCTCGGGGTGCCAAAAATAAGCCGCGGGCTAGGCCGCGCCCAAAAATAAGCGCCCGAAGGTCGTGGTGCCAAAACCCCCCAGCGGAAAAATGGCCAAAAAACGGGTGGGCTATAGCCTTGGTGGGGGGCGCGGGCGAAGTTCGTCCGCCGGACTCGGAATACGGCGAGACTTTGCGAGGGGCCTCGGGGTGCCAAAAATAAACCGCGGACAAAGCCGCGCCCAAAACTAAGCGCCCGAAGGTCGTGGTGCCAAAACCCCCCAGCGGAAAAATGGCCAAAAAACGGGTGGGCTATAGCCTTGGTGGGGGGCGCGGGCGAAGTTCGTCCGCCGGACACGGAATGCGGCGAGACTTTGCGAGGGGCCTCGGGGTGCCAAAAATAAGCCGCGGGCAAAGCCGCACCCAAAAATAAGCGCCCGAAGGTCGTGGTGCCATAACCCCCCAGCGGAAAAATGGCCAAAAACGGGTGGGCTATAGCCTTGGTGGGGGGCGGGGGCGAAGTTCGTCCGCCGGACTCGGAATGCGGCGAGACTTTGCGAGGGGCCTCGCGGTGCCAAAAATAAGCCGCGGGCAAAGCCGCGCCCAAAAATAAGCGCCCGAAGGTCGTGGTGCCATAACCCCCCAGCGGAAAAATGGCCAAAAAACGGGTGGGCTATAGCCTTGGTGGGGGGCGCGGGCGAAGTTCGTCCGCCGGACTCGGAATGCGGCGAGACTTTGCGAGGGGCCTCGGGGTGCCAAAAATAAGCCGCGGGCAAAGCCGCGCCCAAAAATAAGCGCCCGAAGGTCGTGGTGCCAAAACCCCCAGCGGAAAAATGGCCAAAAAACGGGTGGGCTATAGCCTTGGTGGGGGGCGCGGGCGAAGTACGTCCGCCGGACTCGGAATGCGGCGAGACTTTGCGAGGGGCCTCGCGGTGCCAAAAATAAGCTGCGGACAAAGCCGCGCCCAAAAATAAGCGCCCGAAGGTCGTGGTGCCAAAACCCCCCAGCGGAAAAATGGCCAAAAAACGGGTGGGCTATAGCCTTGGTGGGGGGCGCGGGCGAAGTTCGTCCGCCAGACTCGGAATGCGGCGAGACTTTGCGAGGGGGCCTCGGGGTGCCAAAAATAAGCCGCGGGCAAAGCCGCGCCCAAAAATAAGCGCCCGAAGGTCGTGGTGCCAAAACCCCCCAGCGGAAAAATGGCCAAAAAACGGGTGGGCTATTGCCTTGGTGGGGGGCGCGGGCGAAGTTCGTCCGCCAGACTCGGAATTCAGCGAGACTTTGCGAGGGGCCACGGGGTGCCAAAAATAAGCCGCGGGCAAAGCCGCGCCCAAAAATAAGCGCCCGAAGGTCGTGGTGCCAAAACCCCCCAGCGGAAAAATGGCCAAAAAACGGGTGGGCTATAGCCTTGGTGGGGGGCGCGGGCGAAGTTCGTCCGCCGGACTCGGAATGCGGCGAGACTTTGCAAGGGGCCTCGGGGTGCCAAAAATAAGCCGCGGGCAAAGCCGCGCCCAAAAATAAGCGCCCGAAGGTCGTGGTACCAAAACCCCCCAGCGGAAAAATTGCCAAAAATCGGGTGGGCTATAGCCTTGGTGGGGGGCGCGGGCGAAGTTCTTCCGCGGGACTCGGAATGCGGCGAGACTTTGCGAGGGGCCTCGGGGTGCAAAAAATAAGCCGCGGGCAAAGCCGCGCCCAAAAATAAGCGCCCGAAGGTCGTGGTGCCAAAACCCCCCAGCGGAAAAATGGCCAAAAAACGGGTGGGCTATAGCCTTGGTGGGGGGGCGGGCGAAGTTCGTCCGCCGGACTCGGAATGCGGCGAGACTTTGCGAGGGGCCTCGGGGTGCCAAAAATAAGCCGCGGGCAAAGCCGCGCCTAAAAATAAGCACCCGAAGGTCGTGGTGCCAAAACCCCCCAGCGGAAAAATGGCCAAAAAACGGGTGGGCTATAGCCTTGGTGGGGGGCGCGGGCGAAGTTCGTCCGCCGGACTCGGAAAGCGGCGAGACTTTGCGAGGGGCCGCGCGGTGCCAAAAATGAGCCGCGGGCAAAGCCGCGCCCAAAAATAAGCGCCCGAAGGTCGTGGTGCCAAAACCCCCAAGCGGAAAAATGGCCAAAAAACGGGTGCGCTATAGCCTTGGTGGGAGGCGCGGGCGAAGTTCGTCCGCCGGACTCGGAATCCGGCGAGACTTTGCGAGGGGCCTCGGGGTGCCAAAAATAAGCCGCGGGCAATGCCGCGCCCAAAAATAAGCGCCCGAAGGTCGTGGTGCCAAAACCGCCCAGCGGAAAAATGGCCAAAAAACGGGTGGGCTATAGCCTTGGTGGGGGGCGCGGGCGAAGTTCGTCCGCCGGACTCGGAATGCGGCGAGACTTTGCGAGGGGCCTCGCGGCGCCAAAAATAAGCCGCGGGCAAAGCCGCGCCCAAAAATAAGCGCCCGAAGGTCGTGGTGCCAAAACCCCCCCGCGGAAAAATGGCCAAAAAACGGGTGGGCTATAGCCTTGGTGGGGGGCGCGGGCGAAGTTCGTCCGCCGGACTCGGAATGCGGCGAGACTTTGCAAGGGGCCTCGGGGTGCCAAAAAAAGCCGCGGGCAAAGCCGCGCCCAAAAATAAGCGCCCGAAGGTCGTGGTGCCAAAACCCCCCAGCGGAAAAATGGCCAAAAAACAGGTGGGCTATAGCCTTGGTGGGGGGCGCGGGCGAAGTTCGTCCGCCGGACTCGGAATGCGGCGAGACTTTGCGAGGGGCCTCGCGGTGCCAAAAATAAGCCGCGGGCAAAGCCGCATCCAAAAATAAGCGCCCGAAGGTCGTGGTGCCAAAACCCCCCAGCGGAAAAATGGCCAAAAAACGGGTGGGCTATAGCCTTGGTGGGGGGCGCGGGCGAAGTTCGTCCGCCGGACTCGGAATGCGGCGAGACTTTGCGAGGGGCCTCGCGGCGCCAAAAATAAGCCGCGGGCAAAGCCGCGCCCAAAAATAAGCGCCCGAAGGTCGTGGTGCCAAAACCCCCCCGCGGAAAAATGGCCAAAAAACGGGTGGGCTATAGCCTTGGTGGGGGGCGCGGGCGAAGTTCGTCCGCCGGACTCGGAATGCGGCGAGACTTTGCAAGGGGCCTCGGGGTGCCAAAAAAAGCCGCGGGCAAAGCCGCGCCCAAAAATAAGCGCCCGAAGGTCGTGGTGCCAAAACCCCCCAGCGGAAAAATGGCCAAAAAACAGGTGGGCTATAGCCTTGGTGGGGGGCGCGGGCGAAGTTCGTCCGCCGGACTCGGAATGCGGCGAGACTTTGCGAGGGGCCTCGCGGTGCCAAAAATAAGCCGCGGGCAAAGCCGCGTCCAAAAATAAGCGCCCGAAGGTCGTGGTGCCAAAACCCCCCAGCGGAAAAATGGCCAAAAAACGGGTGGGCTATAGCCTTGGTGGGGGGCGCGGGCGAAGTTCGTCCGCCGGACTCGGAATGCGGCGAGACTTTGCGAGGGGCCTCGCGGTGCCAAAAATTAGCCGCGGGCAAAGCCGCGCCCAAAAATAAGCGCCCGAAGGTCGTGGTGCCAAAACCCCCCAGCGGAAAAATGGCAAAAAAACGGGTGGGCTATAGGCTTGGTGGGGGGCGCGGGCGAAGTTCGTCCGCCGGACTCGGAATGCGGCGAGACTTTGCGAGGGGCCTCGGGGTAACAAAAATAAGCCGCGGGCAAAGCCGCGCCCAAAAATAAGCGCCCGAAGGTCGTGGTGCCAAAACCCCCCAGCGGAAAAATGGCCAAAAAACGGGTGGGCTATAGCCTTGGTGGGGGGCGCGGGCGAAGTTCGTCCGCCGGACTCGGAATGCGGCGAGCCTTTGCGAGGGGCCTCACGGTGCCAAAAATAAGCCGCGGGCAAAGCCTCGCCCAAAAATAAGCGCCCGAAGGTCGTGGTGCCAAAACCCCCCAGCGGAAAAATTGCCAAAAAACGGGTGGGCTATAGCCTTGGTGGGGGGCGCGGGCGAAGTTCTTCCGCCGGACTCGGAATGCGGCGAGACTTTGCGAGGGGCCTCGGGGTGCAAAAAATAAGCCACGAGCAAAGCCGCGCCCAAAAATAAGCGCCCGAAGGTCGTGGTGCCAAAACCCCCCAGCGGAAAAATGGCCAAAAAACGGGTGGGCTATAGCCTTGGTGGGGGGCGCGGGCGAAGTTCGTCCGCCGGACTCGGAATGTGGCGAGACTTTGCGAGGGGCCGCGCGGTGCCAAAAATAAGCCGCGGGCAAAGCTGCGCCCAAAAATAAGCGCCCGAAGGTCGTGGTGCCAAAACCCCCAAGCGGAAAAATGGCCAAAAAACGGGTGGGCTATAGCCTTGGTGGGGGGCGCGGGCGAAGTTCGTCCGCCGGACTCGGAATGCGGCGAGACTTTGCGAGGGGCCTCGGGGTGCCAAAAATTAGCCGCGGGCAAAGCCGCGCCCAAAAATAAGCGCCCGAAGGTCGTGGTGCCAAAACCCCCCAGCGGAAAAATGGCCAAAAAACGGGTGGGCTATAGCCTTGGTGGGGGGCGCGGGCGAAGTTCGTCCGCCGGACTCGGAATGCGGCGAGACTTTGCGAGGGGCCTCGCGGTGCCAAAAATAAGCCGCGGGCAAAGCCGCGCCCAAAAATAAGCGCCCGAAGGTCGTGGTGCCAAAACCCCCCAGCGGAAAAATTGCCAAAAACCGGGTGGGCTATAGCCTTGGTGGGGGGCGCGGGCGAAGTTCTTCCGCCGGACTCGGAATGCGGCGAGACTTTGCGAGGGGCCTCGGGGTGCAAAAAATAAGCCGCGGGCAAAGCCGCGCCCAAAAATAAGCGCCCGAAGGTCGTGGTGCCAAAACCCCCCAGCGGAAAAATGGCCAAAAAACGGGTGGGCTACAGCCTTGGTGGGGGGGCGGGCGAAGTTCGTCCGCCGGACTCGGAATGCGGCGAGACTTTGCGAGGGGCCTCGGGGTGCCAAAAATAAGCCGCGGGCAAAGCCGCGCCCAATAATAAGCACCCGAAGGTCGTGGTGCCAAAACCCCCCAGCGGAAAAATGGCCAAAAAAAGGGTGGGCCATAGCCTTGGTGGGGGGTGCGGGCGAAGTTCGTCCGCCGGACTCGGAATGCGGCGAGACTTTGCGAGGGGCCTCGCGGCGCCAAAAATAAGCCGCGGGCAAAGCCGCGCCCAAAAATAAGCGCCCGAAGGTCGTGGTGCCAAAACCCCCCCGCGGAAAAATGGCCAAAAAACGGGTGGGCTATAGCCTTGGTGGGGGGCGCGGGCGAAGTTCGTCCGCCGGACTCGGAATGCGGCGAGACTTTGCAAGGGGCCTCGGGGTGCCAAAAAAAAGCCGCGGGCAAAGCCGCGCCCAAAAATAAGCGCCCGAAGGTCGTGGTGCCAAAACCCCCCAGCGGAAAAATGGCCAAAAAACAGGTGGGCTATAGCCTTGGTGGGGGGCGCGGGCGAAGTTCGTCCGCCGGACTCGGAATGCGGCGAGACTTTGCGAGGGGCCTCGCGGTGCCAAAAATAAGCCGCGGGCAAAGCCGCATCCAAAAATAAGCGCCCGAAGGTCGTGGTGCCAAAACCCCCCAGCGGAAAAATGGCCAAAAAACGGGTGGGCTATAGCCTTGGTGGGGGGCGCGGGCGAAGTTCGTCCGCCGGACTCGGAATGCGGCGAGACTTTGCGAGGGGCCTCGCGGCGCCAAAAATAAGCCGCGGGCAAAGCCGCGCCCAAAAATAAGCGCCCGAAGGTCGTGGTGCCAAAACCCCCCCGCGGAAAAATGGCCAAAAAACGGGTGGGCTATAGCCTTGGTGGGGGGCGCGGGCGAAGTTCGTCCGCCGGACTCGGAATGCGGCGAGACTTTGCAAGGGGCCTCGGGGTGCCAAAAAAAGCCGCGGGCAAAGCCGCGCCCAAAAATAAGCGCCCGAAGGTCGTGGTGCCAAAACCCCCCAGCGGAAAAATGGCCAAAAAACAGGTGGGCTATAGCCTTGGTGGGGGGCGCGGGCGAAGTTCGTCCGCCGGACTCGGAATGCGGCGAGACTTTGCGAGGGGCCTCGCGGTGCCAAAAATAAGCCGCGGGCAAAGCCGCGTCCAAAAATAAGCGCCCGAAGGTCGTGGTGCCAAAACCCCCCAGCGGAAAAATGGCCAAAAAACGGGTGGGCTATAGCCTTGGTGGGGGGCGCGGGCGAAGTTCGTCCGCCGGACTCGGAATGCG
This sequence comes from Citrus x limon, assembly GCA_034663535.1. Lineage (NCBI taxonomy): Eukaryota > Viridiplantae > Streptophyta > Magnoliopsida > Sapindales > Rutaceae > Citrus > Citrus x limon. The sequence continues at coordinate 30,632,616 of CM067999.1, forward strand.
GCGAGACTTTGCGAGGGGCCTCGCGGTGCCAAAAATTAGCCGCGGGCAAAGCCGCGCCCAAAAATAAGCGCCCGAAGGTCGTGGTGCCAAAACCCCCCAGCGGAAAAATGGCAAAAAAACGGGTGGGCTATAGGCTTGGTGGGGGGCGCGGGCGAAGTTCGTCCGCCGGACTCGGAATGCGGCGAGACTTTGCGAGGGGCCTCGGGGTAACAAAAATAAGCCGCGGGCAAAGCCGCGCCCAAAAATAAGCGCCCGAAGGTCGTGGTGCCAAAACCCCCCAGCGGAAAAATGGCCAAAAAACGGGTGGGCTATAGCCTTGGTGGGGGGCGCGGGCGAAGTTCGTCCGCCGGACTCGGAATGCGGCGAGCCTTTGCGAGGGGCCTCACGGTGCCAAAAATAAGCCGCGGGCAAAGCCTCGCCCAAAAATAAGCGCCCGAAGGTCGTGGTGCCAAAACCCCCCAGCGGAAAAATTGCCAAAAAACGGGTGGGCTATAGCCTTGGTGGGGGGCGCGGGCGAAGTTCTTCCGCCGGACTCGGAATGCGGCGAGACTTTGCGAGGGGCCTCGGGGTGCAAAAAATAAGCCACGAGCAAAGCCGCGCCCAAAAATAAGCGCCCGAAGGTCGTGGTGCCAAAACCCCCCAGCGGAAAAATGGCCAAAAAACGGGTGGGCTATAGCCTTGGTGGGGGGCGCGGGCGAAGTTCGTCCGCCGGACTCGGAATGTGGCGAGACTTTGCGAGGGGCCGCGCGGTGCCAAAAATAAGCCGCGGGCAAAGCTGCGCCCAAAAATAAGCGCCCGAAGGTCGTGGTGCCAAAACCCCCAAGCGGAAAAATGGCCAAAAAACGGGTGGGCTATAGCCTTGGTGGGGGGCGCGGGCGAAGTTCGTCCGCCGGACTCGGAATGCGGCGAGACTTTGCGAGGGGCCTCGGGGTGCCAAAAATTAGCCGCGGGCAAAGCCGCGCCCAAAAATAAGCGCCCGAAGGTCGTGGTGCCAAAACCCCCCAGCGGAAAAATGGCCAAAAAACGGGTGGGCTATAGCCTTGGTGGGGGGCGCGGGCGAAGTTCGTCCGCCGGACTCGGAATGCGGCGAGACTTTGCGAGGGGCCTCGCGGTGCCAAAAATAAGCCGCGGGCAAAGCCGCGCCCAAAAATAAGCGCCCGAAGGTCGTGGTGCCAAAACCCCCCAGCGGAAAAATTGCCAAAAACCGGGTGGGCTATAGCCTTGGTGGGGGGCGCGGGCGAAGTTCTTCCGCCGGACTCGGAATGCGGCGAGACTTTGCGAGGGGCCTCGGGGTGCAAAAAATAAGCCGCGGGCAAAGCCGCGCCCAAAAATAAGCGCCCGAAGGTCGTGGTGCCAAAACCCCCCAGCGGAAAAATGGCCAAAAAACGGGTGGGCTACAGCCTTGGTGGGGGGGCGGGCGAAGTTCGTCCGCCGGACTCGGAATGCGGCGAGACTTTGCGAGGGGCCTCGGGGTGCCAAAAATAAGCCGCGGGCAAAGCCGCGCCCAATAATAAGCACCCGAAGGTCGTGGTGCCAAAACCCCCCAGCGGAAAAATGGCCAAAAAAAGGGTGGGCCATAGCCTTGGTGGGGGGTGCGGGCGAAGTTCGTCCGCCGGACTCGGAATGCGGCGAGACTTTGCGAGGGGCCTCGCGGCGCCAAAAATAAGCCGCGGGCAAAGCCGCGCCCAAAAATAAGCGCCCGAAGGTCGTGGTGCCAAAACCCCCCCGCGGAAAAATGGCCAAAAAACGGGTGGGCTATAGCCTTGGTGGGGGGCGCGGGCGAAGTTCGTCCGCCGGACTCGGAATGCGGCGAGACTTTGCAAGGGGCCTCGGGGTGCCAAAAAAAGCCGCGGGCAAAGCCGCGCCCAAAAATAAGCGCCCGAAGGTCGTGGTGCCAAAACCCCCCAGCGGAAAAATGGCCAAAAAACAGGTGGGCTATAGCCTTGGTGGGGGGCGCGGGCGAAGTTCGTCCGCCGGACTCGGAATGCGGCGAGACTTTGCGAGGGGCCTCGCGGTGCCAAAAATAAGCCGCGGGCAAAGCCGCGTCCAAAAATAAGCGCCCGAAGGTCGTGGTGCCAAAACCCCCCAGCGGAAAAATTGCCAAAAACCGGGTGGGCTATAGCCTTGGTGGGGGGCGCGGGCGAAGTTCTTCCGCCGGACTCGGAATGCGGCGAGACTTTGCGAGGGGCCTCGGGGTGCCAAAAATTAGCCGCGGGCAAAGCCGCGCCCAAAAATAAGCGCCCGAAGGTCGTGGTGCCAAAACCCACCAGCGGAAAAATGGCCAAAAAACGGGTGGGCTATAGGCTTGGTGGGGGGCGCGGGCGAAGTTCGTCCGCCGGACTCGGAATGCGGCGGGACTTTGCGAGGGGCCTCGGGGTAACAAAAATAAGCCGCGGGCAAAGCCGCGCCCAAAAATAAGCGCCCGAAGGTCGTGGTGCCAAAACCCCCCAGCGGAAAAATGGCCAAAAAACGGGTGGGCTATAGCCTTGGTGGGGGGCGCGGGCGAAGTTCGTCCGCCGGACTCGGAATGCGGCGAGACTTTGCGAGGGGCCTCGCGGTGCCAAAAATAAGCCGCGGGCAAAGCCGCGCCCAAAAATAAGCGCCCGAAGGTCGTGGTGCCAAAACCCCCCAGCGGAAAAATTGCCAAAAACCGGGTGGGCTATAGCCTTGGTGGGGGGCGCGGGCGAAGTTCTTCCGCCGGACTCGGAATGCGGCGAGACTTTGCGAGGGGCCTCGGGGTGCAAAAAATAAGCCGCGGGCAAAGCCGCGCCCAAAAATAAGCGCCCGAAGGTCGTGGTGCCAAAACCCCCCAGCGGAAAAATGGCCAAAAAACGGGTGGGCTACAGCCTTGGTGGGGGGCGGGCGAAGTTCGTCCGCCGGACTCGGAATGCGGCGAGACTTTGCGAGGGGCCTCGGGGTGCCAAAAATAAGCCGCGGGCAAAGCCGCGCCCAATAATAAGCACCCGAAGGTCGTGGTGCCAAAACCCCCCAGCGGAAAAATGGCCAAAAAAAGGGTGGGCCATAGCCTTGGTGGGGGGTGCGGGCGAAGTTCGTCCGCCGGACTCGGAATGCGGCGAGACTTTGCGAGGGGCCTCGCGGCGCCAAAAATAAGCCGCGGGCAAAGCCGCGCCCAAAAATAAGCGCCCGAAGGTCGTGGTGCCAAAACCCCCCCGCGGAAAAATGGCCAAAAAACGGGTGGGCTATAGCCTTGGTGGGGGGCGCGGGCGAAGTTCGTCCGCCGGACTCGGAATGCGGCGAGACTTTGCAAGGGGCCTCGGGGTGCCAAAAAAAGCCGCGGGCAAAGCCGCGCCCAAAAATAAGCGCCCGAAGGTCGTGGTGCCAAAACCCCCCAGCGGAAAAATGGCCAAAAAACAGGTGGGCTATAGCCTTGGTGGGGGGCGCGGGCGAAGTTCGTCCGCCGGACTCGGAATGCGGCGAGACTTTGCGAGGGGCCTCGCGGTGCCAAAAATAAGCCGCGGGCAAAGCCGCGTCCAAAAATAAGCGCCCGAAGGTCGTGGTGCCAAAACCCCCCAGCGGAAAAATTGCCAAAAACCGGGTGGGCTATAGCCTTGGTGGGGGGCGCGGGCGAAGTTCTTCCGCCGGACTCGGAATGCGGCGAGACTTTGCGAGGGGCCTCGGGGTGCAAAAAATAAGCCGCGGGCAAAGCCGCGCCCAAAAATAAGCGCCCGAAGGTCGTGGTGCCAAAACCCCCCAGCGGAAAAATGGCCAAAAAACGGGTGGGCTACAGCCTTGGTGGGGGGGCGGGCGAAGTTCGTCCGCCGGACTCGGAATGCGGCGAGACTTTGCGAGGGGCCTCGGGGTGCCAAAAATAAGCCGCGGGCAAAGCCGCGCCCAATAATAAGCACCCGAAGGTCGTGGTGCCAAAACCGCCCAGCGGAAAAATGGCCAAAAAACGGGTGGGCTATAGCCTTGGTGGGGGGCGCGGGCGAAGTTCGTCCGCCGGACTCGGAATGCGGCGAGACTTTGCGAGGGGCCTCGCGGCGCCAAAAATAAGCCGCGGGCAAAGCCGCGCCCAAAAATAAGCGCCCGAAGGTCGTGGTGCCAAAACCCCCCCGCGGAAAAATGGCCAAAAAACGGGTGGGCTATAGCCTTGGTGGGGGGCGCAGGCGAAGTTCGTCCGCCGGACTCGGAATGCGGCGAGACTTTGCAAGGGGCCTCGGGGTGCCAAAAAAAGCCGCGGGCAAAGCCGCGCCCAAAAATAAGCGCCCGAAGGTCGTGGTGCCAAAACCCCCCAGCGGAAAAATGGCCAAAAAACAGGTGGGCTATAGCCTTGGTGGGGGGCGCGGGCGAAGTTCGTCCGCCGGACTCGGAATGCGGCGAGACTTTGCGAGGGGCCTCGCGGTGCCAAAAATAAGCCGCGGGCAAAGCCACGCCCAAAAATAAGCGCCCGAAGGTCGTGGTGCCAAAACCCCCCAGCGGAAAAATGGCCAAAAAACGGGTGGGCTATAGCCTTGGTGGGGGGCGCGGGCGAAGTTCGTCCGCCGGACTCGGAATGCGGCGAGACTTTGCGAGGGGCCTCGGTGTGCCAAAAATAAGCCGCGGGCAAAGCCGCGCCCCAAAATAAGCGCCCGAAGGTCGTGGTGCCAAAACCCCCCAGCGGAAAAATGGCCAAAAAACGGGTGGGCTATTGCCTTGGTGGGGGGTGCGGGCGAAGTTCGTCCGCCGGACTCGGAATGCGGCGAGACTTTGCGAGGGGCCTCGGGGTTCCAAAAATAAGCTGCGGACAAAACCGCGCCCAAAAATAAGCGCCCGAAGGTCGTGGTGCCAAAACCCCCCAGCGGAAAAATGGCCAAAAAACGGGTGGGCTATAGCCTTGGTGGGAGGTGCGGGCGAAGTTCGTCCGCCGGACTCGGAATGCGGCGGGACTTTGCGAGGGGCCTCAGGGTGCCAAAAATAAGCCGCGGGCAAAGCCGCGCCCAAAAATAAGCGCCCGAAGGTCGTGGTGCCAAAACCCCCCAGCGGAAAAATGGCTAAAAAACGGGTGGGCTATAGCCTTGGTGGGGGGCGCGGGCGAAGTTCGTCCGCCGGACTCGGAATGCGGCGAGACTTTGCGAGGGGCCGCGCGGTGCCAAAAATAAGCCGCGGGCAAAGCCGCGCCCAAAAATAAGCGCCCGAAGGTCGTGGTGCCAAAACCCCCAAGCGGAAAAATGGCCAAAAACCGGGTGGGCTATAGCCTTGGTGGGGGGCGCGGGCGAAGTTCGTCCGCCGGACTCGGAATCCGGCGAGACTTTGCGAGGGGCCTCGGGGTGCCAAAAATAAGCCGCGGGCAAAGCCGCGCCCAAAAATAAGCGCCCGAAGGTCGTGGTTCCAAAACCCCCCAGCGGAAAAACGGCCAAAAAACGGGTGGGCTATAGCCTTGGTGGGGGGCGCGGGCGAAGTTCGTCCGCCGGACTCGGAATGCGGCGAGACTTTGCGAGGGGCCTCGGGGTGCCAAAAACAAGCCGCGGACAAAGCCGCGCCCAAAAATAAGCGCCCGAAGGTCGTGGTGCCAAAACTCCCCAGCGGAAAAATGGCCAAAAAACGGGTGGGCTATAGCCTTGGTGGGGGGCGCGGGCGAAGTTCGTCCGCCGGACTCGGAATGCGGCGAGACTTTGCGAGTGGCCTCAGGGTGCCAAAAATAAGCCGCGGGCGAAGCCGCGCCCAAAAATAAGCGCCCGAAGGTCGTGGTGCCAAAACCCCCCTGCAGAAAAATGGCCAAAAAACGGGTGGGCTATAGCCTTGGTGGGGGGTGCGGGCGAAGTTCGTCCGCCGGACTCGGAATGCGGCGAGACTTTGCGAGGGGCCTCGGGGTTCCAAAAATAAGCTGCGGACAAAACCGCGCCCAAAAATAAGCGCCCGAAGGTCGTGGTGCCAAAACCGCCCAGCGGAAAAATGGCCAAAAAACGGGTGGGCTATAGCCTTGGTGGGGGGCGCGGGCGAAGTTCGTCCGCCGGACTCGGAATGCGGCGAGACTTTGCGAGGGGCCTCGCGGCGCCAAAACTAAGCCGCGGGCAAAGCCGCGCCCAAAAATAAGCGCCCGAAGGTCGTGGTGCCAAAACCCCCCCGCGGAAAAATGGCCAAAAAACGGGTGGGCTATAGCCTTGGTGGGGGGCGCGGGCGAAGTTCGTCCGCCGGACTCGGAATGCGGCGAGACTTTGCGAGGGGCCTCGGGGTGCCAAAAAAAGCCGCGGGCAAAGCCGCGCCCAAAAATAAGCGCCCGAAGGTCGTGGTGCCAAAACCCCCCAGCGGAAAAATGGCCAAAAAACGGGTGGGCTATTGCCTTGGTGGGGGGCGCGGGCGAAGTTTATCAGCCGGACTCGGAATGGGGCGAGACTTTGCGAGGGGCATCAGGGTGCCAAAAATAAGCCGCGGACAAAGCCGCGCCAAAAAATAAGCGCCCGAAGGTCGTGGTGCCAAAACCCCCCAGCGGAAAAATGGCCAAAAAACGGGTGGGCTATAGCCTTGGTGGGGGGCGCGGGCGAGACTTTACGAGGGGCCTCGGGGTGCCAAAAATAAGCCGCGGGCAAAGCCGCACCCAAAAATAAGTGCCCGAAGGTCGTGGTGCCATACCCCCCAGCGGAAAAATGGCCAAAAAACGGGTGGGCTATTGCCTTGGTGGGGGGCGCGGGCGAAGTTCGTCAGCCGGACTCGGAATGGGGCGAGACTTTACGAGGGGCCTCGGGGTGCCAAAAAGAAGCCGCGGGCAAAGCCGCGCCCAAAAATAAGCGCCCGAAGGTTGTGGTGCCAAAACCCCCCAGCGGAAAAATGGCCAAAAAACGGGTGGGCTATAGCCTTGGTGGCGGGCGCGGGCGAAGTTCGTCCGCCGGACTCGGAATGCGGCGAGACGTTGCGAGGGTCCTCGGGGTGCCAAAAATAAGCCGCGGGCAAAGCCGCGCCCGATGGTCGTGGTGCCAAAACCCCCCAGCGGAAAAATGGCCAAAAAACGGGTGGGCTATAGCCTTGGTGGGGGGCGCGGGCGAAGTTCGTCCGCCAGACTCGGAATGCGGCGAGCCTTTGCGAGGGGCCTCTGGATGCCAAAAATAAGCGGCGGGCAAAGCCGCGCCCAAAAATAAGCGCCCGAAGGTCGTGGTGCCAAAACCCCCCAGCGGAAAAACGGCCAAAAAACGGGTGGGCTATAGCCTTGGTGGGGGGCGCGGGCGAAGTTCGTCCGCCGGACTCGGAATGCGGCGAGACTTTACGAGGGGCCTCGGGGTGCCAAAAATAAGCCGCGGGCAAAGCCACGCCCAAAAATAGGTGCCCAAAGGTCGTGGTGCCAAAACCCCCCAGCGGAAAAATGGCCAAAAAACGGGTGGGCTATAGCCTTGGTGGGGGGCGCGGGCGAAGTTCGTCCGCCGGACTCGGAATGCGGCGAGACTTTGCGAGGGGCCTCGGGGTGCCAAAAATAAGCCGCGGGCAAAGCCGCGCCCAAAAATAAGCGCCCGAAGGTCGTGGTTCCAAAACCCCCCAGCGGAAAAATGGCCAAAAAACGGGTGGGCTATAGCCTTGGTGGGGGGCGCGGGCAAGACTTTACGAGGGGCCTCGGGGTGCCAAAAATAAGCCGCGGGCAAAGCCGCGCCCAAAAATAAGCGCCCGAAGGTCGTGTTGCCAAAACCCCCCAGCGGAAAAATGGCCAAAAAACGGGTGGGCTATTGCCTTGGTGGGGGGCGCGGGCGATGTTCGTCCGCCGGACTGGGAATGGGGCGAGACTTTACGAAGGGCCTCGGGGTGCCAAAAATAAGCCGCGGGCAAAGCCGCGCCCAAAAATAAGCGCCCGAAGGTCGTGGTGCCAAAACCCCCCAGCGGAAAAATGGCCAAAAAACGGGTGGGCTATTGCCTTGGTGGGGGTTGCGGGCGAAGTTTATCAGCCGGACTCGGAATGGGGCGAGACTTTGCGAGGGGCATCAGGGTGCCAAAAATAAGCCGCGGACAAAGCCGCGCCCAAAAATAAGCGCCCGAAGGTCGTGGTGCCATACCCCCCAGCGGAAAAATGGCCAAAAAACGGGTGGGCTATTGCCTTGGTGGGGGGCGCGGGCGAAGTTCGTCAGCCGAACTCGGAATGGGGCGAGACTTTGCGAGGGGCCTCGGGGTGCCAAAAAGAAGCCGCGGGCAAAGCCGTGCCCAAAAATAAGCGCCCGAAGGTTGTGGTGCCAAAACCCCCCAGCGGAAAAATGGCCAAAAAACGGGTGGGCTATAGCCTTGGTGGGGGGCGCGGGCGAAGTTCGTCCGCCGGACTCGGAATGCGGCGAGACTTTGCGAGGGGCCTCGGGGTGCCAAAAATAAGCCGCGGGCAAAGCCGCGCCCAAAAATAAGCGCCCGAAGGTCGTGGTGCCAAAACCCCCCAGCGGAAAAATGGCCAAAAAACGGGTGGGCTATAGCCTTGGTGGGGGGCGCGGGCGAGACTTTACGAGGAGCCTCGGGGTGCCAAAAATAAGCCGCGGGCAAAGCCGCGCCCAAAAATAAGCGCCCGAAGGTCGTGTTGCCAAAACCCCCCAGCGGAAAAATGGCCAAAAAACGGGTGGGCTATTGCCTTGGTGGGGGGCGTGGGCGAAGTTCGTCAGCCGGACTCGGAATGGGGCGAGACTTTGCGAGGGGCTTCGGGGTGCCAAAAAGAAGCCGCGGGCAAAGCCGCACCCAAAAATAAGCGCCCGAAGGTCGTGGTGCCAAAACCCCCCAGCGGAAAAATGGCCAAAAAACGGGTGGGCTATAGCCTTGGTGGGGGGCGCGGGCGAAGTTCGTCCGCCGGACTCGGAATGCGGCGAGACTTTGCGAGGGGCCTCGGGGTGCCAAAAATAAGCCGCGGGCAATGCCGCGCCCAAAAATAAGCGCCCGAAGGTCGTGGTGCCAAAACCGCCCAGCGGAAAAATGGCCAAAAAACGGGTGGGCTATAGCCTTGGTGGGGGGCGCGGGCGAAGTTCGTCCGCCGGACTCGGAATGCGGCGAGACGTTGCGAGGGGCCTCGGGGTGCCAAAAATAAGCCGCGGGCAAAGCCGCGCCCGATGGTCGTGGTGCCAAAACCCCCCAGCGGAAAAATGGCCAAAAAACGGGTGGGCTATAGCCTTGGTGGGGGGCGCGGGCGAAGTTCGTCCGCCAGACTCGGAATGCGGCGAGCCTTTACGAGGGGCCTCTGGATGCCAAAAATAAGCGGCGGGCAAAGCCGCGCCCAAAAATAAGCGCCCGAAGGTCGTGGTGCCAAAACCCCCCAGCGGAAAAATGGCCAAAAAACGGGTGGGCTATAGCCTTGGTGGGGGGCGCGGGCAAGACTTTACGAGGGGCCTCGGGGTGCCAAAAATAAGCCGCGGGCAAAGCCGCGCCCAAAAATAAGCGCCCGAAGGTCGTGTTGCCAAAACCCCCCAGCGGAAAAATGGCCAAAAAACGGGTGGGCTATTGCCTTGGTGGGGGGCGCGGGCGATGTTCGTCCGCCGGACTGGGAATGGGGCGAGACTTTACGAAGGGCCTCGGGGTGCCAAAAATAAGCCGCGGGCAAAGCCGCGCCCAAAAATAAGCGCCCGAAGGTCGTGGTGCCAAAACCCCCCAGCGGAAAAATGGCCAAAAAACGGGTGGGCTATTGCCTTGGTGGGGGTTGCGGGCGAAGTTTATCAGCCGGACTCGGAATGGGGCGAGACTTTGCGAGGGGCATCAGGGTGCCAAAAATAAGCCGCAGACAAAGCCGCGCCCAAAAATAAGCGCCCGAAGGTCGTGGTGCCATACCCCCCAGCGGAAAAATGGCCAAAAAACGGGTGGGCTATTGCCTTGGTGGGGGGCGCGGGCGAAGTTCGTCAGCCGGACTCGGAATGGGGCAAGACTTTGCGAGGGGCCTCGGGGTGCCAAAAAGAAGCCGCGGGCAAAGCCGCGCCCAAAAATAAGCGCCCGAAGGTTGTGGTGCCAAAACCCCCCAGCGGAAAAATGGCCAAAAAACGGGTGGGCTATAGCCTTGGTGGGGGGCGCGGGCGAAGTTCGTCCGCCGGACTCGGAATGCGGCGAGACGTTGCGAGGGGCCTCGGGGTGCCAAAAATAAGCCGCGGGCAAAGCCGCGCCCGATGGTCGTGGTGCCAAAACCCCCCAGCGGAAAAATGGCCAAAAAACGGGTGGGCTATAGCCTTGGTGGGGGGCGCGGGCGAAGTTCGTCCGCCAGACTCGGAATGCGGCGAGCCTTTACGAGGGGCCTCTGGATGCCAAAAATAAGCGGCGGGCAAAGCCGCGCCCAAAAATAAGCGCCCGACGGTCGTGGTGCCAAAACCCCCCAGCGGAAAAATGGCCAAAAAACGGGTGGGCTATAGCCTTGGTGGGGGGCGCGGGCGAGACTTTACGAGGGGCCTCAGGGTGCCAAAAATAAGCCGCGGACAAAGCCGCGCCCAAAAATAAGCGCCCGAAGGTCGTGGTGCCATACCCCCCAGCGGAAAAATGGCCAAAAAACGGGTGGGCTATAGCCTTGGTGGGGGGCGCGGGCGAGACTTTACGAGGGGCCTCAGGGTGCCAAAAATAAGCCGCGGACAAAGCCGCGCCCAAAAATAAGCGCCCGAAGGTCGTGGTGCCAAAACCCCCCAGCGGAAAAATGGCCAAAAAACGGGTGGGCTATAGCCTTGGTGGGGGGCGCGGGCGAAGTTCGTCCGCCAGACTCGGAATGCGGCGAGCCTTTACGAGGGGCCTCTGGATGCCAAAAATAAGCGGCGGGCAAAGCCGCGCCCAAAAATAAGCGCCCGACGGTCGTGGTGCCAAAACCCCCCAGCGGAAAAATGGCCAAAAAACGGGTGGGCTATAGCCTTGGTGGGGGGCGCGGGCGAGACTTTACGAGGGGCCTCAGGGTGCCAAAAATAAGCCGCGGACAAAGCCGCGCCCAAAAATAAGCGCCCGAAGGTCGTGGTGCCATACCCCCCAGCGGAAAAATGGCCAAAAAACGGGTGGGCTATAGCCTTGGTGGGGGGCGCGGGCGAGACTTTACGAGGGGCCTCAGGGTGCCAAAAATAAGCCGCGGACAAAGCCGCGCCCAAAAATAAGCGCCCGAAGGTCGTGGTGCCAAAACCCCCCAGCGGAAAAATGGCCAAAAAACGGGTGGGCTATAGCCTTGGTGGGGGGCGCGGGCGAAGTTCGTCCGCCAGACTCGGAATGCGGCGAGCCTTTACGAGGGGCCTCTGGATGCCAAAAATAAGCGGCGGGCAAAGCCGCGCCCAAAAATAAGCGCCCGAAGGTCGTGGTGCCAAAACCCCCCAGCGGAAAAATGGCCAAAAAACGGGTGGGCTATAGCCTTGGTGGGGGGCGCGGGCGAAGTTCGTCCGCCGGACTCGGAATGCGGCGAGACTTTACGAGGGGCCTCGGGGTGCCAAAAATAAGCCGCGCCCAAAAATAAGTGCCCAAAGGTCGTGGTGCCAAAACCCCCCAGCGGAAAAATGGCCAAAAAACGGGTGGGCTATAGACTTGGTGGTGGGCGCGGGCGAAGTTCGTCCGCCGGACTCGGAATGCGGCGAGACTTTGTGAGGGGCCTCGGGGTGCCAAAAAAAAGCCGCGGACAAAGCCGCGCCCAAAAATAAGTGCCCGAAGGTCGTGGTGCCAAAACCCCCCAGCGGAAAAATGGCCAAAAAACGGGTGGGCTATAGCCTTGGTGGGGGGCGCGGGCGAAGTTCGTCCGCCGGACTCGGAATGCGGCGAGACTTTACGAGGGGCCTCTGGATGCCAAAAATAAGCGGCGGGCAAAGCCGCGCCCAAAAATAAGCGCCCGAAGGTCGTGGTGCCAACCCCCCAGCGGAAAAATGGCCAAAAAACGGGTGGGCTATTGCCTTGGTGGGGGGCGCGGGCGAAGTTCGTCAGCCGGACTCGGAATGCGGCGAGCCTTTACGAGGGGCCTCTGGATGCCAAAAATAAGCGGCGGGCAAAGCCGCGCCCAAAAATAAGCGCCCGAAGGTCGTGGTGCCAAAACCCCCCAGCGGAAAAATGGCCAAAAAACGGGTGGGCTATAGCCTTGGTGGGGGGCGCGGGCGAGACTTTACGAGGGGCCTCAGGGTGCCAAAAATAAGCCGCGGACAAAGCCGCGCCCAAAAATAAGCGCCCGAAGGTCGTGGTGCCATACCCCCCAGCGGAAAAATGGCCAAAAAACGGGTGGGCTATTGCCTTGGTGGGGGGCGCGGGCGAAGTTCGTCAGCCGGACTCGGAATGGGGCGAGACTTTGCGAGGGGCCTCGGGGTGCCAAAAAGAACCCGCGGGCAAAGCCGCGCCCAAAAATAAGCGCCCGAAGGTTGTGGTGCCAAAACCCCCCAGCGGAAAAATGGCCAAAAAACGGGTGGGCTATAGCCTTGGTGGGGGGCGCGGGCGAAGTTCGTCCGCCGGACTCGGAATGCGGCGAGACGTTGCGAGGGGCCTCGGGGTGCCAAAAATAAGCCGCGGGCAAAGCCGCGCCCGATGGTCGTGGTGCCAAAACCCCCCAGCGGAAAAATGGCCAAAAAACGGGTGGGCTATAGCCTTGGTGGGGGGCGCGGGCGAAGTTCGTCCGCCAGACTCGGAATGCGGCGAGCCTTTACGAGGGGCCTCTGGATGCCAAAAATAAGCGGCGGGCAAAGCCGCGCCCAAAAATAAGCGCCCGAAGGTCGTGGTGCCAAAACCCCCCAGCGGAAAAATGGCCAAAAAACGGGTGGGCTATAGCCTTGGTGGGGGGCGCGGGCGAAGTTCGTCCGCCGGACTCGGAATGCGGCGAGACTTTACGAGGGGCCTCGGGGTGCCAAAAATAAGCCGCGGGCAAAGCCGCGCCCAAAAATAAGTGCCCAAAGGTCGTGGTGCCAAAACCCCCCAGCGGAAAAATGGCCAAAAAACGGGTGGGCTATAGACTTGGTGGTGGGCGGGGGCGAAGTTCGTCCGCCGGACTCGGAATGCGGCGAGACTTTGTGAGGGGCCTCGGGGTGCCAAAAAAAAGCCGCGGACAAAGCCGCGCCCAAAAATAAGTGCCCGAAGGTCGTGGTGCCAAAACCCCCCAGCGGAAAAATGGCCAAAAAACGGGTGGGCTATAGCCTTGGTGGGGGGCGCGGGCGAAGTTCGTCCGCCGGACTCGGAATGCGGCGAGACTTTGCGAGGGGCCTCGGGGTGCCAAAAATAAGCCGCGGGCAAAGCCGCGCCCAAAAATAAGCGCCCGAAGGTCGTGGTGCCAAAACCCCCCAGCGGAAAAATGGCCAAAAAACGGGTGGGCTATAGCCTTGGTGGGGGGCGCGGGCGAGACTTTACGAGGGGCCTCGGGGTGCCAAAAATAAGCCGCGGGCAAAGCCGCGCCCAAAAATAAGCGCCCGAAGGTCGTGTTGCCAAAACCCCCCAGCGGAAAAATGGCCAAAAAACGGGTGGGCTATTGCCTTGGTGGGGGGCGTGGGCGAAGTTCGTCAGCCGGACTCGGAATGGGGCGAGACTTTGCGAGGGGCTTCGGGGTGCCAAAAAGAAGCCGCGGTCAAAGCCGCACCCAAAAATAAGCGCCCGAAGGTCGTGGTGCCAAAACCCCCCAGCGGAAAAATGGCCAAAAAACGGGTGGGCTATAGCCTTGGTGGGGGGCGCGGGCGAAGTTCGTCCGCCGGACTCGGAATGCGGCGAGACGTTGCGAGGGGCCTCGGGGTGCCAAAAATAAGCCGCGGGCAAAGCCGCGCCCGATGGTCGTGGTGCCAAAACCCCCCAGCGGAAAAATGGCCAAAAAACGGGTGGGCTATAGCCTTGGTGGGGGGCGCGGGCGAAGTTCATCCGCCAGACTCGGAATGCGGCGAGCCTTTACGAGGGGCCTCTGGATGCCAAAAATAAGCGGCGGGCAAAGCCGCGCCCAAAAATAAGCGCCCGAAGGTCGTGGTGCCAACCCCCCAGCGGAAAAATGGCCAAAAAACGGGTGGGCTATAGCCTTGGTGGGGGGCGCGGGCGAAGTTCGTCCGCCGGACTCGGAATGCGGCGAGACTTTACGAGGGGCCTCGGGGTGCCAAAAATAAGCCGCGGGCAAAGCCGCGCCCAAAAATAAGTACCCAAAGGTCGTGGTGCCAAAGCCCCCCAGCGGAAAAATGGCCAAAAAACGGGTGGGCTATAGACTTGGTGGTGGGCGCGGGCGAAGTTCGTCCGCCGGACTCGGAATGCGGCGAGACTTTGTGAGGGGCCTCGGGGTGCCAAAAAAAAGCCGCGGACAAAGCCGCGCCCAAAAATAAGTGCCCGAAGGTCGTGGTGCCAAAACCCCCCAGCGGAAAAATGGCCAAAAAACGGGTGGGCTATAGCCTTGGTGGGGGGCGCGGGCGAAGTTCGTCCGCCGGACTCGGAATGCGGCGAGACTTTGCGAGGGGCCTCGGGGTGCCAAAAATAAGCCGCGGGCAAAGCCGCGCCCAAAAATAAGCGCCCGAAGGTCGTGGTGCCAAAACCCCCCAGCGGAAAAATGGCCAAAAAACGGGTGGGCTATAGCCTTGGTGGGGGGCGCGGGCGAGACTTTACGAGGGGCCTCGGGGTGCCAAAAATAAGCCGCGGGCAAAGCCGCGCCCAACAATAAGCGCCCGAAGGTCGTGTTGCCAAAACCCCCCAGCGGAAAAATGGCCAAAAAACGGGTGGGCTATTGCCTTGGTGGGGGGCGTGGGCGAAGTTCGTCAGCCGGACTCGGAATGGGGCGAGACTTTGCGAGGGGCCTCGGGGTGCCAAAAAGAAGCCGCGGGCAAAGCCGCGCCCAAAAATAAGTGCCCGAAGGTCGTGGTGCCAAAACCCCCCAGCGGAAAAATGGCCAAAAAACGGGTGGGCTATAGCCTTGGTGGGGGGCGCGGGCGAAGTTCGTCCGCCGGACTCGGAATGCGGCGAGACGTTGCGAGGGGCCTCGGGGTGCCAAAAATAAGCCGCGGGCAAAGCCGCGCCCGATGGTCGTGGTGCCAAAACCCCCCAGCGGAAAAATGGCCAAAAAACGGGTGGGCTATAGCCTTGGTGGGGGGCGCGGGCGAGACTTTACGAGGGGCCTCGGGGTGCCAAAAATAAGCCGCGGGCAAAGCCGCGCCCAAAAATAAGCGCCCGAAGGTCGTGTTGCCAAAACCCCCCAGCGGAAAAATGGCCAAAAAACGGGTGGGCTATTGCCTTGGTGGGGGGCGCGGGCGAAGTTCGTCAGCCGGACTCGGAATGGGGCGAGACTTTGCGAGGGGCCTCGGGGTGCCAAAAAGAACCCGCGGGCAAAGCCGCGCCCAAAAATAAGCGCCCGAAGGTCGTGGTGCCAAAACCCCCCAGCGGAAAAATGGCCAAAAAACGGGTGGGCTATAGCCTTGGTGGGGGGCGCGGGCGAAGTTCGTCCGCCGGACTCGGAATGCGGCGAGACGTTGCGAGGGGCCTCGGGGTGCCAAAAATAAGCCGCGGGCAAAGCCGCGCCCGATGGTCGTGGTGCCAAAACCCCCCAGCGGAAAAATGGCCAAAAAACGGGTGGGCTATAGCCTTGGTGGGGGGCGCGGGCGAAGTTCGTCCGCCAGACTCGGAATGCGGCGAGCCTTTACGAGGGGCCTCTGGATGCCAAAAATAAGCGGCGGGCAAAGCCGCGCCCAAAAATAAGCGCCCGAAGGTCGTGGTGCCAAAACCCCCCAGCGGAAAAATGGCCAAAAAACGGGTGGGCTATAGCCTTGGTGGGGGGCGCGGGCGAAGTTCGTCCGCCGGACTCGGAATGCGGCGAGACTTTACGAGGGGCCTCGGGGTGCCAAAAATAAGCCGCGGGCAAAGCCGCGCCCAAAAATAAGTGCCCAAAGGTCGTGGTGCCAAAACCCCCCAGCGGAAAAATGGCCAAAAAACGGGTGGGCTATAGACTTGGTGGTGGGCGCGGGCGAAGTTCGTCCGCCGGACTCGGAATGCGGCGAGCCTTTGTGAGGGGCCTCGGGGTGCCAAAAAAAAGCCGCGGACAAAGCCGCGCCCAAAAATAAGTGCCCAAAGGTCGTGGTGCCAAAACCCCCCAGCGGAAAAATGGCCAAAAAACGGGTGGGCTATAGCCTTGGTGGGGGGCGCGGGCGAAGTTCGTCCGCCGGACTCGGAATGCGGCGAGACTTTGCGAGGGGCCTCGGGGTGCCAAAAATAAGCCGCGGGCAAAGCCGCGCCCAAAAATTAGCGCCCGAAGGTCGTGGTGCCAAAACCCCCCAGCGGAAAAATGGCCAAAAAACGGGTGGGCTATAGCCTTGGTGGGGGGCGCGGGCGAGACTTTACGAGGGGCCTCGGGGTGCCAAAAATAAGCCGCGGGCAAAGCCGCGCCCAAAAATAAGCGCCCGAAGGTCGTGTTGCCAAAACCCCCCAGCGGAAAAATGGCCAAAAAACGGGTGGGCTATTGCCTTGGTGGGGGGCGTGGGCGAAGTTCGTCAGCCGGACTCGGAATGGGGCGAGACTTTGCGAGGGGCCTCGGGGTGCCAAAAAGAAGCCGCGGGCAAAGCCGCGCCCAAAAATAAGTGCCCGAAGGTCGTGGTGCCAAAACCCCCCAGCGGAAAAATGGCCAAAAAACGGGTGGGCTATAGCCTTGGTGGGGGGCGCGGGCGAAGTTCGTCCGCCGGACTCGGAATGCGGCGAGACGTTGCGAGGGGCCTCGGGGTGCCAAAAATAAGCCGCGGGCAAAGCCGCGCCCGATGGTCGTGGTGCCAAAACCCCCCAGCGGAAAAATGGCCAAAAAACGGGTGGGCTATAGCCTTGGTGGGGGGCGCGGGCGAGACTTTACGAGGGGCCTCGGGGTGCCAAAAATAAGCCACGGGCAAAGCCGCGCCCAAAAATAAGCGCCCGAAGGTCGTGTTGCCAAAACCCCCCAGCGGAAAAATGGCCAAAAAACGGGTGGGCTATTGCCTTGGTGGGGGGCGTGGGCGAAGTTCGTCAGCCGGACTCGGAATGGGGCGAGACTTTGCGAGGGGCTTCGGGGTGCCAAAAAGAAGCCGCGGGCAAAGCCGCACCCAAAAATAAGCGCCCGAAGGTCGTGGTGCCAAAACCCCCCAGCGGAAAAATGGCCAAAAAACGGGTGGGCTATAGCCTTGGTGGGGGGCGCGGGCGAAGTTCGTCCGCCGGACTCGGAATGCGGCGAGACGTTGCGAGGGGCCTCGGGGTGCCAAAAATAAGCCGCGGGCAAAGCCGCGCCCGATGGTCGTGGTGCCAAAACCCCCCAGCGGAAAAATGGCCAAAAAACGGGTGGGCTATAGCCTTGGTGGGGGGCGCGGGCGAAGTTCGTCCGCCAGACTCGGAATGCGGCGAGCCTTTACGAGGGGCCTCTGGATGCCAAAAATAAGCGGCGGGCAAAGCCGCGCCCAAAAATAAGCTCCCGAAGGTCGTGGTGCCAAAACCCCCCAGCGGAAAAATGGCCAAAAAACGGGTGGGCTATAGCCTTGGTGGGGGGCGCGGGCGAAGTTCGTCCGCCGGACTCGGAATGCGGCGAGACTTTACGAGGGGCCTCGGGGTGCCAAAAATAAGCCGCGGGCAAAGCCGCGCCCAAAAATAAGTGCCCAAAGGTCGTGGTGCCAAAACCCCCCAGCGGAAAAATGGCCAAAAAACGGGTGGGCTATAGACTTGGTGGTGGGCGCGGGCGAAGTTCGTCCGCCGGACTCGGAATGCGGCGAGACTTTGTGAGGGGCCTCGGGGTGCCAAAAAAAAGCCGCGGACAAAGCCGCGCCCAAAAATAAGTGCCCGAAGGTCGTGGTGCCAAAACCCCCCAGCGGAAAAATGGCCAAAAAACGGGTGGGCTATAGCCTTGGTGGGGGGCGCGGGCGAAGTTCGTCCGCCGGACTCGGAATGCGGCGAGACTTTGCGAGGGGCCTCGGGGTGCCAAAAATAAGCCGCGGGCAAAGCCGCGCCCAAAAATTAGCGCCCGAAGGTCGTGGTGCCAAAACCCCCCAGCGGAAAAATGGCCAAAAAACGGGTGGGCTATAGCCTTGGTGGGGGGCGCGGGCGAGACTTTACGAGGGGCCTCGGGGTGCCAAAAATAAGCCGCGGGCAAAGCCGCGCCCAAAAATAAGCGCCCGAAGGTCGTGTTGCCAAAACCCCCCAGCGGAAAAATGGCCAAAAAACGGGTGGGCTGTTGCCTTGGTGGGGAGCGTGGGCGAAGTTCGCCAGCCGGACTCGGAATGGGGCGAGACTTTGCGAGGGGCCTCGGGGTGCCAAAAAGAAGCCGCGGGCAAAGCCGCGCCCAAAAATAAGCGCCCGAAGGTCGTGGTGCCAAAACCCCCCAGCGGAAAAATGGCCAAAAAACGGGTGGGCTATAGCCTTGGTGGGGGGCGCGGGCGAGACTTTACGAGGGGCCTCGGGGTGCCAAAAATAAGCCGCGGGCAAAGCCGCGCCCAAAAATAAGTGCCCAAAGGTCGTGGTGCCAAAACCCCCCAGCGGAAAAATGGCCAAAAAACGGGTGGGCTATAGACTTGGTGGTGGGCGCGGGCGAAGTTCGTCCGCCGGACTCGGAATGCGGCGAGACTTTGTGAGGGGCCTCGGGGTGCCAAAAAAAAGCCGCGGACAAAGCCGCGCCCAAAAATAAGTGCCCGAAGGTCGTGGTGCCAAAACCCCCCAGCGGAAAAATGGCCAAAAAACGGGTGGGCTATAGCCTTGGTGGGGGGCGCGGGCGAAGTTCGTCCGCCGGACTCGGAATGCGGCGAGACTTTGCGAGGGGCCTCGGGGTGCCAAAAATAAGCCGCGGGCAAAGCCGCGCCCAAAAATAAGCGCCCGAAGGTCGTGGTGCCAAAACCCCCCAGCGGAAAAATGGCCAAAAAACGGGTGGGCTATAGCCTTGGTGGGGGGCGCGGGCGAGACTTTACGAGGGGCCTCGGGGTGCCAAAAATAAGCCGCGGGCAAAGCCGCGCCCAAAACTAAGCGCCCGAAGGTCCTGTTGCCAAAACCCCCCAGCGGAAAAATGGCCAAAAAACGGGTGGGCTATTGCCTTGGTGGGGGGCGTGGGCGAAGTTCGTCAGCCGGACTCGGAATGGGGCGAGACTTTGCGAGGGGCTTCGGGGTGCCAAAAAGAAGCCGCGGGCAAAGCTGCACCCAAAAATAAGCACCCGAAGGTCGTGGTGCCAAAACCCCCCAGCGGAAAAATGGCCAAAAAACGGGTGGGCTATTGCCTTGGTGGGGGGCGTGGGCGAAGTTCGTCAGCCGGACTCGGAATGGGGCGAGACTTTGCGAGGGGCCTCGGGGTGCCAAAAAGAAGCCGCGGGCAAAGCCGCGCCCAAAAATAAGCGCCCGAAGGTTGTGGTGCCAAAACCCCCCAGCGGAAAAATGGCCAAAAAACGGGTGGGCTATAGCCTTGGTGGGGGGCGCGGGCGAAGTTCGTCCGCCGGACTCGGAATGCGGCGAGACGTTGCGAGGGGCCTCGGGGTGCCAAAAATAAGCCGCGGGCAAAGCCGCGCCCGATGGTCGTGGTGCCAAAACCCCCCAGCGGAAAAATGGCCAAAAAACGGGTGGGCTATAGCCTTGGTGGGGGGCGCGGGCGAAGTTCGTCCGCCAGACTCGGAATGCGGCGAGCCTTTACGAGGGGCCTCTGGATGCCAAAAATAAGCGGCGGGCAAAGCCGCGCCCAAAAATAAGCGCCCGAAGGTCGTGGTGCCAAAACCCCCCAGCGGAAAAATGGCCAAAAAACGGGTGGGCTATAGCCTTGGTGGGGGGCGCGGGCGAGACTTTACGAGGGGCCTCGGGGTGCCAAAAATAAGCCGCGGGCAAAGCCGCGCCCAAAACTAAGCGCCCGAAGGTCCTGTTGCCAAAACCCCCCAGCGGAAAAATGGCCAAAAAACGGGTGGGCTATTGCCTTGGTGGGGGGCGTGGGCGAAGTTCGTCAACCGGACTCGGAATGGGGCGAGACTTTGCGAGGGGCTTCGGGGTGCCAAAAAGAAGCCGCGGGCAAAGCCGCACCCAAAAATAAGCACCCGAAGGTCGTGGTGCCAAAACCCCCCAGCGGAAAAATGGCCAAAAAACGGGTGGGCTATTGCCTTGGTGGGGGGCGTGAGCGAAGTTCGTCAGCCGGACTCGGAATGCGGCGAGACTTTACGAGGGGCCTCGGGGTGCCAAAAATAAGCCGCGGGCAAAGCCGCGCCCAAAAATAAGTGCCCAAAGGTCGTGGTGCCAAAACCCCCCAGCGGAAAAATGGCCAAAAAACGGGTGGGCTATAGACTTGGTGGTGGGCGCGGGCGAAGTTCGTCCGCCGGACTCGGAATGCGGCGAGACTTTGTGAGGGGCCTCGGGGTGCCAAAAAAAAGCCGCGGACAAAGCCGCGCCCAAAAATAAGTGCCCGAAGGTCGTGGTGCCAAAACCCCCCAGCGGAAAAATGGCCAAAAAACGGGTGGGCTATAGCCTTGGTGGGGGGCGCGGGCGAAGTTCGTCCGCCGGACTCGGAATGCGGCGAGACTTTGCGAGGGGCCTCGGGGTGCCAAAAATAAGCCGCGGGCAAAGCCGCGCCCAAAAATAAGCGCCCGAAGGTCGTGGTGCCAAAACCCCCCAGCGGAAAAATGGCCAAAAAACGGGTGGGCTATAGCCTTGGTGGGGGGCGCGGGCGAGACTTTACGAGGGGCCTCGGGGTGCCAAAAATAAGCCGCGGGCAAAGCCGCGCCCAAAACTAAGCGCCCGAAGGTCCTGTTGCCAAAACCCCCCAGCGGAAAAATGGCCAAAAAACGGGTGGGCTATTGCCTTGGTGGGGGGCGTGGGCGAAGTTCGTCAGCCGGGCTCGGAATGGGGCGAGACTTTGCGAGGGGCTTCGGGGTGCCAAAAAGAAGCCGCGGGCAAAGCCGCACCCAAAAATAAGCGCCCGAAGGTCGTGGTGCCAAAACCCCCCAGCGGAAAAATGGCCAAAAAACGGGTGGGCCATTGCCTTGGTGGGGGGCGCGTGCGAAGTTCGTCCGCCGGACTCGGAATGCGGCGAGACTTTGCGAGGGGCCTCGGGGTGCCAAAAATAAGCCGCGGGCAAAGCCGTACCCAAAAATAAGCGCCCGAAGGTCGTGGTGCCAAAACCCCCCACCGGAAAAATTGCCAAAAAAACGGGTGGGCTATAGCCTTGGTGGTGGGCGCGGGCGAAGTTCGTCCGCCGGACTCGGAATGCGGCGAGACTTTGCGAGGGGCCTCGGGGTGCCAAAAAAAAGCCGCGGACAAAGCCGCGCCCTAAAATAAGCGCCCGAAGGTCGTGGTGCCAAAACCCCCCTGCGGAAAAATGGCCAAAAAACGGGTGGGCTATAGCCTTGGTGGGGGGCGCGGGCGAAGTTCGTCCGCTGGACTCGGAATGCGGCGAGACTTTGCGAGGGGCCTCGGGGTGCCAAAAATAAGCCGCGGCCAAAGCCGTGCCCAAAAATAAGAGCCCGAAGGTCGTGGTGCCAAAACCCCCCAGCGGAAAAATGGCCAAAAAACGGGTGGGCTATAGCCTTGGTGGGGGGCGCGGGCGAGACATTACGAGGGGCCTCGGGGTGCCAAAAATAAGCCGCGGGCAAAGCCGCGCCCAAAAATAAGCGCCCGAAGGTCGTGGTGCCAAAACCCCCCAGCGGAAAAATGGCCAAAAAATGGGTGGGCTATAGCCTTGGTGGGGGGCGCGGGCGAAGTTCGTCCGCCGGACTCGGAATGCGGCGAGACTTTGCGTGGGGCCTCGGGGTGCCAAAAATAAGCTGCGGGCAAAGCCGCGCCCAAAAATAAGCGCCCGAAGGTCGTGGTGCCAAAACCCCCCAGCGGAAAAATGGCCAAAAAACGGGTGGGCTATTGCCTTGGTGGGGGGCGCGGGCGAAGTTCGTCCGCCGGACTCGGAATGCGGCGAGACTTTGCGAGGGGCCTCGGGGTGCCAAAAATAAGCCGCGGGCAAAGCCGTACCCAAAAATAAGCGCCCGAAGGTCGTGGTGCCAAAACCCCCCACCGGAAAAATTGCCAAAAAAACGGGTGGGCTATAGCCTTGGTGGTGGGCGCGGGCGAAGTTCGTCCGCCGGACTCGGAATGCGGCGAGACTTTGCGAGGGGCCTCGGGGTGCCAAAAAAAAGCCGCGGACAAAGCCGCGCCCAAAAATAAGTGCCCGAAGGTCGTGGTGCCAAAACCCCCCAGCGGAAAAATGGCCAAAAAACGGGTGGGCTATAGCCTTGGTGGGGGGCGCAGGCGAAGTTCGTCCGCTGGACTCGGAATGCGGCGAGACTTTGCGAGGGGCCTCGGGGTGCCAAAAATAAGCCGCGGCCAAAGCCGCGCCCAAAAATAAGCGCCCGAAGGTCGTGGTGCCAAAACCCCCCAGCGGAAAAATGGCCAAAAAACGGGTGGGCTATAGCCTTGGTGGGGGGCGCGGGCGAAGTTCGTCCGCCGGACTCGGAATGCGGTGAGACTTTGCGAGGGGCCTCGGGGTACCAAAAATAAGCCGCGGGCAAAGCCGCGCCCAAAAATAAGCGCCCGAAGGTCGTGGTGCCAAAACCCCCCAGCGCAAAAATGGCCAAAAAACGGGTGGGCTATAGCCTTGGTGGGGGGCACGGGCGAAGTTCGTCCGCCGGACTCGGAATGCGGCGAGACTTTGCGAGGGGCCTCGGGGTGCCAAAAATAAGCCGCGGGCAAAGCCGCGCCCGAAGGTTGTGGTGCCAAAACCCCCCAGCGGAAAAATGGCTAAAAAACGGGTGGGCTATAGCCTTGGTGGGGGGCGCGGGCGAAGTTCGTCCGCCGGACTCGGAATGCGGCGAGACTTTGCGAGGGGCCTCGGGGTGCGAAAAATAAGCCGCGGGCAAAGCCGCGCCCAAGAATAAGCGCCCGAAGGTCGTGGTGCCAAAACCCCCCAGCGGAAAAATGGCCAAAAACGGGTGGGCTATAGCCTTGGTGGGGGGCGCGGGCGAAGTTCGTCCGCCGGACTCGGAATGCGGCGAGACTTTACGAGGGGCATCGCGGTGCCAAAAATAAGCCGCGGGCAAAGCCGCGCCCGAATGTCGTGGTGCCAAAACCCCCCAGCGGAAAAATGGCCAAAAAACGGGTGGGCTATAGCCTTGGTGGGGGGCGCGGGCGAAGTTCGTCCGCCGGACTCGGAATGCGGCGAGACTTTGCGAGGGGCCTCGGGGTGCCAAAAATAAGCCGCGGGCAAAGCCGCGCCCAAAAATAAGCGCCCGAAGGTCGTGGTGCCAAAACCCCCCAGCGGAAAAATGGCCAAAAAACGGGTGGGCTATAGCCTTGGTGGGGGGCGCGGGCGAAGTTCGTCCGCCGGACTCGGAATGCGGCGAGACTTTGCGAGGGGCCTCGGGGTGCCAAAAATAAGCCGCGGGCAAAGCCGCGCCCAAGAATAAGCGCCCGAAGGTCGTGGTGCCAAAACCCCCCAGCGGAAAAATGGCCAAAAACGGGTGGGCTATAGCCTTGGTGGGGGGCGCGGGCGAAGTTCGTCCGCCGGACTCGGAATGCGGCGAGACTTTACGAGGGGCATCGCGGTGCCAAAAATAAGCCGCGGGCAAAGCCGCGCCCGAATGTCGTGGTGCCAAAACCCCCCAGCGGAAAAATGGCCAAAAAACGGGTGGGCTATAGCCTTGGTGGGGGGCGCGGGCGAAGTTCGTCCGCCGGACTCGGAATGCGGCGAGACTTTGCGAGGGGCCTCGGGGTGCCAAAAATAAGCCGCGGGCAAAGCCGCGCCCAAAAATAAGCGCCCGAAGGTCGTGGTGCCAAAACCCCCCAGCGGAAAAATGGCCAAAAAACGGGTGGGCTATAGCCTTGGTGGGGGGCGCGGGCGAAGTTCGTCCGCCGGACTCGGAATGCGGTGAGACTTTGCGAGGGGCCTCGGGGTACCAAAAATAAGCCGCGGGCAAAGCCGCGCCCAAAAATAAGCGCCCGAAGGTCGTGGTGCCAAAACCCCCCAGCGCAAAAATGGCCAAAAAACGGGTGGGCTATAGCCTTGGTGGGGGGCACGGGCGAAGTTCGTCCGCCGGACTCGGAATGCGGCGAGACTTTGCGAGGGGCCTCGGGGTGCCAAAAATAAGCCGCGGGCAAAGCCGCGCCCGAAGGTTGTGGTGCCAAAACCCCCCAGCGGAAAAATGGCTAAAAAACGGGTGGGCTATAGCCTTGGTGGGGGGCGCGGGCGAAGTTCGTCCGCCGGACTCGGAATGCGGCGAGACTTTGCGAGGGGCCTCGGGGTGCGAAAAATAAGCCGCGGGCAAAGCCGCGCCCAAGAATAAGCGCCCGAAGGTCGTGGTGCCAAAACCCCCCAGCGGAAAAATGGCCAAAAACGGGTGGGCTATAGCCTTGGTGGGGGGCGCGGGCGAAGTTCGTCCGCCGGACTCGGAATGCGGCGAGACTTTACGAGGGGCATCGCGGTGCCGAAAATAAGCCGCGGGCAAAGCCGCGCCCGAATGTCGTGGTGCCAAAACCCCCCAGCGGAAAAATGGCCAAAAAACGGGTGGGCTATAGCCTTGGTGGGGGGCGCGGGCGAAGTTCGTCCGCCGGACTCGGAATGCGGCGAGACTTTGCGAGGGGCCTCGGGGTGCCAAAAATAAGCCGCGGGCAAAGCCGCGCCCAAAAATAAGCGCCCGAAGGTCGTGGTGCCAAAACCCCCCAGCGGAAAAATGGCCAAAACAAGGGGTGGGCTATAGCCTTGGTGGGGGGCGCGGGCGAAGTTCGTCCGCCGGACTCGGAATGCGGCGAGACTTTGCGAGGGGCCTCGGGGTGCCAAAAAGAAGCCACGGGCAAAGCCGCGCCCGAAGGTCATGGTGCCAAAACCCCCCAGCGGAAAAATGGCCAAAAAACGGGTGGGCTATAGCCTTGGTGGGGGGCGCGGGCGAAGTTCGTCCGCCGGACTCGGAATGCGGCGAGACTTTGCGAGGGGCCTCGGGGTGCCAAAAATAAGCCGCGGGCAAAGCCGCGCCCAAAAATAAGCGCCCGAAGGTCGTGGTGCCAAAACCCCCCAGCGGAAAAATGGCCAATAAAGGGTGGGCTATAGCCTTGGTGGGGGGCGCGGGCGAAGTTCGTCCGCCGGACTCGGAATGCGGCGAGACTTTGCGAGGGGCCTCGGGGTGCCAAAAATAAGCCACGGGCAAAGCCGCGCCCAAAAATAAGTGCCCGAAGGTCGTGGTGCCAAAACCCCCCAGCGGAAAAATGGCCAAAAAACGGGTGGGCTATAGCCTTGGTGGGGGGCGCGGGCGAAGTTCGTCCGCCGGACTCGGAATGCGGCGAGACTTTACGAGGGGCCTCGGGGTGCCAAAAATAAGCCGCGGGCAAAGCCGCGCCCAAAAATAAGTGCCCAAAGGTCGTGGTGCCAAAACCCCCCAGCGGAAAAATGGGCAAAAAACGGGTGGGCTATAGCCTTGGTGGTGGGCGCGGGCGAAGTTCGTCCGCCGGACTCGGAATGCGGCGAGACTTTGTGAGGGGCCTCGGGGTGCCAAAAAAAAGCCGCGGACAAAGCCGCGCCCAAAAATAAGCGCCCGAAGGTCGTGGTGCCAAAACCCCCCAGCGGAAAAATGGCCAAAAAACGGGTGGGCTATAGCCTTGGTGGGGGGCGCGGGCGAGACTTTACGAGGGGCCTCGGGGTGCCAAAAATAAGCCGCGGGCAAAGCCGCGCCCAAAAATAAGCGCCCGAAGGTCGTGTTGCCAAAACCCCCCAGCGGAAAAATGGCCAAAAAACGGGTGGGCTATTGCCTTGGTGGGGGGCGTGGGCGAAGTTCGTCAGCCGGACTCGGAATGGGGCGAGACTTTGCGAGGGGCTTCGGGGTGCCAAAAAGAAGCCGCGGGCAAAGCCGCACCCAAAAATAAGCGCCCGAAGGTCGTGGTGCCAAAACCCCCCAGCGGAAAAATGGCCAAAAAACGGGTGGGCTATAGCCTTGGTGGGGGGCGCGGGCGAAGTTCGTCCGCCGGACTCGGAATGCGGCGAGACGTTGCGAGGGGCCTTGGGGTGCCAAAAATAAGCCGCGGACAAAGCCGCGCCCAAAAATAAGCGCCCGAAGGTCGTGGTGCCAAAACCCCCCAGCGGAAAAATGGCCAAAAAACGGGTGGGCTATAGCCTTGGTGGGGGGCGCGGGCGAAGTTCGTCCGCCGGACTCGGAATGCGGCGAGACTTTGCGAGGGGCCTCGGGGTGCCAAAAAAAATCCGCGGGCAAAGCCGCGCCCAAAAATAAGCGCCCGAAGGTCGTGGTGCCAAAACCCCCCAGCGGAAAAATGGCCAAAAAACGGGTGGGCTATAGCCTTGGTGGGGGGCGCGGGCGAAGTTCGTCCGCCGGATTCGGAATGCGGCGAGACTTTGCGAGGGGCCTCGGGGTGCCAAAAATAAGCCGCGGGCAAAGCCGCGCCCAAAAATAAGCACCCGAAGGTCGTGGTGCCAAAACCCCCCAGCGGAAAAATGGCCAAAAAATGGGTGGGCTATAGCCTTGGTGGGGGGCGCGGGCGAAGTTCGTCCGCCGGACTCGGAATGCGGCGAGACTTTGCGAGGGGCCTTGGGGTGCCAAAAATAAGCCGCGGGCAAAGCCGCGCCCGAAGGTCGTGGTGCCAAAACCCCCCAGCGGAAAAATGGCCAAAAAACGGGTGGGCTATAGCCTTGGTGGGGGGCGCGGGCGAAGTTCGTCCGCCGGACTCGGAATGCGGCGAGACTTTACGAGGGGCCTCGGGGTGCCAAAAATAAGCCGCGGGCAAAGCCGCGCCCAAAAATAAGTGCCCAAAGGTCGTGGTGCCAAAACCCCCCAGCGGAAAAATGGCCAAAAAACGGGTGGGCTATAGCCTTGGTGGTGGGCGCGGGCGAAGTTCGTCCGCCGGACTCGGAATGCGGCGAGACTTTGTGAGGGGCCTCGGGGTGCCAAAAAAAAGCCGCGGACAAAGCCGCGCCCAAAAATAAGCGCCCGAAGGTCGTGGTGCCAAAACCCCCCAGCGGAAAAATGGCCAAAAAACGGGTGGGCTATAGCCTTGGTGGGGGGCGCGGGCGAGACTTTACGAGGGGCCTCGGGGTGCCAAAAATAAGCCGCGGGCAAAGCCGTGCCCAAAAATAAGCGCCCGAAGGTCGTGTTGCCAAAACCCCCCAGCGGAAAAATGGCCAAAAAACGGGAGGGCTATTGCCTTGGTGGGGGGCGTGGGCGAAGTTCGTCAGCCGGACTCGGAATGGGGCGAGACTTTGCGAGGGGCTTCGGGGTGCCAAAAAGAAGCCGCGGGCAAAGCCGCACCCAAAAATAAACGCCCGAAGGTCGTGGTGCCAAAACCCCCCAGCGGAAAAATGGCCAAAAAACGGGTGGGCTATAGCCTTGGTGGGGGGCGCGGGCGAAGTTCGTCCGCCGGACTCGGAATGCGGCGAGACGTTGCGAGGGGCCTAGGGGTGCCAAAAATAAGCCGCGGACAAAGCCGCGCCCAAAAATAAGCGCCCGAAGGTCGTGGTGCCAAAACCCCCCAGCGGAAAAATGGCCAAAAAACGGGTGGGCTATAGCCTTGGTGGGGGGCGCGGGCGAAGTTCGTCCGCCGGACTCGGAATGCGGCGAGACTTTGCGAGGGGCCTCGGGGTGCCAAAAAAAATCCGCGGGCAAAGCCGCGCCCAAAAATAAGCGCCCGAAGGTCGTGGTGCCAAAACCCCCCAGCGGAAAAATGGCCAAAAAACGGGTGGGCTATAGCCTTGGTGGGGGGCGCGGGCGAAGTTCGTCCGCCGGACTCGGAATGCGGCGAGACTTTGCGAGGGGCCTCGGGGTGCCAAAAATAAGCGGCGGGCAAAGCCGCGCCCAAAAATAAGCGCCCGAAGGTCGTGGTGCCAAAACCCCCCAGCGCAAAAATGGCCAAAAAACGGGTGGGCTATAGCCTTGGTGGGGGGCGCGGGCGAAGTTCGTCCGCCGGACTCGGAATGCGGCGAGACGTTGCGAGGGGCCTAGGGGTGCCAAAAATAAGCCGCGGACAAAGCCGCGCCCAAAAATAAGCGCCCGAAGGTCGTGTTGCCAAAACCCCCCAGCGGAAAAATGGCCAAAAAACGGGTGGGCTATTGCCTTGGTGGGGGGCGTGGGCGAAGTTCGTCAGCCGGACTCGGAATGGGGCGAGACTTTGCGAGGGGCTTCGGGGTGCCAAAAAGAAGCCGCGGGCAAAGCCGCACCCAAAAATAAGCGCCCGAAGGTCGTGGTGCCAAAACCCCCCAGCGGAAAAATGGCCAAAAAACGGGTGGGCTATAGCCTTGGTGGGGGGCGCGGGCGAAGTTCGTCCGCCGGACTCGGAATGCGGCGAGACGTTGCGAGGGGCCTTGGGGTGCCAAAAATAAGCCGCGGACAAAGCCGCGCCCAAAAATAAGCGCCCGAAGGTCGTGGTGCCAAAACCCCCCAGCGGAAAAATGGCCAAAAAACGGGTGGGCTATAGCCTTGGTGGGGGGCGCGGGCGAAGTTCGTCCGCCGGACTCGGAATGCGGCGAGACTTTGCGAGGGGCCTCGGGGGTGCCAAAAAAAATCCGCGGGCAAAGCCGCGCCCAAAAATAAGCGCCCGAAGGTCGTGGTGCCAAAACCCCCCAGCGGAAAAATGGCCAAAAAACGGGTGGGCTATAGCCTTGGTGGGGGGCGCGGGCGAAGTTCGTCCGCCGGATTCGGAATGCGGCGAGACTTTGCGAGGGGCCTCGGGGTGCCAAAAATAAGCCGCGGGCAAAGCCGCGCCCAAAAATAAGCACCCGAAGGTCGTGGTGCCAAAACCCCCCAGCGGAAAAATGGCCAAAAAATGGGTGGGCTATAGCCTTGGTGGGGGGCGCGGGCGAAGTTCGTCCGCCGGACTCGGAATGCGGCGAGACTTTGCGAGGGGCCTTGGGGTGCCAAAAATAAGCCGCGGGCAAAGCCGCGCCCGAAGGTCGTGGTGCCAAAACCCCCCAGCGGAAAAATGGCCAAAAAACGGGTGGGCTATAGCCTTGGTGGGGGGCGCGGGCGAAGTTCGTCCGCCGGACTCGGAATGCGGCGAGACTTTACGAGGGGCCTCGGGGTGCCAAAAATAAGCCGCGGGCAAAGCCGCGCCCAAAAATAAGTGCCCAAAGGTCGTGGTGCCAAAACCCCCCAGCGGAAAAATGGCCAAAAAACGGGTGGGCTATAGCCTTGGTGGTGGGCGCGGGCGAAGTTCGTCCGCCGGACTCGGAATGCGGCGAGACTTTGTGAGGGGCCTCGGGGTGCCAAAAAAAAGCCGCGGACAAAGCCGCGCCCAAAAATAAGCGCCCGAAGGTCGTGGTGCCAAAACCCCCCAGCGGAAAAATGGCCAAAAAACGGGTGGGCTATAGCCTTGGTGGGGGGCGCGGGCGAGACTTTACGAGGGGCCTCGGGGTGCCAAAAATAAGCCGCGGGCAAAGCCGTGCCCAAAAATAAGCGCCCGAAGGTCGTGTTGCCAAAACCCCCCAGCGGAAAAATGGCCAAAAAACGGGAGGGCTATTGCCTTGGTGGGGGGCGTGGGCGAAGTTCGTCAGCCGGACTCGGAATGGGGCGAGACTTTGCGAGGGGCTTCGGGGTGCCAAAAAGAAGCCGCGGGCAAAGCCGCACCCAAAAATAAACGCCCGAAGGTCGTGGTGCCAAAACCCCCCAGCGGAAAAATGGCCAAAAAACGGGTGGGCTATAGCCTTGGTGGGGGGCGCGGGCGAAGTTCGTCCGCCGGACTCGGAATGCGGCGAGACGTTGCGAGGGGCCTAGGGGTGCCAAAAATAAGCCGCGGACAAAGCCGCGCCCAAAAATAAGCGCCCGAAGGTCGTGGTGCCAAAACCCCCCAGCGGAAAAATGGCCAAAAAACGGGTGGGCTATAGCCTTGGTGGGGGGCGCGGGCGAAGTTCGTCCGCCGGACTCGGAATGCGGCGAGACTTTGCGAGGGGCCTCGGGGTGCCAAAAAAAATCCGCGGGCAAAGCCGCGCCCAAAAATAAGCGCCCGAAGGTCGTGGTGCCAAAACCCCCCAGCGGAAAAATGGCCAAAAAACGGGTGGGCTATAGCCTTGGTGGGGGGCGCGGGCGAAGTTCGTCCGCCGGACTCGGAATGCGGCGAGACTTTGCGAGGGGCCTCGGGGTGCCAAAAATAAGCGGCGGGCAAAGCCGCGCCCAAAAATAAGCGCCCGAAGGTCGTGGTGCCAAAACCCCCCAGCGCAAAAATGGCCAAAAAACGGGTGGGCTATAGCCTTGGTGGGGGGGCGCGGGCGAAGTTCGTCCGCCGGACTCGGAATGCGGCGAGACTTTGCGAGGGGCCTCGGGGTGCCAAAAATAAGCCGCGGGCAAAGCCGCGCCCGAAGGTTGTGGTGCCAAAACCCCCCAGCGGAAAAATGGCTAAAAAACGGGTGGGCTATAGCCTTGGTGGGGGGCGCGGGCGAAGTTCGTCCGCCGGACTCGGAATGCGGCGAGACTTTGCGAGGGGCCTCGGGGTGTGAAAAATAAGCCGCGGGCAAAGCCGCGCCCAAGAATAAGCGCCCGAAGGTCGTGGTGCCAAAACCCCCCAGCGGAAAAATGGCCAAAAAACGGGTGGGCTATAGCCTTGGTGGTGGGCGCGGGCGAAGTTCGTCCGCCGGACTCGGAATGCGGCGAGACTTTGTGAGGGGCCTCGGGGTGCCAAAAAAAAGCCGCGGACAAAGCCGCGCCCAAAAATAAGCGCCCGAAGGTCGTGGTGCCAAAACCCCCCAGCGGAAAAATGGCCAAAAAACGGGTGGGCTATAGCCTTGGTGGGGGGCGCGGGCGAGACTTTACGAGGGGCCTCAGGGTGCCAAAAATAAGCCGCGGGCAAAGCCGCGCCCAAAAATAAGCGCCCGAAGGTCGTGTTGCCAAAACCCCCCAGCGGAAAAATGGGCAAAAAACGGGTGGGCTATTGCCTTGGTGGGGGGCGTGGGCGAAGTTCGTCAGCCGGACTCGGAATGGGGCGAGACTTTGCGAGGGGCTTCGGGGGTGCCAAAAAGAAGCCGCGGGCAAAGCCGCACCCAAAAATAAGCGCCCGAAGGTCGTGGTGCCAAAACCCCCCAGCGGAAAAATGGCCAAAAAACGGGTGGGCTATAGCCTTGGTGGGGGGCGCGGGCGAAGTTCGTCCGCCGGACTCGGAATGCGGCGAGACGTTGCGAGGGGCCTCGGGGGTGCCAAAAATAAGCCGCGGACAAAGCCGCGCCCAAAAATAAGCGCCCGAAGGTCGTGGTGCCAAAACCCCCCAGCGGAAAAATGGCCAAAAAACGGGTGGGCTATAGCCTTGGTGGTGGGCGCGGGCGAAGTTCGTCCGCCGGACTCGGAATGCGGCGAGACTTTGTGAGGGGCCTCGGGGTGCCAAAAAAAAGCCGCGGACAAAGCCGCGCCCAAAAATAAGCGCCCGAAGGTCGTGGTGCCAAAACCCCCCAGCGGAAAAATGGCCAAAAAACGGGTGGGCTATAGCCTTGGTGGGGGGCGCGGGCGAGACTTTACGAGGGGCCTCGGGGTGCCAAAAATAAGCCGCGGGCAAAGCCGCGCCCAAAAATAAGCGCCCGAAGGTCGTGTTGCCAAAACCCCCCAGCGGAAAAATGGGCAAAAAACGGGTGGGCTATTGCCTTGGTGGGGGGCGTGGGCGAAGTTCGTCAGCCGGACTCGGAATGGGGCGAGACTTTGCGAGGGGCTTCGGGGTGCCAAAAAGAAGCCGCGGGCAAAGCCGCACCCAAAAATAAGCGCCCGAAGGTCGTGGTGCCAAAACCCCCCAGCGGAAAAATGGCCAAAAAACGGGTGGGCTATAGCCTTGGTGGGGGGCGCGGGCGAAGTTCGTCCGCCGGACTCGGAATGCGGCGAGACGTTGCGAGGGGCCTCGGGGTGCCAAAAATAAGCCGCGGACAAAGCCGCGCCCAAAAATAAGCGCCCGAAGGTCGTGGTGCCAAAACCCCCCAGCGGAAAAATGGCCAAAAAACGGGTGGGCTATAGCCTTGGTGGTGGGCGCGGGCGAAGTTCGTCCGCCGGACTCGGAATGCGGCGAGACTTTGTGAGGGGCCTCGGGGTGCCAAAAAAAAGCCGCGGACAAAGCCGCGCCCAAAAATAAGCGCCCGAAGGTCGTGGTGCCAAAACCCCCCAGCGGAAAAATGGCCAAAAAACGGGTGGGCTATAGCCTTGGTGGGGGGCGCGGGCGAGACTTTACGAGGGGCCTCGGGGTGCCAAAAATAAGCCGCGGGCAAAGCCGCGCCCAAAAATAAGCGCCCGAAGGTCGTGTTGCCAAAACCCCCCAGCGGAAAAATGGCCAAAAAACGGGTGGGCTATTGCCTTGGTGGGGGGCGTGGGCGAAGTTCGTCAGCCGGACTCGGAATGGGGCGAGACTTTGTGAGGGGCTTCGGGGTGCCAAAAAGAAGCCGCGGGCAAAGCCGCACCCAAAAATAAGCGCCCGAAGGTCGTGGTGCCAAAACCCCCCAGCGGAAAAATGGCCAAAAAACGGGTGGGCTATAGCCTTGGTGGGGGGCGCGGGCGAAGTTCGTCCGCCGGACTCGGAATGCGGCGAGACTTTGCGAGGGGCCTCGGGGTGCCAAAAATAAGCGGCGGGCAAAGCTGTGCCCAAAAATAAGCGCCCGAAGGTCGTGGTGCCAAAACCCCCCAGCGCAAAAATGGCCAAAAAACGGGTGGGCTATAGCCTTGGTGGGGGGCGCGGGCGAAGTTCGTCCGCCGGACTCGGAATGCGGCGAGACTTTGCGAGGGGCCTCGGGGTGCCAAAAATAAGCCGCGGGCAAAGCCGCGCCCGAAGGTTGTGGTGCCAAAACCCCCCAGCGGAAAAATGGCTAAAAAACGGGTGGGCTATAGCCTTGGTGGGGGGCGCGGGCGAAGTTCGTCCGCCGGACTCGGAATGCGGCGAGACTTTGCGAGGGGCCTCGGGGTGTGAAAAATAAGCCGCGGGCAAAGCCGCGCCCAAGAATAAGCGCCCGAAGGTCGTGGTGCCAAAACCCCCCAGCGGAAAAATGGCCAAAAAACGGGTGGGCTATAGCCTTGGTGGTGGGCGCGGGCGAAGTTCGTCCGCCGGACTCGGAATGCGGCGAGACTTTGTGAGGGGCCTCGGGGTGCCAAAAAAAAGCCGCGGACAAAGCCGCGCCCAAAAATAAGCGCCCGAAGGTCGTGGTGCCAAAACCCCCCAGCGGAAAAATGGCCAAAAAACGGGTGGGCTATAGCCTTGGTGGGGGGCGCGGGCGAGACTTTACGAGGGGCCTCGGGGTGCCAAAAATAAGCCGCGGGCAAAGCCGCGCCCAAAAATAAGCGCCCGAAGGTCGTGTTGCCAAAACCCCCCAGCGGAAAAATGGCCAAAAAACGGGTGGGCTATTGCCTTGGTGGGGGGCGTGGGCGAAGTTCGTCAGCCGGACTCGGAATGGGGTGAGACTTTGCGAGAGGCTTCGGGGTGCCAAAAAGAAGCCGCGGGCAAAGCCGCACCCAAAAATAAGCGCCCGAAGGTCGTGGTGCCAAAACCCCCCAGCGGAAAAATGGCCAAAAAACGGGTGGGCTATAGCCTTGGTGGGGGGCGCGGGCGAAGTTCGTCCGCCGGACTCGGAATGCGGCGAGACTTTGCGAGGGGCCTCGGGGTGCCAAAAATAAGCCGCGGACAAAGCCGCGCCCAAAAATAAGCGCCCGAAGGTCGTGGTGCCAAAACCCCCCAGCGCAAAAATGGCCAAAAAACGGGTGGGCTATAGCCTTGGTGGGGGGCGCGGGCGAAGTTCGTCCGCCGGACTCGGAATGCGGCGAGACTTTGCGAGGGGCCTCGGGGTGCCAAAAATAAGCCGCGGGCAAAGCCGCGCCCGAAGGTTGTGGTGCCAAAACCCCCCAGCGGAAAAATGGCTAAAAAACGGGTGGGCTATAGCCTTGGTGGGGGGCGCGGGCGAAGTTCGTCCGCCGGACTCGGAATGCGGCGAGACTTTGCGAGGGGCCTCGGGGTGTGAAAAATAAGCCGCGGGCAAAGCCGCGCCCAAGAATAAGCGCCCGAAGGTCGTGGTGCCAAAACCCCCCAGCGGAAAAATGGCCAAAAAACGGGTGGGCTATAGCCTTGGTGGTGGGCGCGGGCGAAGTTCGTCCGCCGGACTCGGAATGCGGCGAGACTTTGTGAGGGGCCTCGGGGTGCCAAACAAAAGCCGCGGACAAAGCCGCGCCCAAAAATAAGCGCCCGAAGGTCGTGGTGCCAAAACCCCCCAGCGGAAAAATGGCCAAAAAACGGGTGGGCTATAGCCTTGGTGGGGGGCGCGGGCGAGACTTTACGAGGGGCCTCGGGGTGCCAAAAATAAGCCGCGGGCAAAGCCGCGCCCAAAAATAAGCGCCCGAAGGTCGTGTTGCCAAAACCCCCCAGCGGAAAAATGGCCAAAAAACGGGTGGGCTATTGCCTTGGTGGGGGGCGTGGGCGAAGTTCGTCAGCCGGACTCGGAATGGGGTGAGACTTTGCGAGAGGCTTCGGGGTGCCAAAAAGAAGCCGCGGGCAAAGCCGCACCCAAAAATAAGCGCCCGAAGGTCGTGGTGCCAAAACCCCCCAGCGGAAAAATGGCCAAAAAACGGGTGGGCTATAGCCTTGGTGGGGGGCGCGGGCGAAGTTCGTCCGCCGGACTCGGAATGCGGCGAGACTTTGCGAGGGGCCTCGGGGTGCCAAAAATAAGCCGCGGACAAAGCCGCGCCCAAAAATAAGCGCCCGAAGGTCGTGGTGCCAAAACCCCCCAGCGGAAAAATGGCCAAAAAACGGGTGGGGTATAGCCTTGGTGGGGGGCGCGGGCGAAGTTCGTCCGCCGGACTCGGAATGCGGCGAGACTTTGCGAGGGGCCTCGGGGTGCCAAAAAA
This sequence comes from Citrus x limon, assembly GCA_034663535.1. Lineage (NCBI taxonomy): Eukaryota > Viridiplantae > Streptophyta > Magnoliopsida > Sapindales > Rutaceae > Citrus > Citrus x limon. The sequence goes on from CM067999.1 coordinate 30,667,148, forward strand.
AATCCGCGGGCAAAGCCGCGCCCAAAAATAAGCGCCCGAAGGTCGTGGTGCCAAAACCCCCCAGCGGAAAAATGGCCAAAAAACGGGTGGGCTATAGCCTTGGTGGGGGGCGCGGGCGAAGTTCGTCCGCCGGATTCGGAATGCGGCGAGACTTTGCGAGGGGCCTCGGGGTGCCAAAAATCAGCCGCGGGCAAAGCCGCGCCCAAAAATAAGCACCCGAAGGTCGTGGTGCCAAAACCCCCCAGCGGAAAAATGGCCAAAAAATGGGTGGGCTATAGCCTTGGTGGGGGGCGCGGGCGAAGTTCGTCCGCCGGACTCGGAATGCGGCGAGACTTTGCGAGGGGCCTTGGGGTGCCAAAAATAAGCCGCGGGCAAAGCCGCGCCCGAAGGTCGTGGTGCCAAAACCCCCCAGCGGAAAAATGGCCAAAAAACGGGTGGGCTATAGCCTTGGTGGGGGGCGCGGGCGAAGTTCGTCCGCCGGACTCGGAATGCGGCGAGACTTTACGAGGGGCCTCGGGGTGCCAAAAATAAGCCGCGGGCAAAGCCGCGCCCAAAAATAAGTGCCCAAAGGTCGTGGTGCCAAAACCCCCCAGCGGAAAAATGGCCAAAAAACGGGTGGGCTATAGCCTTGGTGGTGGGCGCGGGCGAAGTTCTTCCGCCGGACTCGGAATGCGGCGAGACTTTGTGAGGGGCCTCGGGGTGCCAAAAAAAAGCCGCGGACAAAGCCGCGCCCAAAAATAAGCGCCCGAAGGTCGTGGTGCCAAAACCCCCCAGCGGAAAAATGGCCAAAAAACGGGTGGGCTATAGCCTTGGTGGGGGGCGCGGGCGAGACTTTACGAGGGGCCTCGGGGTGCCAAAAATAAGCCGCGGGCAAAGCCGCGCCCAAAAATAAGCGCCCGAAGGTCGTGTTGCCAAAACCCCCCAGCGGAAAAATGGCCAAAAAACGGGTGGGCTATTGCCTTGGTGGGGGGCGTGGGCGAAGTTCGTCAGCCGGACTCGGAATGGGGCGAGACTTTGCGAGGGGCTTCGGGGTGCCAAAAAGAAGCCGCGGGCAAAGCCGCACCCAAAAATAAGCGCCCGAAGGTCGTGGTGCCAAAACCCCCCAGCGGAAAAATGGCCAAAAAACGGGTGGGCTATAGCCTTGGTGGGGGGCGCGGGCGAAGTTCGTCCGCCGGACTCGGAATGCGGCGAGACGTTGCGAGGGGCCTAGGGGTGCCAAAAATAAGCCGCGGACAAAGCCGCGCCCAAAAATAAGCGCCCGAAGGTCGTGGTGCCAAAACCCCCCAGCGGAAAAATGGCCAAAAAACGGGTGGGCTATAGCCTTGGTGGGGGGCGCGGGCGAAGTTCGTCCGCCGGACTCGGAATGCGGCGAGACTTTGCGAGGGGCCTCGGGGGTGCCAAAAAAAATCCGCGGGCAAAGCCGCGCCCAAAAATAAGCGCCCGAAGGTCGTGGTGCCAAAACCCCCCAGCGGAAAAATGGCCAAAAAACGGGTGGGCTATAGCCTTGGTGGGGGGCGCGGGCGAAGTTCGTCCGCCGGACTCGGAATGCGGCGAGACTTTGCGAGGGGCCTCGGGGTGCCAAAAATAAGCGGCAGGCAAAGCCGCGCCCAAAAATAAGCGCCCGAAGGTCGTGGTGCCAAAACCCCCCAGCGCAAAAATGGCCAAAAAACGGGTGGGCTATAGCCTTGGTGGGGGGCGCGGGCGAAGTTCGTCCGCCGGACTCGGAATGCGGCGAGACTTTGCGAGGGGCCTCGGGGTGCCAAAAATAAGCCGCGGGCAAAGCCGCGCCCGAAGGTTGTGGTGCCAAAACCCCCCAGCGGAAAAATGGCTAAAAAACGGGTGGGCTATAGCCTTGGTGGGGGGCGCGGGCGAAGTTCGTCCGCCGGACTCGGAATGCGGCGAGACTTTGCGAGGGGCCTCGGGGTGTGAAAAATAAGCCGCGGGCAAAGCCGCGCCCAAGAATAAGCGCCCGAAGGTCGTGGTGCCAAAACCCCCCAGCGGAAAAATGGCCAAAAACGGGTGGGCTATAGCCTTGGTGGGGGGCGCGGGCGAAGTTCGTCCGCCGGACTCGGAATGCGGCGAGACTTTGCGAGGGGCATCGCGGTGCCAAAAATAAGCCGCGGGCAAAGCCGCGCCCGATTGTCGTGGTGCCAAAACCCCCCAGCGGAAAAATGGCCAAAAAACGGGTGGGCTATAGCCTTGGTGGGGGGCGCGGGCGAAGTTCGTCCGCCGGACTCGGAATGCGGCGAGACTTTGCGAGGGGCCTCGGGGTACCAAAACTAAGCCGCGGGCAAAGCCGCGCCCAAGAATAAGCGCCCGAAGGTCGTGGTGCCAAAACCCCCCAGCGGAAAAATGGCCAAAACAAGGGGTGGGCTATAGCCTTGGTGGGGGGCGCGGGCGAAGTTCGTCCGCCGGACTCGGAATGCGGCGAGACTTTGCGAGGGGCCTCGGGGTGCCAAAAAGAAGCCACGGGCAAAGCTGCGCCCAAAAATAAGCGCCCGAAGGTCGTGGTGCCAAAACCCCCCAGCGGAAAAATGGCCAAAAAAACGGGTGGGCTATAGCCTTGGTGGGGGGCGCGGGCGAAGTTCGTCCGCCGGACTCGGAATGCGGCGAGGACTTTGTGAGGGGCCTCGGGGTGCCAAAAATAAGCCGCGGGCAAAGCCGCGCCAAAAAATAAGCGCCCGAAGGTTGTGGTGCCAAAACCCCCCAGCGGAAAAATGGCCAAAAAACGGGTGGGCTATAGCCTTGGTGGGGGGCGTGGGCGAAGTTCGTCCGCCGGACTCGGAATGCGGCGAGACTTTGCGAGGGGCATTGCGGTGCCAAAAATAAGCCGCGGGCAAAGCCGCGCCCGAAGGTCATGGTGCCAAAACCCCCCAGCGGAAAAATGGCCAAAAAACGGGTGGGCTATAGCCTTGGTGGGGGGCGCGGGCGAAGTTCGTCCGCCGGACTTGGAATGCGGCGAGACTTTGTGAGGGGCCTCGGGGTGCCAAAAATAAGCCGCGGGCAAAGCCGCGCCCGAAGGTCATGGTGCCAAAACCCCCCAGCAGAAAAATGGCCAAAAAACGGGTGGGTTATAGCCTTGGTGGGGGGGCGCGGGCGAAGTTCGTCCGCCGGACTCGGAATGCGGCGAGACTTTGCGAGGGGCCTCGGGTTGCCAAAAATAAGCCGCGGGCAAAGCCGCGCCCAAAAAATAAGCACCCGAAGGTCGTGGTGCCAAAACCCCCCAGCGGAAAAATGGCCAAAAAAACGGGTGGGCTATAGCCTTGGTGGGGGGGCGCGGGCGAAGTTCGTCCGCCGGACTCGGAATGCGGCGAGACTTTGCGAGGGGCCTCGGGGGTGCCAAAAATAAGCCGCGGGCAAAGCCGCGCCCGAAGGTCGTGGTGCCAAAACCCCCCAGCGGAAAAATGGCCAAAAAACGGGTGGGCTATAGCCTTGGTGGGGGGCGCGGGCGAAGTTCGGCCGCCGGACTCGGAATGCAGCGAGACTTTGCGAGGGGCCTAGGGGTGCCAAAAATAAGCCGCGGGCAAAGCCGCGCCCAAAAATAAGCGCCCGAAAGTCGTGGTGCCAAAACCCCCCAGCGGAAAAATGGCCAAAAAACGGGGTGGTCTATAGCCTTGGTGGGGGGCGCGGGCGAAGTTCGTCCGCCGGACTCGGAATGCGGCGAGACTTTGCGAGGGGCCTCGAGGTGCCAAAAATAAGCTGCGGGCAAAGCCGCGCCCAAAAATAAGCGCCCGAAGGTCGTGGTGCCAAAACCCCCCAGCGGAAAAATGGCCAAAAAACGGGTGGGCTATAGCCTTGGTGGGGGGCGCGGGCGAAGTTCGTCCGCCGGACTCGGAATGCGGGGAGACTTTGCGAGGGGCCTCGGGGTGCCAAAAATAAGCCGCCGGCAAAGCCACGCCCAAAAATAAGCACCCGAAGGTCGTGGTGCCAAAACCCCCCAACGAAAAATGGCCAAAAAACGGGTGGGCTATAGCCTTGGTGGGGGGCGCGGGCGAAGTTCGTCCGCCGGACTCGGAATGCGGCGAGACTTTGCGAGGGTCCTCGCGGTGCCAAAAATAAGCCGCGGGCAAAGCCGCGCCCAAAAATAAGCGCCCGAAGGTCGTGGTGCCAAAACCCCCCAACGGAAAAATGGCCAAAAAACGGGTGGGCTATAGCCTTGGTGGGGGGCGCGGGCGAAGTTCGTCCGCCGGACTCAGAATGCGGCGAGACTTTGCGAGGGGCCTCGCGGTGCAAAAATAAGCCGCGGGCAAAGCCGCGCCCAAAAATAAGCGCCCGAAGGTCGTGGTGCCAAAACCCCCTAGCGGAAAAATGGCCAAAAAACGGGTGGGCTATAGCCTTGGTGGGGGGCGCGGGCGAAGTTCGTCCGCCGGACTCGGAATGCGGCGAGACTTTGCGAGGGGCCTCGCGGTTCCAAAAATAAGCCGCGGGCAAAGCCGCCCCCAAAAATAAGTGCCCGAAGGTCGTGGTGCCAAAACCCCCCAGCGGAAAAATGGCCAAAAAACGGGTGGGCTATAGCCTTGGTGGGGGGGCGGGGGCGAAGTTCGTCCGCCGGACTCGGAATGCGGCGAGCCTTTGCGAGGAGCCTCACGGTTCCAAAAATAAGCCACGGCCAAAGCCGCGCCCGAAGGTCGTGGTGCCAAAACCCCCCAGCGGAAAAATGGCCAAAAAACGGGTGGGCTATAGCGTTGGTGGGGGGGCGCGGGCGAAGTTCGTCCGCCGGACTCGGAATGCGGCGAGACTTTGCGAGGGGCCTAGCGGTGCCAAAAATAAGCCGTGGGCAAAGCCGCGCCCAAAAATAAGCGCCCGAAGGTCGTGGTGCCAAAACCCCCCAACGGAAAAATGGCCAAAAAACGGGTGGGCTATAGCCTTGGTGGGGGGCGCGGGCGAAGTTCGTCCGCCGGACTCGGAATGCGGCGAGACTTTGCGAGGGGCCTCGCGGTGCAAAAATAAACCGCGGGCAAAGCCGCGCCCAAAAATAAGCGCCCGAAGGTCGTGGTGCCAAAACCCCCCAGCGGAAAAATGGCCAAAAAACGGGTGGGTTATAGCCTTGGTGGGGGGCGCGGGCGAAGTTCGTCCGCCGGACTCGGAATGCGGCGAGACTTTGCGAGGGTCCTCGCGGTGCCAAAAATAAGCCGCGGGCAAAGCCGCGCCCAAAAATAAGCGCCCGAAGGTCGTGGTGCCAAAACCCCCCAACGGAAAAATGGCCAAAAAACGGGTGGGCTATAGCCTTGGTGGGGGGCGCGGGCGAAGTTCGTCCGCCGGACTCAGAATGCGGCGAGACTTTGCGAGGGGCCTCGCGGTGCAAAAATAAGCCGCGGGCAAAGCCGCGCCCAAAAATAAGCGCCCGAAGGTCGTGGTGCCAAAACCCCCCAGCGGAAAAATGGCCAAAAAACGGGTGGGCTATAGCCTTGGCGGGGGGCGCGGGCGAAGTTCGTCCGCCGGACTCGGAATGCGGCGAGACTTTGCGAGGGGCCTCGCGGTTCCAAAAATAAGCCGCGGGCAAAGCCGCCCCCAAAAATAAGTGCCCGAAGGTCGTGGTGCCAAAACCCCCCAGCGGAAAAATGGCCAAAAAACGGGTGGGCTATAGCCTTGGTGGGGGGCGGGGGGCGAAGTTCGTCCGCCGGACTCGGAATGCGGCGAGCCTTTGCGAGGGAGCCTCACGGTTCCAAAAATAAGCCACGGCCAAAGCCGCGCCCGAAGGTCGTGGTGCCAAAACCCCCCCAGCGGAAAAATGGCCAAAAAACGGGTGGGCTATAGCGTTGGTGGGGGGCGCGGGCGAAGTTCGTCCGCCGGACTCGGAATGCGGCGAGACTTTGCGAGGGGCCTAGCGGTGCCAAAAATAAGCCGTGGGCAAAGCCGCGCCCAAAAATAAGCGCCCGAAGGTCGTGGTGCCAAAACCCCCCAACGGAAAAATGGCCAAAAAACGGGTGGGCTATAGCCTTGGTGGGGGGCGCGGGCGAAGTTCGTCCGCCGGACTCGGAATGCGGCGAGACTTTGCGAGGGGCCTCGCGGTGCAAAAATAAACCGCGGCAAAGCCGCGCCCAAAAATAAGCGCCCGAAGGTCGTGGTGCCAAAACCCCCCAGCGGAAAAATGGCCAAAAAACGGGTGGGTTATAGCCTTGGTGGGGGGCGCGGGCGAAGTTCGTCCGCCGGACTCGGAATGCGGCGAGACTTTGCGAGGGGCCTCGCGGTTCCAAAAATAAGCCGCGGGCAAAGCCGCGCCCAAAAATAAGTGCTCGAAGGTCGTGGTGCCAAAACCCCCCAGCGGAAAAATGGCCAAAAAACGGGTGGGCTATAGCCTTGGTGGGGGGGCGGGGGCGAAGTTCGTCCGCCGGACTCGGAATGCGGCGAACCTTTGCGAGGAGCCTCACGGTGCCAAAAATAAGCCACGGCCAAAGCCGCGCCCGAAGGTCGTGGTGCCAAAACCCCCCAGCGGAAAAATGGCCAAAAAACGGGTGGGCTATAGCGTTGGTGGGGGGCGCGGGCGAAGTTTGTCCGCCGGACTCGGAATGCGGCGAGACTTTGCGAGGGGCCTAGCGGTGCCAAAAATAAGCCACGGGCAAAGCCGCGCCCAAAAATAAGCGCCCGAAGGTCGTGGTGCCAAAACCCCCCAGCGGAAAAATGGCCAAAAAACGGGTGGGCTATAGCCTTGGTGGGGGGCGCGGCGAAGTTCGTCCGCCGGACTCGGAATGCGGCGAGACTTTGCGAGGGGCCTCGGGGTGCCAAAAATAAGCCGCGGGCAAAGCCGCGCCCAAAAATAAGCGCCCGATGGTCGTGGTGCCAAAACCCCCCAGCGGAAAAAATGGCCAAAAAACGGGGTGGGCTATAGCCTTGGTGGGGGGCGCGGGCGAAGTTCGTCCGCCGGACTCGGAATGCGGCGAGACTTTGCGAGGGGCCTCGGGGTGCCAAAAATAAGCCGCGGGCAAAGCCGCGCCCAAAAATAAGGCCCCGAAGGTCGTGGTGCCAAAACCCCCCAGCGGAAAAATGGCCAAAAAACGGGTGGGCTATAGCCTTGGTGGGGGGCGCGGGCGAAGTTCGCCCGCCGGACTCGGAATGCGGCGAGACTTTGCGAGGGGCCTCGGGGTGCCAAAAATAAGCCGCGCCCAAAAATAAGCGCCCGACGGTCGTGGTGCCAAGACCCCCCAGCGGAAAAATGGCCAAAAAACGGGTGGGCTATAGCCTTGGTGGGGGGCGCGGGCGAAGTTCGTCCGCCGGACTCGGAATGCGGCGAGACTTTGCGAGGGGCCTCAGGGTGCCAAAAATAAGCCGCGCCCAAAAATAAGCGCCCGAAGGTCGTGGTGCCAAAACCCCCCAGCGGAAAAATGGCCAAAAAACGGGTGGGCTATAGCCTTGGTGGGGGGGCGCGGGCGAAGTTCGTCCGCCGGACTCGGAATGCGGCGAGACTTTGCGAGGGGCCTCGGGGTGCCAAAAATAAGCCGCGCCCAAAAATAAGCGCCCGACGGTCGGGGTGCCAAAACCCCCCAGCGGAAAAAATGGCCAAAAAACGGGTGGGCTATAGCCTTGGTGGGGGGCGCGGGCGAAGTTCGTCCGCCGGACTTGGAATGCGGCGAGACTTTGCGAGGGGCCTCGGGGGTACCAAAAATAAGCCGCGGGGCAAAGCCGCGCCCAAAAATAAGCGCCCGAAGGTCGTGGTGCAAAAACCCCCCATCGGAAAAATGGCCAAAAAACGGGTGGGCTATAGCCTTGGTGGGGGGCGCGGGCGAAGTTCGTCCGCCGGACTCGGAATGCGGCGAGACTTTGCGAGGGGCCTCGGGGTGCCAAAAATAAGCCGCCGGAAAAGCCACGCCCAAAAATAAGCACCCGAAGGTCGTGGTGCCAAAACCCCCCAACGGAAAAATGGCCAAAAAACGGGTGGGCTATAGCCTTGGTGGGGGGCGCGGGCGAAGTTCGTCCGCCGGACTCGGAATGCGGCGAGACTTTGCGAGGGTCCTCGCGGTGCCAAAAATAAGCCGCGGGCAAAGCCGCGCCCAAAAATAAGCGCCCGAAGGTCGTGGTGCCAAAACCCCCCAACGGAAAAATGGCCAAAAAACGGGTGGGCTATAGCCTTGGTGGGGGGCGCGGGCGAAGTTCGTCCGCCGGACTCAGAATGCGGCGAGACTTTGCGAGGGACCTCGCGGTGCAAAAATAAGCCGCGGGCAAAGCCGCGCCCAAAAATAAGCGCCCGAAGGTCGTGGTGCCAAAACCCCCCAGCGGAAAAATGGCCAAAAAACGGGTGGGCTATAGCCTTGGTGGGGGGCGCGGGCGAAGTTCGTCCGCCGGACTCGGAATGCGGCGAGACTTTGCGAGGGGCCTCGCGGTTCCAAAAATAAGCCGCGGGCAAAGCCGCCCCCAAAAATAAGTGCCCGAAGGTCGTGGTGCCAAAACCCCCCAGCGGAAAAATGGCCAAAAAACGGGTGGGCTATAGCCTTGGTGGGGGGCGGGGGCGAAGTTCGTCCGCCGGACTCGGAATGCGGCGAGCCTTTGCGAGGAGCCTCACGGTGCCAAAAATAAGCCACGGCCAAAGCCGCGCCCGAAGGTCGTGGTGCCAAAACCCCCCAGCGGAAAAATGGCCAAAAAACGGGTGGGCTATAGCGTTGGTGGGGGGCGCGGGCGAAGTTCGTCCGCCGGACTCGGAATGCGGCGAGACTTTGCGAGGGGCCTAGCGGTGCCAAAAATAAGCCGCGGGCAAAGCCGCGCCCAAAAATAAGCGCCCGAAGGTCGTGGTGCCAAAACCCCCCAACGGAAAAATGGCCAAAAAACGGGTGGGCTATAGCCTTGGTGGGGGGCGCGGGCGAAGTTCGTCCGCCGGACTCGGAATGCGGCGAGACTTTGCGAGGGGCCTCGCGGTGCAAAAATAAACCGCGGGCAAAGCCGCGCCCAAAAATAAGCGCCCGAAGGTCGTGGTGCCAAAACCCCCCAGCGGAAAAATGGCCAAAAAACGGGTGGGTTATAGCCTTGGTGGGGGGCGCGGGCGAAGTTCGTCCGCCGGACTCGGAATGCGGCGAGACTTTACGAGGGGCCTCGCGGTTCCAAAAATAAGCCGCGGGCAAAGCCGCGCCCAAAAATAAGTGCTCGAAGGTCGTGGTGCCAAAACCCCCCAGCGGAAAAATGGCCAAAAAACGGGTGGGCTATAGCCTTGGTGGGGGGCGGGGGCGAAGTTCGTCCGCCGGACTCGGAATGCAGCGAGCCTTTGCGAGGAGCCTCACGGTGCCAAAAATAAGCCACGGCCAAAGCCGCGCCCGAAGGTCGTGGTGCCAAAACCCCCCAGCGGAAAAATGGCCAAAAAACGGGTGGGCTATAGCGTTGGTGGGGGGCGCGGGCGAAGTTCGTCCGCCGGACTCGGAATGCGGCGAGACTTTGCGAGGGGCCTAGCGGTGCCAAAAATAAGCCACGGGCAAAGCCGCGCCCAAAAATAAGCGCCCGAAGGTCGTGGTGCCAAAACCCCCCAGCGGAAAAATGGCCAAAAAACGGGTGGGCTATAGCCTTGGTGGGGGGCGCGGGCGAAGTTCGTCCGCCGGACTCGGAATGCGGCGAGACTTTGCGAGGGGCCTCGGGGGTGCCAAAAATAAGCCGCGGGCAAAGCCGCGCCCAAAAATAAGCGCCCGATGGTCGTGGTGCCAAAACCCCCCAGCGGAAAAATGGCCAAAAAACGGGTGGGCTATAGCCTTGGTGGGGGGCGCGGGCGAAGTTCGTCCGCCGGGCTCGGAATGCGGCGAGACTTTGCGAGGGGCCTCGGGGTGCCAAAAATAAGCCGCGGGCAAAGCCGCGCCCAAAAATAAGCGCCCGAAGGTCGTGGTGCCAAAACCCCCCAGCGGAAAAATGGCCAAAAAACGGGTGGGCTATAGCCTTGGTGGGGGGCGCGGGCGAAGTTCGTCCGCCGGACTCCTCGGAATGCGGCGAGACTTTGCGAGGGCCTCGGGGTGCCAAAAATAAGCCGCGCCCAAAATAAGCGCCCGACGGTCGTGGTGCCAAGACCCCGCAGCGGAAAAATGGCCAAAAAACGGGTGGGCTATAGCCTTGGTGGGGGGCGCGGGCGAAGTTCGTCCGCCGGACTCGGAATGCGGCGAGACTTTGCGAGGGGCCTCAGGGTGCCAAAAATAAGCCGCGCCCAAAAATAAGCGCCCGAAGGTCGTGGTGCCAAAACCCCCAGCGGAAAAATGGCCAAAAAACGGGTGGGCTATAGCCTTGGTGGGGGGCGCGGTGCGAAGTTCGTCCGCCGGACTCGGAATGCGGCGAGACTTTGCGAGGGGCCTCGGGGTGCCAAAAATAAGCCGCGCCCAAAAATAAGCGCCCGACGGTCGGGGTGCCAAAACCCCCCAGCGGAAAAATGGCCAAAAAACGGGTGGGCTATAGCCTTGGTGGGGGGCGCGGGCGAAGTTCGTCCGCCGGACTCGGAATGCGGCGAGACTTTGCGAGGGGCCTCGGGGTGCCAAAAATAAGCGCAAGCAAAGCCGCGCCCAAAAATAAGCGCCCGAAGGTCGTGGTGCCAAAACCCCCCAGCGGAAAAATGGCCAAAAAACGGGTGGGCTATAGCCTTGGTGGGGGGCGCGGCGAAGTTCGTCCGTCGGACTCGGAATGCGGCGAGACTTTGCGAGGGGCCTCGGGGTGCCAAAAATAAGCCGCGGACAAAGTCGCGCCCAAAAATAAGCGCCCGAAGGGCGTGGTGCCAAAACCCCCCAGCGGAAAAATGGCCAAAAAACGGGTGGGCTATAGCCTTGGTGGCGGGCGCGGGCGAAGTTCGTCCGCCGGACTCGGAATGCCTTGAGGCTTTGTGAGGGGCCTCGGGGTGCCAAAAATAAGCCGCGGGCAAAGCCGCGCCCAAAAATAAGCGCCCGAAGGTCGTGGTGCCAAAAAAATGGCCAAAAAACGGGTGGGCTATAGCCTTGCTGGGGGGCGCGGGCGAAGTTCGTCAGCCGGACTCGGAATGCGGCGAGACTTTGCGAGGGGCCTCGCGGTGCCAAAAAGAAGCCGCGGGCAAAGCCGCGCCCAAAAATAAGCGCCCGAAGGTCGTGGTGCCAAAACCCCCCAGCGGAAAAATGGCCAAAAAACGGGTGGGCTATAGCCTTGGTGGGGGGCGCGGGCGAAGTTCGTCTGCCGGACTCGGAATGCGGCGAGACTTTGCGAGGGGCCTCGGGGGTGCCAAAAATAAGCCGCGGGCAAAGCCGCGCCCAAAAATAAGCGCCCGAAGGTCGTGGTGCCAAAACCCCCCAGCGGAAAAATGGCCAAAAAACGGGTGGGCTATAGCCTTGGTGGGGGGCGCGGGCGAAGTTCGTCCGCGGGACTCGGAATGCGGCGAGACTTTGCGAGGGGCCTCGGGGTGCCAAAAATAAGCCACGGGCAATGCCGCGCCCAAAAATAAGCGCCCGAAGGTCGTGGTGCCAAAACCCCCCAGCGGAAAAATGGCCAAAAAACGGGTGGGCTATAGCCTTGGTGGGGGGCGCGGGCGAAGTTCGTCCGCCGGACTCGGAATGCGGCGAGACTTTGCGAGGGGCCTAGGGGTGCCAAAAATAAGCCGCGGGCAAAGCCGCGCCCAAAAATAAGCGCCCGATGGTCGTGGTGTAAAAACCGCCCAGCGGAAAAATGGCCAAAAAACAGGTGGGCTATAGCCTTGGTGGGGGGCGCGGGCGAAGTTCGTCCGCCGGACTCGGAATGCGGCGAGACTTTGCGAGGCGCCTCGCGGTGCCAAAAATAAGCCGCGGGCAAAGCCGCTCCCAAAAATAAGCGTCCAAAGGTAGTGGTGCCAAGACCCCCCAGCGGAAAAATGGCCAAAAAACGGGTGGGCTATAGCATTGGTGGGGGGCGCGGGCGAAGTTCGTCCGCCGGACTTGGAATGCGGCGAGACTTTGCGAGCGGCCTCGGGGTGCCAAAAATAAGCCGCGGGCTAAGCCGCGCCCAAAAATAAGCGCCCGACGGTCGTGGTGCCAAAACCCCCCAGCGGAAAAATGGCCAAAAAACGGGTGGGCTATAGCCTTGGTGGGGGGGCGCGGGGCGAAGTTCGTCCGCCGGACTCGGAATGCGGCGAGGACTTTGCGAGGCGCCCTCGCGGTGCCAAAAATAAGCCGCGGGCAAAGCCGGCGCCAAAAATAAGCGCGCCGATGGTCGTGGTGTAAAAACCGCCCAGCGGAAAAATGGCCAAAAAACAGGTTGGGGTATAGCCTTGGTGGGGGGCGCGGGCGAAGTTCGTCCGCCGGACTCGGAATGCGGCGAGACTTTGCGAGGCGCCTCGCGGTGCCAAAAATAAGCCGCGGGCAAAGCCGCTCCCAAAAATAAGCGTCCCAAAGGTAGTGGTGCCAAGACCCCCCAGCGGAAAAAATGGCCAAAAAACGGGTGGGCTATAGCATTGGTGGGGGGCGCGGGCGAAGTTCGTCCGCCGGACTTGGAATGCGGCGAGACTTTGCGAGCGGCCTCGGGGGGTGCCAAAAATAAGCCGCGGGCTAAGCCGCGCCCAAAAATAAGCGCCCGACGGTCGTGGTGCCAAAACCCCCCAGCGGAAAAATGGCCAAAAAACGGGTGGGCTATAGCCTTGGTGGGGGGGCGCGGGCGAAGTTCGTCCGCCGGACTCGGAATGCGGCGAGACCTTTGCGAGGCGCCTCGCGGGTGCCAAAAATAAGCCGCGGGCAAAGCCGCGGGCAAAAATAAGCGCCCGAAGGTCGTGGTGCCAAAACCCCCCAGCGGAAAAATGGCCAAAAAACGGGTGGGCTATAGCATTGGTGGGGGGGCGCGGGCGAAGTTCGTCCGCCGGACTCGGAATGCGGCGAGACTTTGCGAGGGGCCTCGCGGTGCCAAAAATAAGCCGCGGGCAAAGCCGCGCCCGAAGGTCGTGGTGCAAAACCCCCCAGCGGAAAAATGGCCAAAAACGGGTGGGGTATAGCCTTGGTGGGGGGCGCGGGCGAAGTTCGTCCGCCGGACTCGGAATGCGGCGACACTTTTGCGAGGGGCCTCGGGGTGCCAAAAATAAGCCGCGGGCAAAGCCGCACCCAAAAATAAGCGCCCGACGGTCGTGGTGCCAAAACCCCCCAGCGGAAAAATGGCCAAAAAACGGGTGGGCTATAGCCTTGGTGGGGGGCGCGGGCGAAGTTCGTCCGCCGGACTCGGAATGCGGCGAGACTTTGCGAGGCGCCTCGCGGTGCCAAAAATAAGCCGCGGGCAAAGCCGCTCCCAAAAATAAGCGTCCAAAGGTCGTGGTGCCAAAACCCCCCAGCGGAAAAATGGCCAAAAAACGGGTGGGCTATAGCATTGGTGGGGGGCGCGGGCGAAGTTCGTCCGCCGGACTCGGAATGCGGCGAGACTTTGCGAGGGGCCTCGGGGTGCCAAAAATAAGCCGCGGGCAAAGCCGCGCCCAAAAAGAAGCGCCCGAAGGTCGTGGTGCCCAAACCCCCCAGCGGAAAAATGGCCAAAAAACGGGTGGGCTATAGCCTTGGTGGGGGGCGCGGGCGAAGTTCGTCCGCCGGACTCGGAATGCGGTGAGACTTTGCGAGGGGCCTCGGGGTACCAAAAATAAGCTGCGGGCAAAGCCGCGCCCGAAGGACGTGGTGCCAAAACCCCCCAGTGGAAAAATGGCCAAAAACGGGTGGGCTATAGCCTTGGTGGGGGGCGCGGGCGACATTCGTCCGCCGGACTCGGAATGCGGCGAGACTTTGCGAGGGGACTCACGGTGCCAAAAATAATCCGCGGGCAACAGCCGCGCCCAAAAATAAGCGCCCGAAGGTCGTGGTGCCAAAACCCCCCAGCGGAAAAATGGCCAAAAAACGGGTGGGCTATAGCATTGGTGGGGGGCGCGGGCGAAGTTCGTCCGCCGGACTCGGAATGCGGCGAGACTTTGCGAGGGCCTCGGGGTGCCAAAAATAAGCCGCGGGCAAAGCCGCGCCCAAAAAGAAGCGCCCGAAGGTCGTGGTGCCCAAACCCCCCAGCGGAAAAATGGCCAAAAAACGGGTGGGCTATAGCCTTGGTGGGGGGCGCGGGCGAAGTTCGTCCGCCGGACTCGGAATGCGGTGAGACTTTGCGAGGGGCCTCGGGGTACCAAAAATAAGCTGCGGGCAAAGCCGCGCCCGAAGGACGTGGCGCCAAAACCCCCCAGTGGAAAAATGGCCAAAAAACGGGTGGGCTATAGCCTTGGTGGGGGCGCGGGCGACATTCGTCCGCCGGACTCGGAATGCGGCGAGACTTTGCGAGTGGCCTCACGGTGCCAAAAATAATCCGCGGGCAAAGCCGCGCCCAAAATAAGCGCCCGAAGGTCGTGGTGCCAAAACCCCCCAGCGGAAAAATGGCCAAAAAACGGGTGGGCTATAGCATTGGTGGGGGGCGCGGGCGAAGTTCGTCCGCCGGACTCGGAATGCGGCGAGACTTTGCGAGGGGCCTCGCGGTGCCAAAAATAAGCCGCGGGCAAAGCCGCGCCCAAAAATAAGCGCCCGAAGGTCGTGGTGCAAAAACCCCCCAGCGGAAAAATGGCCAAAAAACGGGTGGGGTATAGCCTTGGTGGGGGGCGCGGGCGAAGTTCGTCCGCCGGACTCGGAATGCGGCGAGACTTTGCGAGGGGCCTCGGGGTGCCAAAAATAAGCCGCGGGCAAAGCCGCGCCCAAAAATAAGCGCCCGAAGGTCGTGGTGCCAAAACCCCCCAGCGGAAAAATGGCCAAAAAACGGGTGGGCTATAGCCTTGGTGGGGGGCGCGGGCGAAGTTCGTCCGCCGGACTCGGAATGCGGCGAGACTTTGCGAGGCGCCTCGCGGTGCCAAAAATAAGCCGTGGACAAAGCCGCGCCCAAAAATAAGCGCTCGAAGGTCGTGGTGCCAAAACCCCCCAGCGGAAAAATGGCCAAAAAACGGGTGGGCTATAGCATTGGTGGGGGGGCGCGGGCGAAGTTCGTCCGCCGGACTCGGAATGCGGCGAGACTTTGCGAGGGGCCTCGCGGTGCCAAAAATAAGCCGCGGGCAAAGCCGCGCCCAAAAATAAGCGCCCGAAGGTCGTGGTGCAAAAACCCCCCAGCGGAAAAATGGCCAAAAAACGGGTGGGGTATAGCCTTGGTGGGGGGGCGCGGGCGAAGTTCGTCCGCCGGACTCGGAATGCGGCGAGACTTTGCGAGGGGCCTCGGGGTGCCAAAAATAAGCCGCGGGCAAAGCCGCGCCCAAAAATAAGCGCCCGAAGGTCGTGGTGCCAAAACCCCCCAGCGGAAAAATGGCCAAAAAACGGGTGGGCTATAGCCTTGGTGGGGGGCGCGGGCGAAGTTCGTCCGCCGGACTCGGAATGCGGCGAGACTTTGCGAGGCGCCTCGCGGTGCCAAAAATAAGCCGTGGACAAAGCCGCGCCCAAAAATAAGCGCTCGAAGGTCGTGGTGCCAAAACCCCCCAGCGGAAAAATGGCCAAAAAACGGGTGGGCTATAGCATTGGTGGGGGGCGCGGGCGAAGTTCGTCTGCCGGACGCGGAATGCGGCGAGACTTTGCGAGGGGCCTCGGGGTGCCAAAAATAAGCCGCGGGCAAAGCCGCGCCCAAAAAGAAGCGCCCGAAGGTCGTGGTGCCAAAACCCCCCAGCGGAAAAATGGCCAAAAAACGGGTGGGCTATAGCCTTGGTGGGGGGCGCGGGCGAAGTTCGTCCGCCGGAGTCGGAATGCGGTGAGACTTGGCGAGGGGCCTCGGGGTGCCAAAAATAAGCCGCGAACAAAGCCGCGCCCAAAAATAAGCGCCCGAAGGTCGTGGTGCCAAAACCCCCCAGCGGAAAAATGGCCAAAAAACGGGTGGGCTATAGCCTTGGTGGGGGGCGCGGGCGAAGTTCGTCCGCCGGACTCGGAATGCGGCGAGACTTTGCGAGGGGCCTCGGGGTGCCAAAAATAAGCCACGGGCAATGCCGCGCCCAAAAATAAGCGCCCGAAGGTCGTGGTGCTAAAACCCCCCAGCGGAAAAATGGCCAAAAAACGGATGGGCTATAGCCTTGGTGGTGGGCGCGGGCGAAGTTCGTCCGCCGGACTCGGAATGGGGCGAGACTTTGCGAGGGGCCTCGGGGTACCAAAAATAAGCTGCGGGCAAAGCCGCGCCCGAAGGACGTGGTGCCAAAACCCCCCAGCGGAAAAATGGCCAAAAAACGGGTGGGCTATAGCCTTGGTGGGGGCCGCGGGCGAAGTTCATCCGCCGGACTCGGAATGCGGGGAGACTTTGCGAGGGGCCTCGCGGTGCCAAAAATAAGCCGCGGGCAAAGCCGCGCCCAAAAATAAGCGCCCGAAGGTCGTGGTGCCAAAACCCCCAGCGGAAAAATGGCCAAAAAAAAGGTGGGCTATAGCCTTGGTGGGGGGCGCGGGCGAAGTTCTTCCGCCGGACTCGGAATGTGGCGAGACTTTGCGAGGGGTGTCGCGGTGCCAAAAATAAGCCGCGGGCAAAGCCGCGCCCAAAAATAAGCGCCCGAAAGTCGTGGTGCCAAAACCCCCAGCGGAAAAATGGCCAAAAAACGGGTGGGCTATAGCCTTGGTGGGGGGCGCGGGCGAAGTTTGTCCGCCGGACTCGGAATGCGGCGAGACTTTGCGAGGGGCCTCGCGGTGCCAAAAATAAGCCGCGGTCAAAGCCGCACCCAAAAATAAGCGCCCGAAGGTCGTGGTGCCAAAACCCCCCAGCGGAAAAATGGCCAAAAAACGGGTGGGCTATAGCCTTGGTGGGGGGCGCGGGCGAAGTTCGTCCGCCGGGCTCGGAATGCGGCGAGACTTTGCGAGGGGCCTCGGGGTGCCAAAAATAAGCCGCGGGCAAAGCCGCGCCCAAAAATAAGCGCCCGAAGGTCGTGGTGCCAAAACCCCCCAGCGGAAAAATGGCCAAAAAACGGGTGGGCTATAGCCTTGGTGGGGGGCGCGGGCGAAGTTCTTCCGCCGGACTCGGAATGCGGCGAGACTTTACGAGGGGCCTCGGGGTGCCAAAAATAAGCCGCAGCCCAAAAATAAGCGCCCGAAGGTCGTGGTGCCAAAACCCCCCAGCGGAAAAATGGCCAAAAAACGGGTGGGCTATAGCCTTGGTGGGTGGCGCGGGCGAAGTTCGGCCGCCGGACTCGGAATGCGGCGAGACTTTGCGAGGGGCCTCGGGGTGCCAAAAATAAGCCGCAGCCAAAGCCGCGCCCAAAAATAAGCGCCCGAAGGTCGTGGTGCCAAAACCCCCCAGTGGAAAAATGGCCAAAAAACGGGTGGGCTATAGCCTTGGAGGGGGGCGCGGGCGAAGTTCGTCCGCCGGACTCGGAATGCGGCGAGACTTTAAGAGGGGCCTCGGGGTGCCAAAAATAAGCCGCGGGCAAAGCTGCGCCCAAAAATAAGCGCCCGAAGGTCGTGGTGCCAAAACCCCCTAGCGGAAAAATGGCCAAAAAACGGGTGGGCTATAGCCTTGGTGGGGGGCGCGGGCGAAGTTCGTCCGCCGGACTCGGAATGCGGCGAGACTTTGCGAGGGGCCTCGGGGTGCCAAAAATAAGCCACGGGCAAAGCCGCGCCCAAAAATAAGCACCCGAAGGTCGTGGTGCCAAAACCCCCCAGCGGAAAAATGGCCAAAAAACGGGTGGGCTATAGCCTTGGTGGGGGGCGCGGGCGAAGTTCGTCCGCCGGACTCGGAATGCGGCGAGACTTTGCGAGGGGCCTCGGGGTGCAAAAAATAAGCAGCGGGCAAAGCCGCGCCCAAAAATAAGCGCCCGAAGGTCGTGGTGCCAAAACCCCCCAGCGGAAAAATGGCCAAAAAACGGGTGGGCTATAGCCTTGGTGGGGGGCGCGGGCGAAGTTCGTCCGCCGGACTCGGAATGCGGCGAGACTTTAAGAGGGGCCTCGGGGTGCCAAAAATAAGCCGCGGCCAAAAATAAGCGCCCGAAGGTCGTGGTGCCAAAACCCCCCAGCGGAAAAATGGCCAAAAAACAGGTGGGCTATAGCCTTGGTGGGGGGCGCGGGGGAAGTTCGTCCGCCGGACTCGGAATGCGTCGAGACTTTAAGAGGGGCCTCGGGGTGCCAAAAATAAGCCGCGGGCAAAGCTGCGCCCAAAAATAAGCGCCCGAAGGTCGTGGTGCCAAAACCCCCCAGCGGAAAAATGGCCAAAAAACGGGTGGGCTATAGCCTTGGTGGGGGGCGCGGGCGAAGTTCGTCCGCCGGGCTCGGAATGCGGCGAGACTTTGCGAGGGGCCTCGGGGTGCCAAAAATAAGCCACGGGCAAAGCCGCGCCCAAAAATAAGCGCCCGAAGGTCGTGGTGCCAAAACCCCCCAGCGGAAAAATGGCCAAAAAACGGGAGGGCTATTGCCTTGGTGGGGGGCGCGGGCGAAGTTCGTCCGCCGGACTCGGAATGCGGCGAGACTTTGCGAGGGACCTCGCGGTGCCAAAAATAAGCCGCGGGCAAAGCCGCGCCCAAAAATAAGCGCCCGAAGGTCGTGTTGCCAAAACCCCCCAGCGGAAAAATGGCCAAAAAACGGGAGGGCTATAGCCTTGGTGGGGGGCGCGGGCGAAGTTCGTCCGCCGGACTCGGAATGCGGCGAGACTTTGCGAGGGGCCTCGGGGTGCCAAAAATAAGCCGCGGGCAAAGCCGCGCCCAAAAATAAGCACCCGAAGGTCGTGGTGCCAAAACCCCCCAGCGGAAAAATGGCCAAAAAACGGGTGGGCTATAGCCTTGGTGGGGGGCGCGGGCGAAGTTCGTCCGCCGGACTCGGAATGCGGCGAGACTTTAAGAGGGGCCTCGGGGTGCCAAAAATAAGCCGCGGGCAAAGCTGCGCCCAAAAATAAGCACCAGAAGGTCGTGGTGCCAAAACCCCCCAGCGGAAAAATGGCCAAAAAACGGGTGGGCTATAGCCTTAGTGGGGGGCGCGGGCGAAGTTCGTCCGCCGGGCTCGGAATGCGGCGAGACTTTGCGAGGGGCCTCGGGGTGCCAAAAATAAGCCGCGGGCAAAGCCGCGCCCAAAAATAAGCACCCGAAGGTCGTGGTGCCAAAACCCCCCAGCGGAAAAATGGCCAAAAAACGGGTGGGCTATAGCCTTGGTGGGAGGCGCGGGCGAAGTTCGTCCGCCGGACTCGGAATGCGGCGAGACTTTGCGAGGGGCCTCGGGGTGCCAAAAATAAGCCGCGGCCAAAAATAAGCGCCCGAAGGTCGTGGTGCCAAAACCCCCCAGCGGAAAAATGGCCAAAAAACGGGTGGGCTATAGCCTTGGTGGGGGGCGCGGGCGAAGTTCGTCCGCCGGACTCGGAATGCGGCGAGACTTTAAGAGGGGCCTCGGGGTGCCAAAAATAAGCCGCGGACAAAGCCGCGCCCAAAAATAAGCGCCCGAAGGTCGTGGTGCCAAAATCCCCCAGCGGAAAAATGGCCAAAAAACGGGCGGGCTATAGCCTTGGTGGGGGGCGCGGGCGAAGTTCGTCCGCCGGACTCGGAATGCGGCGAGATTTTGCGAGGGACCTCACGGTGCCAAAAATAAGCCGCGGGCAAAGCCGCGCCCAAAAATAAGCGCCCGAAGGTCGTGGTGCCAAAACCCCCCAGCGGAAAAATGGCCAAAAAACGGGAGGGCTATAGCCTTGGTGGGGGGCGCGGGAGAAGTTCTTCCGCCGGACTCGGAATGGGGCGAGACTTTGCGAGGGGCCTCGGGGTGCCAAAAATAAGCCGCGGGCAAAGCCGTACCCAAAAATAAGCGCCCGAAGGTCGTGGTGCCAAAACCCCCCGGCGGAAAAATGGCCAAAAAACGGGTGGGCTATAGCCTTGGTGGGGGGCGCGGGCGAAGTTCGTCCGCCGGGCTCGGAATGCGGCGAGACTTTGCGAGGGGCCTCGGGGTACCAAAAATAAGCCGCGGGCAAAGCCGCGCCCAAAAATAAGCGCCCGAAGGTCGTGGTGCCAAAACCCCCCAGCGGAAAAATGGCCAAAAAACGGGAGGGCTATAGCCTTGGTGGGGGGCGCGGGCGAAGTTCGTCCGCCGGACTCGGAATGCGGCGAGACTTTGCGAGGGGCCTCGGGGTGCCAAAAATAAGCCGCGGGCAAAGCCGCGCCCAAAAATAAGCACCCGAAGGTCGTGGTGCCAAAACCCCCCAGCGGAAAAATGGCCAAAAAACGGGTGGGCTATAGCCTTGGTGGGGGGCGCGGGCGAAGTTCGTCCGCCGGACTCGGAATGCGGCGAGACTTTGCGAGGGGCCTCGGGGTGCCAAAAATAAGCCGCGGACAAAGCCGCGCCCAAAAATAAGCGCCCGAAGGTCGTGGTGCCAAAATCCCCCAGCGGAAAAATGGCCAAAAAACGGGCGGGCTATAGCCTTGGTGGGGGGCGCGGGCGAAGTTCGTCCGCCGGACTCGGAATGCGGCGAGATTTTGCGAGGGACCTCACGGTGCCAAAAATAAGCCGCGGGCAAAGCCGCGCCCAAAAATAAGCGCCCGAAGGTCGTGGTGCCAAAACCCCCCAGCGGAAAAATGGCCAAAAAACGGGAGGGCTATAGCCTTGGTGGGGGGCGCGGGAGAAGTTCTTCCGCCGGACTCGGAATGGGGCGAGACTTTGCGAGGGGCCTCGGGGTGCCAAAAATAAGCCGCGGGCAAAGCCGTACCCAAAAATAAGCGCCCGAAGGTCGTGGTGCCAAAACCCCCCGGCGGAAAAATGGCCAAAAAACGGGTGGGCTATAGCCTTGGTGGGGGGCGCGGGCGAAGTTCGTCCGCCGGACTCGGAATGCGGCGAGACTTTGTGAGGGGCCTCGGGGTGCCAAAAATAAGCCGCGGCCAAAAATAAGCGCCCGAAGGTCGTGGTGCCAAAACCCCCCAGCGGAAAAATGGC
This sequence comes from Citrus x limon, assembly GCA_034663535.1. NCBI lineage: Eukaryota > Viridiplantae > Streptophyta > Magnoliopsida > Sapindales > Rutaceae > Citrus > Citrus x limon. Next base: position 30,687,871 of record CM067999.1, read on the forward strand.
CAAAAAACAGGTGGGCTATAGCCTTGGTGGGGGGCGCGGGCGAAGTTCGTCCGCCGGACTCGGAATGCGGCGAGACTTTAAGAGGGGCCTCGGGGTGCCAAAAATAAGCCGCGGGCAAAGCTGCGCCCAAAAATAAGCGCCCGAAGGTCGTGGTGCCAAAACCCCCCAGCGGAAAAATGGCCAAAAAACGGGTGGGCTATAGCCTTGGTGGGGGGCGCGGGCGAAGTTCGTCCGCCGGGCTCGGAATGCGGCGAGACTTTGCGAGGGGCCTCGGGGTGCCAAAAATAAGCCGCGGGCAAAGCCGCGCCCAAAAATAAGCGCCCGAAGGTCGTGGTGCCAAAACCCCCCAGCGGAAAAATGGCCAAAAAACGGGAGGGCTATTGCCTTGGTGGGGGGCGCGGGCGAAGTTCGTCCGCCGGACTCGGAATGCGGCGAGACTTTGCGAGGGACCTCGCGGTGCCAAAAATAAGCCGCGGGCAAAGCCGCGCCCAAAAATAAGCGCCCGAAGGTCGTGGTGCCAAAACCCCCCAGCGGAAAAATGGCCAAAAAACGGGAGGGCTATAGCCTTGGTGGGGGGCGCGGGCAAAGTTCGTCCGCCGGACTCGGAATGCGGCGAGACTTTGCGAGGGGCCTCGGGGTGCCAAAAATAAGCCGCGGGCAAAGCCGCGCCCAAAAATAAGCACCCGAAGGTCGTGGTGCCAAAACCCCCCAGCGGAAAAATGGCCAAAAAACGGGTGGGCTATAGCCTTGGTGGGGGGCGCGGGCGAAGTTCGTCCGCCGGACTCGGAATGCGGCGAGACTTTGCGAGGGGCCTCGGGGTGCCAAAAATAAGCCGCGGACAAAGCCGCGCCCAAAAATAAGCGCCCGAAGGTCGTGGTGCCAAAATCCCCCAGCGGAAAAATGGCCAAAAAACGGGCGGGCTATAGCCTTGGTGGGGGGCGCGGGCGAAGTTCGTCCGCCGGACTCGGAATGCGGCGAGATTTTGCGAGGGACCTCACGGTGCCAAAAATAAGCCGCGGGCAAAGCCGCGCCCAAAAATAAGCGCCCGAAGGTCGTGGTGCCAAAACCCCCCAGCGGAAAAATGGCCAAAAAACGGGAGGGCTATAGCCTTGGTGGGGGGCGCGGGAGAAGTTCTTCCGCCGGACTCGGAATGGGGCGAGACTTTGCGAGGGGCCTCGGGGTGCCAAAAATAAGCCGCGGCAAAGCCGTACCCAAAAATAAGCGCCCGAAGGTCGTGGTGCCAAAACCCCCCGGCGGAAAAATGGCCAAAAAACGGGTGGGCTATAGCCTTGGTGGGGGGCGCGGGCGAAGTTCGTCCGCCGGACTCGGAATGCGGCGAGATTTTGCGAGGGACCTCACGGTGCCAAAAATAAGCCGCGGGCAAAGCCGCGCCCAAAAATAAGCGCCCGAAGGTCGTGGTGCCAAAACCCCCCAGCGGAAAAATGGCCAAAAAACGGGAGGGCTATAGCCTTGGTGGGGGGCGCGGGAGAAGTTCTTCCGCCGGACTCGGAATGGGGCGAGACTTTGCGAGGGGCCTCGGGGTGCCAAAAATAAGCCGCGGGCAAAGCCGTACCCAAAAATAAGCGCCCGAAGGTCGTGGTGCCAAAACCCCCCGGCGGAAAAATGGCCAAAAAACGGGTGGGCTATAGCCTTGGTGGGGGGCGCGGGCGAAGTTCGTCCGCCGGACTCGGAATGCGGCGAGATTTTGCGAGGGACCTCACGGTGCCAAAAATAAGCCGCGGGCAAAGCCGCGCCCAAAAATAAGCGCCCGAAGGTCGTGGTGCCAAAACCCCCCAGCGGAAAAATGGCCAAAAAACGGGAGGGCTATAGCCTTGGTGGGGGGCGCGGGAGAAGTTCTTCCGCCGGACTCGGAATGGGGCGAGACTTTGCGAGGGGCCTCGGGGTGCCAAAAATAAGCCGCGGGCAAAGCCGTACCCAAAAATAAGCGCCCGAAGGTCGTGGTGCCAAAACCCCCCGGCGGAAAAATGGCCAAAAAACGGGTGGGCTATAGCCTTGGTGGGGGGCGCGGGCGAAGTTCGTCCGCCGGACTCGGAATGCGGCGAGATTTTGCGAGGGACCTCACGGTGCCAAAAATAAGCCGCGGGCAAAGCCGCGCCCAAAAATAAGCACCCGAAGGTCGTGGTGCCAAAACCCCCTAGCGGAAAAATGGCCAAAAAACGGGTGGGCTATAGCCTTGGTGGGGGGCGCGGGCGAAGTTCGTCCGCCGGACTCGGAATGCGGCGAGACTTTGCGAGGGGCCTCGGGGTGCCAAAAATAAGCCGCGGGCAAAGCCGCGCCCAAAAATAAGCACCCGAAGGTCGTGGTGCCAAAACCCCCCAGCGGAAAAATGGCCAAAAAACGGGTGGGCTATAGCCTTGGTAGGGGGTGCGGGCGAAGTTCGTCCGCCGGACTCGAAATGCGGCGAGACTTTGCGAGGGGCCTCGGGGTGCAAAAAATAAGCAACGGGCAAAGCCGCGCCCAAAAATAAGCTCCCGAAGGTCGTGGTGCCAAAACCCCCCAGCGGAAAAATGGCCAAAAAACGGGTGGGCTATAGCCTTGGTGGGGGGCGCGGGCGAAGTTCGTCCGCCGGACTCGGAATGCGGCGAGACTTTAAGAGGGGCCTCGGGGTGCCAAAAATAAGCCGCGGGCAAAGCTGCGCCCAAAAATAAGCGCCCGAAGGTCGTGGTGCCAAAACCCCCCAGCGGAAAAAAGGCCAAAAAACGGGTGGGCTATAGCCTTGGTGGGGGGCGCGGGCGAAGTTCGTCCGCCGGGCTCGGAATGCGGCGAGACTTTGCGAGGGACCTCGCGGTGCCAAAAATAAGCCGCGGGCAAAGCCGCGCCCAAAAATAAGCGCCCGAAGGTCGTGGTGCCAAAACCCCCCAGCGGAAAAATGGCCAAAAAACGGGTGGGCTATAGCCTTGGTGGGGGGCGCGGGCGAAGTTCGTCCGCCGGACTCGGAATGGGGCGAGACTTTGCGAGGGGCCTCGGGGTGCCAAAAATAAGCCGCGGGCAAAGCCGCGCCGAAAAATAAGCGCCCGAAGGTCGTGGTGCCAAAACCCCCCAGCGGAAAAATGGCCAAAAAACGGGTGGGCTATAGCCTTGGTGGGGGGCGCGGGCGAAGTTCGTCCGCCGGGCTCGGAATGCGGCGAGACTTTGCGAGGGGCCTCGGGGTGCCAAAAATAAGCCGCGGGCAAAGCCGCGTCCAAAAATAAGCGCCCGAAGGTCGTGGTGCCAAAACCCCCCAGCGGAAAAATGGCCAAAAAACGGGAGGGCTATAGCCTTGGTGGGGGGCGCGGGCGAAGTTCGTCCGCCGGACTCGGAATGCGGCGAGACTTTGCGAGGGACCTCGCGGTGCCAAAAATAAGCCGCGGGCAAAGCCGCGCCCAAAAATAAGCGCCCGAAGGTCGTGGTGCCAAAACCCCCCAGCGGAAAAATGGCGAAAAAACGGGCGGGCTATAGCCTTGGTGGGGGGCGCGGGCGAAGTTCGTCCGCCGGGCTCGGCATGCGGCGAGACTTTGCGAGGGGCCTCGGGGTGCCAAAAATAAGCCGCGGGCAAAGCCGCGCCCAAAAATAAGCGCCCGAACGTCGTGGTGCCAAAACCCCCCAGCGGAAAAATGGCCAAAAAACGGGAGGGCTATAGCCTTGGTGGGGGGCGCGGGCGAAGTTCGTCCGCCGGACTCGGAATGCGGCGAGACTTTGCGAGGGACCTCGCGGTGCCAAAAATAAGCCGCGGGCAAAGCCGCGCCCAAAAATAAGCGCCCGAAGGTCGTGGTGCCAAAACCCCCCAGCGGAAAAATGGCGAAAAAACGGGCGGGCTATAGCCTTGGTGGGGGGCGCGGGCGAAGTTCGTCCGCCGGGCTCGGAATGCGGCGAGACTTTGCGAGGGGCCTCGGGGTGCCAAAAATAAGCCGCGGGCAAAGCCGCGCCCAAAAATAAGCGCCCGAACGTCGTGGTGCCAAAACCCCCCAGCGGAAAAATGGCCAAAAAACGGGAGGGCTATAGCCTTGGTGGGGGGCGCGGGCGAAGTTCGTCCGCCGGACTCGGAATGCGGCGAGACTTTGCGAGGGACCTCGCGGTGCCAAAAATAAGCCGCGGGCAAAGCCGCGCCCAAAAATAAGCGCCCGAAGGTCGTGGTGCCAAAACCCCCCAGCGGAAAAATGGCCAAAAAACGGGAGGGCTATAGCCTTGGTGGGGGGCGCGGGAGAAGTTCTTCCGCCGGACTCGGAATGGGGCGAGACTTTGCGAGGGGCCTCGGGGTGCCAAAAATAAGCCGCGGGCAAAGCCGTACCCAAAAATAAGCGCCCGAAGGTCGTGGTGCCAAAACCCCCCGGCGGAAAAATGGCCAAAAAACGGGTGGGCTATAGCCTTGGTGGGGGGCGCGGGCGAAGTTCGTCCGCCGGACTCGGAATGCGGTGAGATTTTGCGAGGGACCTCACGGTGCCAAAAATAAGCCGCGGGCAAAGCCGCGCCCAAAAATAAGCGCCCGAAGGTCGTGGTGCCAAAACCCCCCAGCGGAAAAATGGCCAAAAAACGGGTGGGCTATAGCCTTGGTGGGGGGTGCGGGCGAAGTTCGTCCGCCGGACTCGGAATGCGGCGAGACTTTGCGAGGGGCCTCGCGGTGCCAAAAATAAGCCGCGGGCAAAGCCACGCACAAAAGTAAGGGCCCAAAGGTCGTGGTGCCAAAACCCCCCAGCGGAAAAATGGCCAAAAAACGGGTGGGCTATAGCCTTGGTGGGGGGCGCGGGCGAAGTTCGTCCGCTGGGCTCGGAATGCGGCGAGACTTTGCGAGGGGCCTCGCGGTGCCAAAAATAAGCCGCGGACAAAGCCGCGCCCAAAAATAAGCATCCGAAGGTCGTGGTGCCAAAACCCCCCAGCGGAAAAATGGCCAAAAACGGGTGGGCTATAGCCTTGGTGGGGGGCGCGGGCGAAGTTCGTCCGCCGGACTCGGAATGCGGCGAGACTTTGCGAGGGGCCTCGCGGTACCAAAAATAAGCCGCGGGCAAAGCCACTCCCAAAAGTAAGGGCCCAAAGGTCGTGGTGCCAAAACCCCCCAGCGGAAAAATGGCCAAAAAACGGGTGGGGTATAGCCTTGGTGGGGGGCGCGGGCGAAGTTCGTCCGCCGGACTCGGAATGCGGCGAGACTTTGCGAGGGGCCTCGCGGTGCCAAAAGTAAGCCATGGACAATGCCGCGCCCAAAAATAAGGGCCCGAAGGTCGTGATGCCAAAACCCCCCAGCGGAAAAATGGCCAAAAAACGGGTGGGCTATAGCCTTGGTGGGGGGCGCGGGCGAAGTTCGTCCGCCGGACTCGGAATGCGGCGGGACTTTGCGAGGGGCCTCGCGGTGCCAAAAATAAGTCGCGGGCAAAGCCGCGTCCAAAAATAAGCGCCCGAAGGTCGTGGTGCCAAAACCCCCCAGCGGAAAAATGGCCAAAAAACGGGTGGGCTATAGCCTTGGTGGGGGGCGCGGGCGAAGTTCGTCCGCCGGACTCGGAATGCGGCGAGACTTTGCGAGGAACCTCGGGGTGCCAAAAATAAGCCGCGGGCAAAGCCGCGCCCAAAAATAAGCGCCCGAAGGTCGTGGTGCCAAAACCCCCCAGCGGAAAAATGGGCAAAAAACGGGTGGGCTATAGCCTTGGTGGGGGGCGCGGGCGAAGTTCGTCCGCCGGACTCGGAATGCGGCGAGACTTTGCGAGGGGCCTCGCGGTGCCAAAAATAAGCCGCGGGCAAAGCCGCGCGCAAAAATAAGCACCCGAAGGTCGTGGTGCCAAAACCCCCCAGCGGAAAAATGGCCAAAAAACGGGTGGGCTATAGCCTTGGTGGGGGGCACGGGCGAAGTTCGTCCGCCGGACTCGGAATGCGGCGAGACTTTGCGAGGGGCCTCGGGGTGCCAAAAATAAGCCGCGGGCAAAGCCGCGCCGAAAAATAAGCGCCCGAAGGTCGTGGTGCCAAAACCCCCCAGCGGAAATATGGCCAAAAAACGGGTGGGCTATAGCCTTGGTGGGGGGCGCGGGCGAAGTTCGTCCGCCGGACTCGGAATGCGGTGAGACTTTGCGAGGGGCCTCGCGGTGCCAAAAATAAGCTGCGGGCAAAGCCGCGCCCAAAAATAAGCACCCGAAGGTCGTGGTGCAAAACCCCCCAGCGGGAAAATGGCCAAAAAACGGGTGGGCTATAGCCTTGGTGGGGGGCGCGGGCGAAGTTCGTCCGCCGGACTCAGAATGCGGCGAGACTTTGCGAGGGGCCTCGCGGTGCCAAAAATAAGCCACGGGCGAAGCTGCGCCCAAAAATAAGCACCCGAAGGTCGTGGTGCCAAAACCCCCCAGCGGAAAAATGGCCAAAAAACGGGTGGGCTATAGCCTTGGTGGGGGGCGCGGGCGAAGTTCGTCCGCCGGACTCGGAATGCGGCGAGACTTTGCGAGGAACCTCGGGGTGCCAAAAATAAGCCGCGGGCAAAGCCGCGCCCAAAAATAAGCGCCCGAAGGTCGTGGTGCCAAAACCCCCCAGCGGAAAAATGGCCAAAAAACGGGTGGGCTATAGCCTTGGTGGGGGGCGCGGGCGAAGTTCGTCCGCCGGACTCGGAATGCGGCGAGACTTTGCGAGGGGCCTCGCGGTGCCAAAAATAAGCCGCGGGCAAAGCCGCGCGCAAAAATAAGCACCCGAAGGTCGTGGTGCCAAAACCCCCCAGCGGAAAAATGGCCAAAAAACGGGTGGGCTATAGCTTTGGTGGGGGGCACGGGCGAAGTTCGTCCGCCGGACTCGGAATGCGGCGAGACTTTGCGAGGGGCCTCGGGGTGCCAAAAATAAGCCGCGGGTACAGCCGCGCCGAAAAATAAGCGCCCGAAGGTCGTGGTGCCAAAATCCCCCAGCGGAAAAATGGCGAAAAAACGGGTGGGCTATAGCCTTGCTGGGGGGCGCGGGCGAAGTTCGTCCGCCGGACTCGGAATGCGGCGAGACTTTGCGAGGGGCCTCGCGGTGCCAAAAATAAGCCGCGGGCAAAGCCGCGCCCAAAAATAAGCGCCCGAAGGTCGTGGTGCCAAAACCCCCCAGCGGAAAAATGGCCAAAAAACGGGTGGGCTATAGCCTTGGTGGGGGGTGCGGGCGAAGTTCGTCCGCCGGACTCGGAATACAGCGAGACTTTGCGAGGGGCCTCGGGGTGCCAAAAATAAGCCGTGGGCAAAGCCGCGCCCAAAAATAAGCGCCCGAAGGTCGTGGTGCCAAAACCCCCCAGCGGAAAAATGGCCAAAAAATGGGTGGGCTATAGCCTTGGTGGGGGGCGCGGGCGAAGTTCGTCCGCCGGACTCGGAATGCGGCGAGACTTTGCGAGGGGCCTCGGGGTGACAAAAATAAGCCGCGGGCAAAGCCGCGCCCAAAAATAAGCGCCCGAAGGTCGTGGTGCCAAAACCCCCCAGCGGAAAAATGGCCAAAAAACGGGTGGGCTATAGCCTTGGTGGGGGGCGCAGGCGAAGTTCGTCCGCCGGACTCGGAATGCGGCGAGACTTTGCGAGGGGCCTCGCGGTACTAAAAATAACCCGCGGGCAAAGCCGCGCCCAAAAATAAGCGCCCGAAGGTCGTGGTGCCAAAACCCCCCAGCGGAAAAATGGCCAAAAAACGGGTGGGCTATAGCCTTGGTGGGGGGCGCGGGCGAAGTTCGTCCGCCGGACTCGGAATGCGGCGAGACTTTGCGAGGGGCCTCGCGGTGCTAAAAATAAGCCGCGGGCAAAGCCGCGCCCGAAGGTCGTGGTGCGAAAACCCCCCAGCGGAAAAATGGCCAAAAAACGGGTGGGCTATAGACTTGGTGGGGGGCGCGGGCGAAGTTCGTCCGCCGGACTCGGAATGCGGCGAGAATTTTCGAGGGGCCTCGGGGTGCCAAAAATAAGCCGCGGGCAAAGCCATGCCCAAAAATAAGCGCCCGAAGGTTGTGGTGCCAAAACCCCCCAGCGGAAAAATGGCCAAAAAACGGGTGGGCTATAGCCTTGGTGGGGGGCGCGGGTGAAGTTCGTCCGCCGGACTCGGAATGCGGCGAGACTTTGCGAGGGGCCTCGGGGTGCCAAAAATTTGCAGCGGGCAAAGCCGTGCCCAAAAATAAGCGCCCGAAGGTCGTGGTGCCAAAACCCCCAAGCGGAAAAATGGCCAAAAAACGGGTGGGCTATAGCCTTGGTGGGGGGCGCGGGCGAAGTTCGTCCGCCGGACTCGGAATGCGGCGAGACTTTGCGAGGGGCCTCGCGGTGCCAAAAATAAGCCGCGGGCAAAGCCGCGCCCAAAAATAAGCGCCCGAAGGTCGTGGTATCAAAACCCCCCAGCGGAAAAATGGCCAAAAAACGGGTGGGCTATAGCCTTGGTGGGGGGCGCGGGCGAAGTTCGTCCGCCGGACTCGGAATGCGGCGACACTTTGCGAGGGGCCTCGGGGTGCCAAAAATAAGCTGCGGGCAAAGCCGCGCCCAAAAATAAGCGCCCGAAGGTCGTGGTGCCAAAACCCCCCAGCGGAAAAATGGCCAAAAAACGGGTGGGCTATAGCCTTGGTGGGGGGCGCGGGCGAAGTTCGTCCGCCGGACTCGGAATGCGGCGAGACTTTGCGAGGGGCCTCGGGGTGCCAAAAATAAGCCGCGGGCAAAGCCGCGCCCAAAAATAAGCACCCGAAGGTCGTGGTGCCAAAACCCCCCAGCGGAAAAATGGCCAAAAAACGGGTGGGCTATAACCTTGATGGGGGGCGCGGGCGAAGTTCGTCCGCCGGACTCGGAATACGGTAAGACTTTGCGAGGGGCCTCGGGGTGCCAAAAATAAGCCGCGGGCAAAGCCGCGCCCAAAAATAAGCGCCCGAAGGTCGTGGTGCCAAAACCCCCCAGCGGAAAAATGGGCAAAAAACGGGTGGGCTATAGCCTTGGTGGGGGGCGCGGGCGAAGTTCGTCCGCCGGACTCGGAATGGGACGAGACTTTGCGAGGGGCCTCGGGGTGCCAAAAATAAGCCGCGGGCAAAGCCGCACCCAAAAATAAACGCCCGAAGGTCGTGGTGCCAAAACCCCCCAGCGGAAAAATGGCCAAAAAACGGGTGGGCTATAGCCTTGGTGGGGGGCGCGGGCGAAGTTCGTCCGCCGGACTCGGAATGGGGCGAGACTTTGCGAGGGGCCTCGGGGTGCTATAAATAAGCCGCGGGCAAAGCCGCGACCAAAAATAAGCGCCCGAAGGTCGTGGTGCCAAAACCCCCCAGCGGAAAAATGGCCAAAAAACGGGTGGGCTATAGCCTTGGTGGGGGGCGCGGGCGAAGTTCGTCCGCCGGACTCGGAATGCGGCGAGACTTTGCGAGGGGCCTCGGGGTGCCAAAAATAAGCCGCGGGCAAAGCCGCGCCCAAAAATAAGCGCCCGAAGGTCGTGGTGCCAAAACCCCCCAGCGGAAAAATGGCCAAAAAACGGGTGGGCTATAGCCTTGGTGGGGGGCGCGGGCGAAGTTCGTCCGCCGGACTCGGAATGGGGCGAGACTTTGCGAGGGGCCTCGGGGTGCCAAAAATAAGCCGCGGACAAAGCCGCGCCCAAAAATAAGCGCCCGAAGGTCGTGGTGCCAAAACCCCCCAGCGGAAAAATGGCCAAAAAACGGGTGGGCTATAGCCTTGGTGGGGGGCGCGAGCGAAGTTCGTCCGCCGGACTTGGAATGCGGCGAGACTTTGCGAGGGGCCTCGGGGTGCCAAAAATAAGCCGCGGGCAAAGCCGCGCCCAAAAATAAGCGCCCTAAGGTCGTGGTGCCAAAACCCCCCAGCGGAAAAATGGCCAAAAAACGGGTGGGCTATAGCCTTGGTGGGGGGGGGGGGGCGGGCGAAGTTCATCCGCCGGACTCGGAATGGGGCGAGACTTTGCGAGGGGCCTCGGGGTGCCAAAAATAATCCGCGGGCAAAGCCGCACCCAAAAATAAGCGCCCGAAGGTCGTGGTGCCAAAACCCCCAGCGGAAAAATGGCCAAAAAACGGGTGGGCTATAGCCTTGGTGGGGGGCGCGGGCGAAGTTCGTCCGCCGGACTCGGAATGCGGCGAGACTTTGTGAGGGGCCTCGGGGTGCCAAAAATAAGCCGCGGGCAGAGCCGCGCCCAAAAATAGGCGCCCGAAGGTCGTGGTGCCAAAACCCCCCAGCGGAAAAATGGCCAAAAAACGGGTGGGCCATAGCCTTGGTGGGGGGCGCGGGCGAAGTTCGTCCGCCGGACTCGGAATGTGGCGAGACTTTGCGAGGGGCCTCGGGGTGCCAAAAATAAGCCGCGGGCAAAGCCGCGCCCAAAAATAACTGCCCGAAGGTCGTGGTGCCAAAACCCCCCAGCGGAAAAATGGCCAAAAAACGGGTGGGCTATAGCCTTGGTGGGGGGCGCGGGCGAAGTTCGTCCGCCGGACTCGGAATCTGGCGAGACTTTGCGAGGGGCCTCGGGGTGCCAAAAATAAGCCGCGGGCAAAGCCGCGCCCAAAAATAAGCGCCCGAAGGTCGTGGTGCCAAAACCCCCCAGCGGAAAAATGGCCAAAAAACGGGTGGGCTATAGCCTTGGTGGGGGCAGCGGGCGAAGTTCGTCCGCCGGACTCGGAATGGGGCGAGACTTTCCGAGGGGCCTCGGGGTGCCAAAAATAAGCCGCGGGCAAAGCCGCGCCCAAAAATAAGCGCCCGAAGGTCGTGGTGCCAAAACCCCCCAGCGGAAAAATGGCCAAAAAACGGGTGGGCTATAGCCTTGGTGGGGGGCGCGGGCAAAGTTCGTCCGCCGGACTCGGAATGTGGCGAGACTTTGCGAGGGGCCTCGGGGTGCCAAAAATAAGCCGCGGGCAAAGCCGCGCCCAAAAATAAGCGCCCGAAGGTCGTGGTGCCAAAACCCCCCAGCGGAAAAATGGCCAAAAAACGGGTGGGCTATAGCCTTGGTGGGGGCCGCGGGCGAAGTTCGTCCGCCGGACTCGGAATGGGGCGAGACTTTACGAGGGGCCTCGGGGTGCCAAAAATAAGCCGCGGGCAAAGCCGCGGCCAAAAATAAGCGCCCGAAGGTCGTGGTGCCAAAACCCCCCAGCGGAAAAATGGCCAAAAAACGGGTGGGCTATAGCCTTGGTGGGGGGCGCCGGCGAAGTTCGTCCGCCGGACTCGGAATGCGGTGAGACTTTGCGAGGGGCCTCGGGGTGCGAAAAATAAGCCGCGGGCAAAGCCGCGCCCAAAAATAAGCGACCGAAGGTCGTGGTGCCAAAACCCCCCAGCGGAAAAATGGCCAAAAAATGGGTGGGCTATAGCCTTGGTGGGGGGCGCGGGCGAAGTTCGTCCGCCGGACTCGGAATACGGCGAGACTTTGCGAGGGGCCTCGGGGTGCAAAAAATAAGCCGTGGGCAAAGCCGCGCCCAAAAATAAGCGCCCGAAGGTCGTGGTGCCAAAACCCCCCAGCGGAAAAATGGGCAAAAAACGGGTGGGCTATAGCCTTGGTGGGGGGCGCGGGCGAAGTTCGTCCGCCGGACTCGGAATGTGGCGAGACTTTGCGAGGGGCCTCGGGGTGCCAAAAATAAGCCGCGGGCAAAGCCGCGCCCAAAAATAAGCGCCCGAAGGTCGTGGTGCCAAAACGCCCCAGCGGAAAAATGGGCAAAAAACGGGTGGGCTATAGCCTTGGTGGGGGGCGCGGGCGAAGTTCGTCCGCCGGACTCGGAATGGGGTGAGACTTTGCGAGGGGCCTCGGGGTGCCAAAAATAAGCCGCGGGCAAAGCCGCGCCCAAAAATAAGCGCCCGAAGGTCGTGGTGCCAAAACCCCCCAGCGGAAAAATGGCCAAAAAACGGGTGGGCTATGGCCTTGGTGGGGGGCGCGGGCGAAGTTCGTCCGCTGGACTCGGAATGTGGCGAGACTTTGCGAGGGGCCTCGGGGTGCCAAAAATAAGCCGCGGGCAAAGCCGCGGCCAAAAATAAGCACCCGAAGGTCGTGGTGCCAAAACCCCCCAGCGGAAAAATGGCCAAAAAACGGGTGGGCTATAGCCTTGGTGGGGGGCGCCGGCGAAGTTCGTCCGCCGGACTCGGAATGCGGCGAGACTTTGCGAGGGGCCTCGGGGTGCGAAAAATAAGCCGCAGCAAAGCCGCGCCCAAAAATAAGCGCCCGAAGGTCGTGGTGCCAAAACCCCCCGGGGGAAAAATGGCCAAAAAACGGGTGGGCTATAGCCTTGGTAGGGGGCGCGGGCGAAGTTCGTCCGCCGGACTCGGAATGGGGCGAGACTTTGCGAGGGGCCTCGGGGTGCCAAAAATAAGCTGCGGGCAAAGCCGCGCCCAAAAATAAGCGCCCGAAGGTCGTGGTGCCAAAACCCCCCAGCGGAAAAATGGCCAAAAAACGGGTGGGCTATAGCCTTGGTGGGGGGCGCGGGCGAAGTTCGTCCGCCGGACTCGGAATGGGGCGAGACTTTGCGAGGGGCCTCGGGGTGCCAAAAATAAGCCGCGGGCAAAGCCGCGCCCGAAGGTCGCGGTGCCGAAACCCCCCAGCGGAAAAATGGCCAAAAAACGGGTGGGCTATAGCCTTGGTGGGGGGCGCGGGCGAAGTTCGTCCGCCGGACTCGGAATGTGGCGAGACTTTGCGAGGAGCCTAGGGGTGCCAAAAATAAGCCGCGGGCAAAGCCACGCCCAAAAATAAGTGCCCGAAGGTCGTGGTGCCAAAACCCCCCAGCGGAAAAATGGCCAAAAAACGGGTGGGCTATAGCCTTGGTGGGGGGCGCGGGCGAAGTTCGTCCGCCGGACTCGGAATGGGGCGAGACTTTGCGAGGGGCCTCGGGGTGCCAAAAATAAGCCGCGGGCAAAGCCGCGCCCGAAGGTCGCAGTGCCAAAACCCCCCAGCGGAAAAATGGCCAAAAAACGGGTGGGCAATAGCCTTGCTGGGGGGCGCGGGCGAAGTTCGTCCGCCGGACTCGGAATGTGGCGAGACTTTGCGAGGGGCCTCGGGGTGCCAAAAATAAGCCGCGGGCAAAGCCGCGCACAAAAATAAGCGCCCGAAGGTCGTGGTGCCCAAACCCCCCAGCGGAAAAATGGCCAAAAAACGGGTGGGCTATAGCCTTGGTGGGGGGCGCGGGCGAAGTTCGTCCGCCGGACTCGGAATGGGGCGAGACTTTGCGAGGGGCCTCGGGGTGCCAAAAATAAGCCGCGGGCAAAGCCGCGCCCAAAAATAAGCGCCCGAAGGTCGTGGTGCCAAAACCCCCCAGCGGAAAAATGGCCAAAAAACGGGTGGGCTATAGCCTTGGTGGGGGGCGCGGGCGAAGTTCGTCCGCCGGACTCGGAATGGGGTGAGATTTTGCGAGGGCCTCGGGGTGCCAAAAATAAGCCGCGGGCAAAGCCGCACCCAAAAATAAGCACCCGAAGGTCGTGGTGGCAAAACGCCCCAGCGGAAAAATGGCCAAAAAACGAGTGGGCTATAGCCTTGGAGGGGGGCGCGGGCAAAGTTCGTCCGCCGACTCGGAATGGGGCGAGACTTTGCGAGGGGCCTCGGGGTGCCAAAAATAAGCCGCGGGGAAAGCCGCGCCCAAAAATAAGCGCCCGAAGGTCGTGGTGCCAAAACCCCCCAGCGGAAAAATGGCCAAAAAACGGGTGGGCTATAGCCTTGGTGGGGGGCGCGGGCGAAGTTCGTCCGCCGGACTCGGAATGGGGCGAGACTTTGCGAGGGGCCTCGGGGTGCCAAAAATAAGCCGCGGGGAAAGCCGCACCCAAAAATAAGCGCCCGAAGGTCGTGGTGCCAAAATCCCCCAGCGGAAAAATGGCCAAAAAACGGGTGGGCTATAGCCTTGGTGGGGGGTGCGGGCGAAGTTCGTCCGCCGGACTCGGAATGGGGCGAGACTTTGTGAGGGGCCTCGGGGTGCCAAAAATAAGCCGCGGGCAAAGCCGCGCCCAAAAATAAGCGCCCGAAGGTCGTGGTGCCAAAACCCCCCAGCGGAAAAATGGCCAAAAAACGGGTGGGCTATAGCCTTGGTGGGGGGCGCGGGCGAAGTTCGTCCGCCGGACTCGGAATGGGGCGAGACTTTGCGAGGGGCCTCAGGGTGCCAAAAATAAGCCGCGGGCAAAGCCGCGCCCGAAGGTCGTGGTGCCAAAACCCCCCAGCGGAAAAATGGCCAAAAAACGGGTGGGCTATAGCCTTGGTGGGAGGCGCGGGCGAAGTTCGTCCGCCGGACTCGGAATGCGGCGAGACATTGCGAGGGACCTCGGGGTGCCAACAATAAGCCGCGGGCAATGCCGCGCCCAAAAATAAGCGCCCGAAGGTCGTGGTGCCAAAACCCCCCAGCCGAAAAATGGCCAAAAAACGGGTGGGCTATAGCCTTGGAGGGGGGCGCGGGCGAAGTTCGTCCGCCGGACTCGGAATGGGGCGAGACTTTGCGAGGGGCCTCGGGGTGCCAAAAATAATCCGCGGGCAAAGCCGCGCCCAAAAATAAGCGCCCGAAGGTCGCGGTGCCAAAACCCCCCAGCGGAAAAATGGCCAAAAAACGGGTGGAACCCCCCAGCGGACAAATGGCCAAAAAACGGGTGGGCTATAGCCTTGGTGGGGGGCGCGGGCGAAGTTCGTCCGCCGGACTCGGAATGGGGCGAGACTTTGCGAGGGGCCTCGGGGTGCCAAAAATAAGCCGCGGGCAAAGCCGCGCCCGAAGGTCGCGGTGCCGAAACCCCCCAGCGGAAAAATGGCCAAAAAACGGGTGGGCTATAGCCTTGGTGGGGGGCGCGGGCGAAGTTCGTCCGCCGGACTCGGAATGTGGCGAGACTTTGCGAGGAGCCTAGGGGTGCCAAAAATAAGCCGCGGGCAAAGCCACGCCCAAAAATAAGTGCCCGAAGGTCGTGGTGCCAAAACCCCCCAGCGGAAAAATGGCCAAAAAACGGGTGGGCTATAGCCTTGGTGGGGGGCGCGGGCGAAGTTCGTCCGCCGGACTCGGAATGGGGCGAGACTTTGCGAGGGGCCTCGGGGTGCCAAAAATAAGCCGCGGGCAAAGCCGCGCCCGAAGGTCGCAGTGCCAAAACCCCCCAGCGGAAAAATGGCCAAAAAACGGGTGGGCAATAGCCTTGCTGGGGGGCGCGGGCGAAGTTCGTCCGCCGGACTCGGAATGTGGCGAGACTTTGCGAGGGGCCTCGGGGTGCCAAAAATAAGCCGCGGGCAAAGCCGCGCACAAAAATAAGCGCCCGAAGGTCGTGGTGCCCAAACCCCCCAGCGGAAAAATGGCCAAAAAACGGGTGGGCTATAGCCTTGGTGGGGGGCGCGGGCGAAGTTCGTCCGCCGGACTCGGAATGGGGCGAGACTTTGCGAGGGGCCTCGGGGTGCCAAAAATAAGCCGCGGGCAAAGCCGCGCCCAAAAATAAGCGCCCGAAGGTCGTGGTGCCAAAACCCCCCAGCGGAAAAATGGCCAAAAAACGGGTGGGCTATAGCCTTGGTGGGGGGCGCGGGCGAAGTTCGTCCGCCGGACTCGGAATGGGGTGAGATTTTGCGAGGGCCTCGGGGTGCCAAAAATAAGCCGCGGGCAAAGCCGCACCCAAAAATAAGCACCCGAAGGTCGTGGTGGCAAAACGCCCCAGCGGAAAAATGGCCAAAAAACGAGTGGGCTATAGCCTTGGAGGGGGGCGCGGGCAAAGTTCGTCCGCCGACTCGGAATGGGGCGAGACTTTGCGAGGGGCCTCGGGGTGCCAAAAATAAGCCGCGGGGAAAGCCGCGCCCAAAAATAAGCGCCCGAAGGTCGTGGTGCCAAAACCCCCCAGCGGAAAAATGGCCAAAAAACGGGTGGGCTATAGCCTTGGTGGGGGGCGCGGGCGAAGTTCGTCCGCCGGACTCGGAATGGGGCGAGACTTTGCGAGGGGCCTCGGGGTGCCAAAAATAAGCCGCGGGGAAAGCCGCACCCAAAAATAAGCGCCCGAAGGTCGTGGTGCCAAAATCCCCCAGCGGAAAAATGGCCAAAAAACGGGTGGGCTATAGCCTTGGTGGGGGGTGCGGGCGAAGTTCGTCCGCCGGACTCGGAATGGGGCGAGACTTTGTGAGGGGCCTCGGGGTGCCAAAAATAAGCCGCGGGCAAAGCCGCGCCCAAAAATAAGCGCCCGAAGGTCGTGGTGCCAAAACCCCCCAGCGGAAAAATGGCCAAAAAACGGGTGGGCTATAGCCTTGGTGGGGGGCGCGGGCGAAGTTCGTCCGCCGGACTCGGAATGGGGCGAGACTTTGCGAGGGGCCTCAGGGTGCCAAAAATAAGCCGCGGGCAAAGCCGCGCCCGAAGGTCGTGGTGCCAAAACCCCCCAGCGGAAAAATGGCCAAAAAACGGGTGGGCTATAGCCTTGGTGGGAGGCGCGGGCGAAGTTCGTCCGCCGGACTCGGAATGCGGCGAGACATTGCGAGGGACCTCGGGGTGCCAACAATAAGCCGCGGGCAATGCCGCGCCCAAAAATAAGCGCCCGAAGGTCGTGGTGCCAAAACCCCCCAGCCGAAAAATGGCCAAAAAACGGGTGGGCTATAGCCTTGGAGGGGGGCGCGGGCGAAGTTCGTCCGCCGGACTCGGAATGGGGCGAGACTTTGCGAGGGGCCTCGGGGTGCCAAAAATAATCCGCGGGCAAAGCCGCGCCCAAAAATAAGCGCCCGAAGGTCGCGGTGCCAAAACCCCCCAGCGGAAAAATGGCCAAAAAACGGGTGGAACCCCCCAGCGGACAAATGGCCAAAAAACGGGTGGGCTATAGCCTTGGTGGGGGGCGCGGGCGAAGTTCGTCCGCCGGACTCGGAATGGGGCGAGACTTTGTGAGGGGCCTCGGGGTGCCGAAAATAAGCCGCGGGCAAAGCCGCGCCCAAAAATAAGCGCCCGAAGGTCGTGGTGCCAAAACCCCCCAGCGGAAAAATGGCCAAAAAACGGGTGGGCTATAGCCTTGGTGGGGGGCGCGGGCGAAGTTCGTCCGCCGGACTCGGAATGCGGCGAGACTTTGCGAGGGGCCTCGGGGTGCCAAAAATAAGCCGCGGGCAAAGCCGCGCCCAAAAATAAGCGCCCGAAGGTCGTGGTGCAAAAACCCCCCAGCGGAAAAATGGCCAAAAAACGGGTGGGCTATAGCCTTGGTGGGGGGCGCGGGCGAAGTTCGTCCGCCGGACTCAGAATGGGGCGAGACTTTGCGAGGGGCCTCGGGGTGCCAAAAATAAGCCGCTGGCAAAGCCGCGCCCAAAAATAAGCGACCGAAGGTCGTGGTGCGAAAACCCCCCAGCGGAAAAATGGCCAAAAAACGGGTGGGCTATAGCCTTGGTGGGGGGCGCGGGCGAAGTTCGTCCGCCGGACTCGGAATGGGGCGAGACTTTGCAAGGGGCCTCGGGGTGTCAAAAATAAGCCGCGGGCAAAGCCGCGCCCGAAGGTCGCGGTGCCAAAACCCCCCAGCGGAAAAATGGCCAAAAAACGGGTGGGCTATAGCCTTGGTGGGGGGCGCGGGCGAAGTTCGTCCGCCGGACTCGGAATGTGGCGAGACTTTGCGAGGGGCCTCGGGGTGCCAAAAATAAGCCGCGGGCAAAGCCGCGCCCAAAAAATAAGCGCCCGAAGGTCGGGGTGCCCAAACCCCCCAGCGGAAAAATGGCCAAAAAACGGGTGGGCTATGGCCTTGGTGGGGGGCGCGGGCGAAGTTCGTCCGCCGGACTCGGAATGGGGCGAGACTTTGCGAGGGGCCTCGGGGTGCCAAAAATAAGCCGCGGGCGAAGCCGCGCCCGAAGGTCGTGGTGCCAAAACCCCCCAGCCGAAAAATGGCCAAAAAACGGGTGGGCTATAGCCTTGGAGGGGGGCGTGGGCGAAGTTCGTCCGCCGGACTCGGAATGGGGCGAGACTTTGCGAGGGGCCTCGGGGTGCCAAAAATAAGCCGCGGGCAAAGCCGCGCCCAAAAATAAGCGCCCGAAGGTTGCGGTGCCAAAACCCCCCAGCGGAAAAATGGCCAAAAAACGGGTGGAACCCCCCAGCGGAAAAATGGCCAAAAAACGGGTGGGCTATAGCCTTGGTGGGGGGCGCGGGCGAAGTTCGTCCGCCGGACTCGGAATGCGGCGAGACTTTGCGATGGGCCTCGGGGTGCCAACAATAAGCCGCGGGCAATGCCGCGCCCAAAAATAAGCGCCCGAAGGTCGTGGTGCCAAAACCCCCCAGCGGAAAAATGGCCAAAAAACTGGTGGGCTATAGCCTTGGTGGGGTCGCGGGCGAAGTTCGTCCGCCGGACTCGGAATGGGCGAGACTTTGCGAGGGGCCTCGGGGTGCCAAAAATAAGCCGCGGGCAAAGCCGCGCCCAAAAATAAGCGCCCGAAGGTCGTGGTGCCAAAACCCCCCAGCCGAAAAATGGCCAAAAAAAGGGTGGGCTATAGCCTTGGTGGAGGGCGCGGGCGAAGTTCGTCCGCCGGACTCGGAATGGGGCGAGACTTTGCGAGGGACCTCGGGGTGCCAAAAATAAGCCGCGGGCAAAGCCGCGCCCAAAAATAAGTGCCCGAAGGTCGTGGTGCCAAAACCCCCCAGCCGAAAAATGGCCAAAAAACGGGTGGGCTATAGCCTTGGAGGGGGGCGCGGGCGAAGTTCGTCCGCCGGACTCGGAATGGGGCGAGACTTTGCGAGGGGCCTCAGGGTGCCAAAAATAATCCGCGGGCAAAGCCGCGCCCAAAAATAAGCGCCCGAAGGTTGCGGTGCCAAAACCCCCCAGCGGAAAAATGGCCAAAAAACGGGTGGAACCCCCCAGCGGAAAAATGGCCAAAAAACGGGTGGGCTATAGCCTTGGTGGGGGGCGCGGGCGAAGTTCGTCCGCCGGACTCGGAATGCGGCGAGACTTTGCGATGGGCCTCGGGGTGCCAACAATAAGCCGCGGGCAATGCCGCGCCCAAAAATAAGCGCCCGAAGGTCGTGGTGCCAAAACCCCCCAGCGGAAAAATGGCCAAAAAACTGGTGGGCTATAGCCTTGGTGGGGGGCGCGGGCGAAGTTCGTCCGCCGGACTCGGAATGGGGCGAGACTTTGCGAGGGGCCTCGGGGTGCCAAAAATAAGCCGCGGGCAAAGCCGCGCCCAAAAATAAGCGCCCGAAGGTTGCGGTGCCAAAACCCCCCAGCGGAAAAATGGCCAAAAAACGGGTGGAACCCCCCAGCGGAAAAATGGCCAAAAAACGGGTGGGCTATAGCCTTGGTGGGGGGCGCGGGCGAAGTTCGTCCGCCGGACTCGGAATGCGGCGAGACTTTGCGATGGGCCTCGGGGTGCCAACAATAAGCCGCGGGCAATGCCGCGCCCAAAAATAAGCGCCCGAAGGTCGTGGTGCCAAAACCCCCCAGCGGAAAAATGGCCAAAAAACTGGTGGGCTATAGCCTTGGTGGGGGGCGCGGGCGAAGTTCGTCCGCCGGACTCGGAATGGGGCGAGACTTTGCGAGGGGCCTCGGGGTGCCAAAAATAAGCCGCGGGCAAAGCCGCGCCCAAAAATAAGCGCCCGAAGGTTGCGGTGCCAAAACCCCCCAGCCGAAAAATGGCCAAAAAACGGGTGGAACCCCCCAGCGGAAAAATGGCCAAAAAACGGGTGGGCTATAGCCTTGGTGGGGGGCGCGGGCGAAGTTCGTCCGCCGGACTCGGAATGCGGCGAGACTTTGCGATGGGCCTCGGGGTGCCAACAATAAGCCGCGGGCAATGCCGCGCCCAAAAATAAGCGCCCGAAGGTCGTGGTGCCAAAACCCCCCAGCGGAAAAATGGCCAAAAAACTGGTGGGCTATAGCCTTGGTGGGGGGCGCGGGCGAAGTTCGTCCGCCGGACTCGGAATGGGGCGAGACTTTGCGAGGGGCCTCGGGGTGCCAAAAATAAGCCGCGGGCAAAGCCGCGCCCAAAAATAAGCGCCCGAAGGTCGTGGTGCCAAAACCCCCCAGCCGAAAAATGGCCAAAAAAAGGGTGGGCTATAGCCTTGGTGGGGGGCGCGGGCGAAGTTCGTCCGCCGGACTCGGAATGGGGCGAGACTTTGCGAGGGACCTCGGGGTGCCAAAAATAAGCCGCGGGCAAAGCCGCGCCCAAAAATAAGCGCCCGAAGGTCGTGGTGCCAAAACCCCCCAGCCGAAAAATGGCCAAAAAACGGGTGGGCTATAGCCTTGGAGGGGGGCGCGGGCGAAGTTCGTCCGCCGGACTCGGAATGGGGCGAGACTTTGCGAGGGGCCTCAGGGTGCCAAAAATAATCCGCGGGCAAAGCCGCGCCCAAAAATAAGCGCCCGAAGGTCGCGGTGCCAAAACCCCCCAGCGGAAAAATGGCCAAAAAACGGGTGGAACCCCCCAGCGGACAAATGGCCAAAAAACGGGTGGGCTATAGCCTTGGTGGGGGGCGCGGGCGAAGTTCGTCCGCCGGACTCGGAATGGGGCGAGACTTTGCGAGGGGCCTCGGGGTGCCAAAAATAAGCCGCGGGCAAAGCCGCGCCCAAAAATAAGCGCCCGAAGGTTGCGGTGCCAAAACCCCCCAGCGGAAAAATGGCCAAAAAACGGGTGGAACCCCCCAGCGGAAAAATGGCCAAAAAAGGGTGGGCTATAGCCTTGGTGGGGGGCGCGGGCGAAGTTCGTCCGCCGGACTCGGAATGCGGCGAGACTTTGCGATGGGCCTCGGGGTGCCAACAATAAGCCGCGGGCAATGCCGCGCCCAAAAATAAGCGCCCGAAGGTCGTGGTGCCAAAACCCCCCAGCGGAAAAATGGCCAAAAAACTGGTGGGCTATAGCCTTGGTGGGGGGCGCGGGCGAAGTTCGTCCGCCGGACTCGGAATGGGGCGAGACTTTGCGAGGGGCCTCGGGGTGCCAAAAATAAGCCGCGGGCAAAGCCGCGCCCAAAAATAAGCGCCCGAAGGTCGTGGTGCCAAAACCCCCCAGCCGAAAAATGGCCAAAAAAAGGGTGGGCTATAGCCTTGGTGGGGGGCGCGGGCGAAGTTCGTCCGCCGGACTCGGAATGGGGCGAGACTTTGCGAGGGACCTCGGGGTGCCAAAAATAAGCCGCGGGCAAAGCCGCGCCCAAAAATAAGCGCCCGAAGGTCGTGGTGCCAAAACCCCCCAGCCGAAAAATGGCCAAAAAACGGGTGGGCTATAGCCTTGGAGGGGGGCGCGGGCGAAGTTCGTCCGCCGGACTCGGAATGGGGCGAGACTTTGCGAGGGGCCTCAGGGTGCCAAAAATAATCCGCGGGCAAAGCCGCGCCCAAAAATAAGCGCCCGAAGGTCGCGGTGCCAAAACCCCCCAGCGGAAAAATGGCCAAAAAACGGGTGGAACCCCCCAGCGGACAAATGGCCAAAAAACGGGTGGGCTATAGCCTTGGTGGGGGGCGCGGGCGAAGTTCGTCCGCCGGACTCGGAATGGGGCGAGACTTTGTGAGGGGCCTCGGGGTGCCGAAAATAAGCCGCGGGCAAAGCCGCGCCCAAAAATAAGCGCCCGAAGGTCGTGGTGCCAAAACCCCCCAGCGGAAAAATGGCCAAAAAACGGGTGGGCTATAGCCTTGGTGGGGGGCGCGGGCGAAGTTCCTCCGCCGGACTCGGAATGCGGCGAGACTTTGCGAGGGGCCTCGGGGTGCCAAAAATAAGCCGCGGGCAAAGCCGCGCCCAAAAATAAGCGCCCGAAGGTCGTGGTGCGAAAACCCCCCAGCGGAAAAATGGCCAAAAAACGGGTGGGCTATAGCCTTGGTGGGGGGCGCGGGCGAAGTTCGTCCGCCGGACTCAGAATGGGGCGAGACTTAGCGAGGGGCCTCGGGGTGCCAAAAATAAGCCGCTGGCAAAGCCGCGCCCAAAAATAAGCGACCGAAGGTCGTGGTGCGAAAACCCCCCAGCGGAAAAATGGCCAAAAAACGGGTGGGCTATAGCCTTGGTGGGGGGCGCGGGCGAAGTTCGTCCGCCGGACTCGGAATGGGGCGAGACTTTGCAAGGGGCCTCGGGGTGTCAAAAATAAGCCGCGGGCAAAGCCGCGCCCGAAGGTCGCGGTGCCAAAACCCCCCAGCGGAAAAATGGCCAAAAAACGGGTGGGCTATAGCCTTGGTGGGGGGCGCGGGCGAAGTTCGTCCGCCGGACTCGGAATGTGGCGAGACTTTGCGAGGGGCCTCGGGGTGCCAAAAATAAGCCGCGGGCAAAGCCGCGCCCAAAAAATAAGCGCCCGAAGGTCGGGGTGCCCAAACCCCCCAGCGGAAAAATGGCCAAAAAACGGGTGGGCTATGGCCTTGGTGGGGGGCGCGGGCGAAGTTCGTCCGCCGGACTCGGAATGGGGCGAGACTTTGCGAGGGGCCTCGGGGTGCCAAAAATAAGCCGCGGGCGAAGCCGCGCCCAAAAATAAGCGCCCGAAGGTCGTGGTGCCAAAACCCCCCAGCGGAAAAATGGCCAAAAAAAGGGTGGGCTATAGCCTTGGTGGGGGGCGCGGGCGAAGTTCGTCCGCCGGACTCGGAATGTGGCGAGACTTTGCGAGGGACCTCGGGGTGCCAAAAATAAGCCGCGGGCAAAGCCGCGCCCAAAAAATAAGCGCCCGAAGGTCGTGGTGCCAAAACCCCCCAGCGGAAAAATGGCCAAAAAACGGGTGGGCTATAGCCTTGGTGGGGGGCGCGGGCGAAGTTCGTCCGCCGGACTCGGAATGGGGCGAGACTTTGCGAGGGGCCTCAGGGTGCCAAAAATAATCCGCGGGCAAAGCCGCGCCCAAAAATAAGCGCCCGAAGGTCGCGGTGCCAAAACCCCCCAGCGGAAAAATGGCCAAAAAACGGGTGGAACCCCCCAGCGGACAAATGGCCAAAAAACGGGTGGGCTATAGCCTTGGTGGGGGGCGCGGGCGAAGTTCGTCCGCCGGACTCGGAATGGGGCGAGACTTTGTGAGGGGCCTCGGGGTGCCGAAAATAAGCCGCGGGCAAAGCCGCGCCCAAAAATAAGCGCCCGAAGGTCGTGGTGCCAAAACCCCCCAGCGGAAAAATGGCCAAAAAACGGGTGGGCTATAGCCTTGGTGGGGGGCGCGGGCGAAGTTCCTCCGCCGGACTCGGAATGCGGCGAGACTTTGCGAGGGGCCTCGGGGTGCCAAAAATAAGCCGCGGGCAAAGCCGCGCCCAAAAATAAGCGCCCGAAGGTCGTGGTGCGAAAACCCCCCAGCGGAAAAATGGCCAAAAAACGGGTGGGCTATAGCCTTGGTGGGAGGCGCGGGCGAAGTTCGTCCGCCGGACTCGGAATGCGGCGACACTTTGCGAGGGACCTCGGGGTGCCAACAATAAGCCGCGGGCAATGCCGCGCCCAAAAATAAGCGCCCGAAGGTCGTGGTGCCAAAACCCCCCAGCCGAAAAATGGCCAAAAAACGGGTGGGCTATAGCCTTGGTGGGGGGCGCGGGCGAAGTTCGTCCGCCGGACTCGGAATGTGGCGAGACTTTGCGAGGGACCTCGGGGTGCCAACAATAAGCCGCGGGCAAAGCCGCGCCCAAAAATAAGTGCCCGAAGGTCGTGGTGCCAAAACCCCCCAGCGGAAAAATGGCCAAAAAACGGGTGGGCTATAGCCTTGGTGGGGGGCGCGGGCGAAGTTCGTCCGCCGGACTCGGAATGGGGTGAGACTTTGCGAGGGCCTCGGGGTGCCAAAAATAAGCCGCGGGCAAAGCCGCGCCCAAAAATAAGCGCCCGAAGGTCGTGGTGCCAAAACCCCCCAGCGGAAAAATGGCCAAAAAACGGGTGGGCTATAGCCTTGGTGGGAGGCGCGGGCGAAGTTCGTCCGCCGGACTCGGAATGCGGCGAGACTTTGCGAGGGACCTCGGGGTGCCAACAATAAGCCGCGGGCAATGCCGCGCCCAAAAATAAGCGCCCGAAGGTCGTGGTGCCAAAACCCCCCAGCCGAAAAATGGCCAAAAAACGGGTGGGCTATAGCCTTGGTGGGGGGCGCGGGCGAAGTTCGTCCGCCGGACTCGGAATGCGGCGAGACTTTGCGAGGGGCCTCGGGGTGCCAAAAATAAGCCGCGGGCAAAGCCGCGCCCAAAAATAAGCGCCCGAAGGTCGTGGTGCGAAAACCCCCCAGCGGAAAAATGGCCAAAAAACGAGTGGGCTATAGCCTTGGAGGGGGGCGCGGGCAAAGTTCGTCCGCCGGACTCGGAATGGGGCTAGACTTTGCGAGGGGCCTCAGGGTGCCAAAAATAATCCGCGGGCAAAGCCGCGCCCAAAAATAAGCGCCCGAAGGTCGCGGTGCCAAAACCCCCCAGCGGAAAAATGGCCAAAAAACGGGTGGAACCCCCCAGCGGACAAATGGCCAAAAAACGGGTGGGCTATAGCCTTGGTGGGGGGCGCGGGCGAAGTTCGTCCGCCGGACTCGGAATGGGGCGAGACTTTGTGAGGGGCCTCGGGGTGCCGAAAATAAGCCGCGGGCAAAGCCGCGCCCAAAAATAAGCGCCCGAAGGTCGTGGTGCCAAAACCCCCCAGCGGAAAAATGGCCAAAAAACGGGTGGGCTATAGCCTTGGTGGGGGGCGCGGGCGAAGTTCGTCCGCCGGACTCGGAATGCGGCGAGACTTTGCGAGGGGCCTCGGGGTGCCAAAAATAAGCCGCGGGCAAAGCCGCGCCCAAAAATAAGCGCCCGAAGGTCGTGGTGCGAAAACCCCCCAGCGGAAAAATGGCCAAAAAACGGGTGGGCTATAGCCTTGGTGGGGGGCGCGGGCGAAGTTCGTCCGCCGGACTCGGAATGGGGCGAGACTTTGCAAGGGGCCTCGGGGTGACAAAAATAAGCCGCGGGCAAAGCCGCGCCCGAAGGTCGCGGTGCCAAAACCCCCCAGCGGAAAAATGGCCAAAAAACGGGTGGGCTATAGCCTTGGTGGGGGGCGCGGGCGAAGTTCGTCCGCCGGACTCGGAATGTGGCGAGACTTTGCGAGGGGCCTCGGGGTGCCAAAAATAAGCCGCGGGCAAAGCCGCGCCCAAAAAATAAGCGCCCGAAGGTCGGGGTGCCCAAACCCCCCAGCGGAAAAATGGCCAAAAAACGGGTGGGCTATGGCCTTGGTGGGGGGCGCGGGCGAAGTTCGTCTGCCGGACTCGGAATGGGGCGAGACTTTGCGAGGGGCCTCGGGGTGCCAAAAATAAGCCGCGGGCGAAGCCGCGCCCAAAAATAAGCGCCCGAAGGTCGTGGTGCCAAAACCCCCCAGTGGAAAAATGGCCAAAAAAAGGGTGGGCTATAGCCTTGGTGGGGGGCGCGGGCGAAGTTCGTCCGCCGGACTCGGAATCGGGCGAGACTTTGCGAGGGACCTCGGGGTGCCAAAAATAAGCCGCGGGCAAAGCCGCGCCCAAAAATAAGTGCCCGAAGGTCGTGGTGCCAAAACCCCCCAGCGGAAAAATGGCCAAAAAACGGGTGGGCTATAGCCTTGGTGGGGGGCGCGGGCGAAGTTCGTCCGCCGGACTCGGAATGGGGTGAGACTTTGCGAGGGCCTCGGGGTGCCAAAAATAAGCCGCGGGCAAAGCCGCACCCAAAAATAAGCACCCGAAGGTCGTGGTGGCAAAACGCCCCAGCGGAAAAATGGCCAAAAAACGAGTGGGCTATAGCCTTGGAGGGGGGCGCGGGCAAAGTTCGTCCGCCGGACTCGGAATGGGGCGAGACTTTGCGAGGGGCCTCAGGGTGCCAAAAATAAGCCGCGGGCAAAGCCGCGTCCAAAAATAAGCGCCCGAAGGTCGTGGTGCCAAAACCCCCCAGCGGAAAAATGGCCAAAAAACGGGTGGGCTATAGCCTTGGTGGGAGGCGCGGGCGAAGTTCGTCCGCCGGACTCGGAATGCGGCGAGACTTTGCGAGGGACCTCGGGGTGCCAACAATAAGCCGCGGGCAATGCCGCGCCCAAAAATAAGCGCCCGAAGGTCGTGGTGCCAAAACCCCCCAGCCGAAAAATGGCCAAAAAACGGGTGGGCTATAGCCTTGGAGGGGGGCGCGGGCGAAGTTCGTCCGCCGGACTCGGAATGGGGCGAGACTTTGCGAGGGGCCTCGGGCTGCCAAAAATAAGCCGCGGGCAAAGCCGCGCCCAAAAATAAGCGCCCGAAGGTTGCGGTGCCAAAACCCCCCAGCGGAAAAATGGCCAAAAAACGGGTGGAACCCCCCAGCGGAAAAATGGCCAAAAAACGGGTGGGCTATAGCCTTGGTGGGGGGCGCGGGCGAAGTTCGTCCGCCGGACTCGGAATGCGGCGAGACTTTGCGATGGGCCTCGGGGTGCCAACAATAAGCCGCGGGCAATGCCGCGCCCAAAAATAAGCGCCCGAAGGTCGTGGTGCCAAAACCCCCCAGCGGAAAAATGGCCAAAAATCTGGTGGGCTATAGCCTTGGTGGGGGGCGCGGGCGAAGTTCGTCCGCCGGACTCGGAATGGGGCGAGACTTTGCGAGGGGCCTCGGGGTGCCAAAAATAAGCCGCGGGCAAAGCCGCGCCCAAAAATAAGCGCCCGAAGGTCGCGGTGCCAAAACCCCCCAGCGGAAAAATGGCCAAAAAACGGGTGGGCTATAGCCTTGGTGGGGGGCGCGGGCGACGTTCGTCCGCCGGACTCGGAATGTGGCGAGACTTTGCGAGGGGCCTCGGGGTGCCAAAAATAAGCCGCGGGCAAAGCCGCGCCCAAAAATAAGCGCCCGAAGGTCGTGGTGCCAAAACCCCCTAGCGGAAAAATGGCCAAAAAACGGGTGGGCTATAGCCTTGGTGGGGGGCGCGGGCGAAGTTCGTCCGCCGGACTCGGAATGCGGGGAGACTTTGCGAGGGGTCTCGGGGTGCCAAAAATAAGCCGCGGGCAAAGCCGCGCCAAAAAATAAGCGCCCGAAGGTCGTGGTGCCAAAACCCCCCAGCGGAAAAATGGCCAAAAAACGGGTGGGCTATAGCCTTGGTGGGGGGCGCGGGCGAAGTTCGTCCGCCGGACTCGGAATGGGGCGAGACTTTGCGAGGCGCCTCGGGGTGCCAAAAATAAGCCGCGGGCAAAGCCGCGCCCAAAAATAAGCGCCCGAAGGTCGTGGTGCCAAAACCCCCCAGCCGAAAAATGGCCAAAAAAAGGGTGGGCTATAGCCTTGGTGGGGGGCGCGGGCGAAGTTCGTCCGCCGGACTCGGAATGGGGCGAGACTTTGCGAGGGACCTCGGGGTGCCAAAAATAAGCCGCGGGCAAAGCCGCGCCCAAAAATAAGCGCCCGAAGGTCGTGGTGCCAAAACCCCCCAGCCGAAAAATGGCCAAAAAACGGGTGGGCTATAGCCTTGGAGGGGGGCGCGGGCGAAGTTCGTCCGCCGGACTCGGAATGGGGCGAGACTTTGCGAGGGGCCTCAGGGTGCCAAAAATAAGCCGCGGGCAAAGCCGCGCCCAAAAATAAGCGCCCGAAGGTCGTGGTGCCAAAACCCCCCAGCGGAAAAATGGCCAAAAAACGGGTGGGCTATAGCCTTGGTGGGGAGCGCGGGCGAAGTTCGTCCGCCGGACTCGGAATGCGGCGAGACTTTGCGAGGGGTCTCGGGGTACCAAAAATAAGCCGCGGGCAAAGCCGCGCCCAAAAATAAGCGCCCGAAGGTCGTGGTGCCAAAACCCCCCAGCGGAAAAATGGCCAAAAAACGGGTGGGCTATAGCCTTGGTGGGGGGCGCGGGCGAAGTTCGTCCGCCGGACTCGGAATGGGACGAGACTTTGCGAGGGGCCTCGGGGTGCCAAAAATAAGCCGCGGGCAAAGCCGCGCCCAAAAATAAGCGCCCGAAGGTCGTGGTGCCAAAACCCCCCAGCGGAAAAATGGCCAAAAAACGGGTGGGCTATAGCCTTGGTGGGGGGCGCGGGCGAAGTTCGTCCGCCGGACTCGGAATGGGGCGAGACTTTGCGAGGGGCCTCGGGGTGCCAAAAATAAGCCGCGGGCAAAGCCGCGCCCAAAAATAAGCGCCCGAAGGTCGTGGTTCCAAAACCCCCCAGCGGAAAAATGGCCAAAAAACGGGTGGGCTATAGCCTTGGTGGGGGGCGCGGGCGAAGTTCGTCCGCCGGACTCGGAATGCGGCGAGACTTTGCGAGGGGCCTCGGGGTGCCAACAATAAGCCGCGGGCAATGCCGCGCCCAAAAATAAGCGCCCGAAGGTCGTGGTGCCAAAACCCCCCAGCGGAAAAATGGCCAAAAAACTGGTGGGCTATAGCCTTGGTGGGGGGCGCGGGCGAAGTTCGTCCGCCGGACTCGGAATGGGGCGAGACTTTGCGAGGGGCCTCGGGGTGCCAAAAATAAGTCGCGGGCAAAGCCGCGCCCAAAAATAAGCGCCCGAAGGTCGCGGTGCCAAAACCCCCCAGCGGAAAAATGGCCAAAAAACGGGTGGGCTATAGCCTTGGTGGGGGGCGCGGGCGAAGTTCGTCCGCCGGACTCGGAATGTGGCGAGACTTTGCGAGGGGCCTCGGGGTGCCAAAAATAAGCCGCGGGCAAAGCCGCGCCCAAAAATAAGCGCCCGAAGGTCGTGGTGCCAAAACCCCCTAGCGGAAAAATGGCCAAAAAACGGGTGGGCTATAGCCTTGGTGGGGGGCGCGGGCGAAGTTCGTCCGCCGGACTCGGAATGCGGCGAGACTTTGCGAGGGGTCTCAGGGTGCCAAAAATAAGCCGCGGGCAAAACCGCGCCCAAAAATAAGCGCCCGAAGGTCGTGGTGCCAAAACACCCCAACGGAAAAATGGCCAAAAAACGGGTGGGCTATAGCCTTGGTGTGAGGCGCGGGCGAAGTTCGTCCGCCGGACTCGGAATGCGGCGAGACTTTGCGAGGGACCTCGGGGTGCCAACAATAAGCCGCGGGCAATGCCGCGCCCGAAGGTCGTGGTGCCAAAACCCCCCAGCCGAAAAATGCCCAAAAAACGGGTGGGCTATAGCCTTGGAGGGGGGCGCGGGCGAAGTTCGTCCGCCGGACTCGGAATGGGGCGAGACTTTGCGAGGGGCCTCGGGGTGCCAAAAATAAGCCGCGGGCAAAGCCGCGCCCGAAGGCTGCGGTGCCAAAACCCCCCAGCGGAAAAATGGCCAAAAAACGGGTGGAACCCCCCAGCGGAAAAATGGCCAAAAAACGGGTGGGCTATAGCCTTGGTGGGGGGCGCGGGCGAAGTTCGTCCGCCGGACTCGGAATGTGGCGAGACTTTGCGAGGGGCCTCGGGGTGCCAAAAATAAGCCGCGGGCAAAGCCGCGCCCAAAAATAAGCGCCCGAAGGTCGTGGTGCCAAAACCCCCTAGCGGAAAAATGGCCAAAAAACGGGTGGGCTATAGCCTTGGTGGGGGGCGCGGGCGAAGTTCGTCCGCCGGACTCGGAATGCGGCGAGACTTTGCGAGGGGTCTCAGGGTGCCAAAAATAAGCCGCGGGCAAAACCGCGCCCAAAAATAAGCGCCCGAAGGTCGTGGTGCCAAAACACCCCAGCGGAAAAATGGCCAAAAAACGGGTGGGCTATAGCCTTGGTGTGAGGCGCGGGCGAAGTTCGTCCGCCGGACTCGGAATGCGGCGAGACTTTGCGAGGGACCTCGGGGTGCCAACAATAAGCCGCGGGCAATGCCGCGCCCGAAGGTCGTGGTGCCAAAACCCCCCAGCCGAAAAATGCCCAAAAAACGGGTGGGCTATAGCCTTGGAGGGGGGCGCGGGCGAAGTTCGTCCGCCGGACTCGGAATGGGGCGAGACTTTGCGAGGGGCCTCGGGGTGCCAAAAATAAGCCGCGGGCAAAGCCGCGCCCGAAGGCTGCGGTGCCAAAACCCCCCAGCGGAAAAATGGCCAAAAAACGGGTGGAACCCCCCAGCGGAAAAATGGCCAAAAAACGGGTGGGCTATAGCCTTGGTGGGGGGCGCGGGCGAAGTTCTTCCGCCGGACTCGGAATGCGGCGAGACTTTGCGAGGGGCCTCGGGGTGCCCGCGGGAAGTCGCAGGCACAGCCGCGCCCAAAAATAAGCGCCCGAAGGTCGTGGTGCCAAAACCCCCCAGCGGAAAAATGGCCAAAAAACGGGTGGGCTATAGCCTTGGTGGGGGGCGCGGGCGAAGTTTGTCCGCCGGACTCGGAATGCGGCGAGACTTTGCGAGGGGCCTCGGGGTGCCAAAAATAAGCCGCGGGCAAAGGCGCCCTCAAAAATAAGTGCCCGAAGGTCGTGGTGCCAAAACCCCCCAGCGGAAAAATGGCCAAAAAACGGGTGGGCTATAGCCTTGGTGGGGGGCGTGGGCGAAGTTCGTCCGCCGGACTCGGAATGGGGCAAGACTTTGCGAGGGGCCTCGGGGTGCCAAAAATAAGCCGCGGGCAAAGCCGCGCCCAAAAATAAGTGCCCGAAGGTCGTGGTGCCAAAACCCCCCAGCGGAAAAATGGCCAAAAAACGGGTGGGCTATAGCCTTGGTGGGGGGCGCTGGCGAAGTTTGTCCGCCGGACTCGGAATGGGGCGAGACTTTGCGAGGGGCCTCTGGGTGCCAAAAATAAGCCGCGGGCAAAGCCGCGCCCAAAAATAAGCGCCCGAAGGCGTGGTGCCAAAACCCCCCAGCGGAAAAATGGCCAAAAAACGGGTGGGCTATAGCATTGGTGGGGGGCGCGGGCGAAGTTCGTCCGCCGGACTCGGAATGCGGCGAGACTTTGCGAGGGGCCTCGGGGTGCCAAAAATAAGCCGCGGGCAAAGCCGCGCCCAAAAATAAGCGCCCGAAGGTCGTGGTGCCAAAACCCCCCAGCGGAAAAATGGCCAAAAAACGGGTGGGCTATAGCCTTGGTGGGGGGCGCGGGCGAAGTTCGTCCGCCGGACTCGGAATGGGGCGAGACTTTGCGAGGGGCCTCTGGGTGCCAAAAATAAGCCGCGGGCAAAGCCGCGCCCAAAAATAAGCGCCCGAAGGTCGTGGTGCCAAAACCCCCCAGCTGAAAAATGGCCAAAAAACGGGTGGGCTATAGCATTGGTGGGGGGCGCGGGCGAAGTTCGTCCGCCGGACTCGGAATGCGGCGAGACTTTGCGAGGGGCCTCGGGGTGCCAAAAATAAGCCGCGGGCAAAGCCGCGCCCAAAAATAAGCGCCCGAAGGTCGTGGTGCCAAAACCCCCCAGCAGAAAAATGGCCAAAAAACGGGTGGGCTATAGCCTTGGTGGGGGGCGCGGGCGAAGTTTGTCCGCCAGACTCGGAATGGGGCGAGACTTTGCGAGAGGCCTCGGGGTGCCAAAAATAAGCCGCGGGCAAAGCCGCGCCCAAAAATAAGCGCCCGAAGGTCGTGGTGCCAAAACCCCCCAGCGGAAAAATGGCCAAAAAACGGGTGGGCTATAGCCTTGGTGGGGGGCGCGGGCGAAGTTCGTCCGCCGGACTCGGAATGGGGCGAGACTTTGCGAGGGGCCTCTGGGTGCCAAAAATAAGCCGCGGGCAAAGCCGCGCCCAAAAATAAGCGCCCGAAGGTCGTGGTGCCAAAACCCCCCAGCTGAAAAATGGCCAAAAAACGGGTGGGCTATAGCATTGGTGGGGGGCGCGGGCGAAGTTCGTCCGCCGGACTCGGAATGCGGCGAGACTTTGCGAGGGGCCTCGGGGTGCCAAAAATAAGCCGCGGGCAAAGCCGCGCCCAAAAATAAGCGCCCGAAGGTCGTGGTGCCAAAACCCCCCAGCAGAAAAATGGCCAAAAAACGGGTGGGCTATAGCCTTGGTGGGGGGCGCGGGCGAAGTTTGTCCGCCAGACTCGGAATGGGGCGAGACTTTGCGAGAGGCCTCGGGGTGCCAAAAATAAGCCGCGGGCAAAGCCACGCCCAAAAATAAGCGCCCGAAGGTCGTGGTGCCAAAACCCCCCCGCGGAAAAATGGCCAAAAAACGGGTGGGCTATAGCCTTGGTGGGGGGCGCGGGCGAAGTTCGTCCGCCGGACTCGGAATGGGGCGAGACTTTGCGAGGGGCCTCGGGGTGCCAAAAATAAGTCGCGGGCAAAGCCGCGCCCAAAAATAAGCGCCCGAAGGTCGTGGTGCCAAAACCCCCCAGCAGAAAAGTGGCCAAAAAACGGGTGGGCTATAGCCTTGGTGGGGGGCGCGGGCGAAGTTTGTCCGCCGGACTCAGAATGGGGCGAGACTTTGCGAGGGGCCTCGGGGTGCCAAAAATAAGCCGCGGGCAAAGCCGTACCCAAAAATAAGCGCCCGAAGGTCGTGGTGCCAAAACCCCCCGGCGGAAAAATGGCCAAAAAACGGGTGGGCTATAGCCTTGGTGGGGGGCGCGGGCGAAGTTCGTCCGCCGGACTCGGAATGGGGCGAGACTTTGCGAGGGGCCTCGGGGTACCAAAAATAAGCCGCGGGTTAAGCCGCGCCCAAAAATAAGCGCCCGAAGGTCGTGGTGCCAAAACCCCCCAGCGGAAAAATGGCCAAAAAACGGGTGGGCTATAGCCTTGGTGGGGGGCGCGGGCGAAGTTCTTCCGCCGGACTCGGAATGCGGCGAGGCTTTGCGAGGGGCCTCGGGGTGCCCGCGGGAAGTCGCAGGCACAGCCGCGCCCAAAAATAAGAGCCCGAAGGTCGTGGTGCCAAAACCCCCCAGCGGAAAAATGGCCAAAAAACGGGTGGGCTACAGCCTTGGTGGGGGGCGCGGGCGAAGTTTGTCCGCCGGACTCGGAATGCGGCGAGACTTTGCGAGGGGCCTCGGGGTGCCAAAAATAAGCCGCGGGCAAAGGCGCCCTCAAAAATAAGTGCCCGAAGGTCGTGGTGCCAAAACCCCCCAGCGGAAAAATGGCCAAAAAACGGGTGGGCTATAGCCTTGGTGGGGGGCGCGGGCGAAGTTCGTCCGCCGGACTCGGAATGCGGCGAGACTTTGCGAGGGGCCTCGGGGTGCCAAAAATAAGCCGCGGGCAAAGCCGCGCCCAAAAATAAGCGCCCGAAGGTCGTGGTGCCAAAACCCCCCAGCGGAAAAATGGCCAAAAAACGGGTGGGCTATAGCCTTGGTGGGGGGCGCGGGCGAAGTTCGTCCGCCGGACTCGGAATGCGGCGAGACTTTGCGAGGGGCCTCGGGGTGCCAAAAATAAGCCGCGGGCAAAGCCGCGCCCAAAAATAAGCGCCCGAAGGTCGTGGTGCCAAAACCCCCCAGCGGAAAAATGGCCAAAAAACGGGTGGGCTATAGCCTTGGTGGGGGGCGCGGGCGAAGTTCGTCCGCCGGACTCGGAATGGGGCGAGACTTTGCGAGGGGCCTCGGGGTGCCAAAAATAAGCCGCGGGCAAAGCCGCGCCCAAAAATAAGCGCCCGAAGGTCGTGGTGCCAAAACCCCCCAGCGGAAAAATGGCCAAAAAACGGGTGGGCTATAGCCTTGGTGGGGGGCGCGGGCGAAGTTCGTCCGCCGGACTCGGAATGCGGCGAGACTTTGCGAGGGGCCTCGGGGTGCCAAAAATAAGTCGCGGGCAAAGCCGCGCCCAAAAATAAGCGCCCGAAGGTCGTGGTGCCAAAACCCCCCAGCGGAAAAATGGCCAAAAAACGGGTGGGCTATAGCCTTGGTGGGGGGCGCGGGCGAAGTTCGTCCGCCGGACACAGAATGGGGCGAGACTTTGCGAGGGGCCTCGGGGTGCCAAAAATAAGCCGCGGGCAAAGCCGTACCCAAAAATAAGCGCCCGAAGGTCGTGGTGCCAAAACCCCCCGGCGGAAAAATGGCCAAAAAACGGGTGGGCTATAGCCTTGGTGGGGGGCGCGGGCGAAGTTCGTCCGCCGGACTCGGAATGCGGCGAGACTTTGCGAGGGGCCTCGGGGTGCCAAAAATAAGCCGCGGGCAAAGCCGCGCCCAAAAATAAGCGCCCGAAGGTCGTGGTGCCAAAACCCCCCAGCGGAAAAATGGCCAAAAAACGGGTGGGCTATAGCCTTGGTGGGGGGCGCGGGCGAAGTTCGTCCGCCGGACTCGGAATGGGGCGAGACTTTGCGAGGGGCCTCGGGGTGCCAAAAATAAGCCGCGGGCAAAGCCGCGCCCAAAAATAAGCGCCCGAAGGTCGTGGTGCCAAAACCCCCCAGCGGAAAAATGGCCAAAAAACGGGTGGGCTATAGCATTGGTGGGGGGCGCGGGCGAAGTTCGTCCGCCGGACTCGGAATGCGGCGAGACTTTGCGAGGGGCCTCGGGGTGCCAAAAATAAGTCGCGGGCAAAGCCGCGCCCAAAAATAAGCGCCCGAAGGTCGCGGTGCCAAAACCCCCCAGCGGAAAAATGGCCAAAAAACGGGTGGGCTATAGCCTTGGTGGGGGGCGCGGGCGAAGTTCGTCCGCCGGACTCGGAATGCGGCGAGACTTTGCGAGGGGTCTCAGGGTGCCAAAAATAAGCCGCGGGCAAAACCGCGCCCAAAAATAAGCGCCCGAAGGTCGTGGTGCCAAAACACCCCAGCGGAAAAATGGCCAAAAAACGGGTGGGCTATAGCCTTGGTGTGAGGCGCGGGCGAAGTTCGTCCGCCGGACTCGGAATGCGGCGAGACTTTGCGAGGGACCTCGGGGTGCCAACAATAAGCCGCGGGCAATGCCGCGCCCGAAGGTCGTGGTGCCAAAACCCCCCAGCCGAAAAATGCCCAAAAAACGGGTGGGCTATAGCCTTGGAGGGGGGCGCGGGCGAAGTTCGTCCGCCGGACTCGGAATGGGGCGAGACTTTGCGAGGGGCCTCGGGGTGCCAAAAATAAGCCGCGGGCAAAGCCGCGCCCAAAAATAAGCGCCCGAAGGCTGCGGTGCCAAAACCCCCCAGCGGAAAAATGGCCAAAAAACGGGTGGAACCCCCGAGCGGAAAAATGGCCAAAAAACGGGTGGGCTATAGCCTTGGTGGGGGGCGCGGGCGAAGTTCTTCCGCCGGACTCGGAATGCGGCGAGACTTTGCGAGGGGCCTCGGGGTGCCCGCGGGAAGTCGCAGGCACAGCCGCGCCCAAAAATAAGCGCCCGAAGGTCGTGGTGCCAAAACCCCCCAGCGGAAAAATGGCCAAAAAACGGGTGGGCTATAGCCTTGGTGGGGGGCGCGGGCGAAGTTTGTCCGCCGGACTCGGAATGCGGCGAGACTTTGCGAGGGGCCTCGGGGTGCCAAAAATAAGCCGCGGGCAAAGGCGCCCTCAAAAATAAGTGCCCGAAGGTCGTGGTGCCAAAACCCCCCAGCGGAAAAATGGCCAAAAAACGGGTGGGCTATAGCCTTGGTGGGGGGCGCGGGCGAAGTTCGTCCGCCGGACTCGGAATGGGGCGAGACTTTGCGAGGGGCCTCGGGGTGCCAAAAATAAGCCGCGGGCAAAGCCGCGCCCAAAAATAAGCGCCCGAAGGTCGTGGTGCCAAAACCCCCCAGCGGAAAAATGGCCAAAAAACGGGTGGGCTATAGCCTTGGTGGGGGGCGCGGGCGAAGTTCGTCCGCCGGACTCGGAATGCGGCGAGACTTTGCGAGGGGCCTCGGGGTGCCAAAAATCAGTCGCGGGCAAAGCCGCGCCCAAAAATAAGCGCCCGAAGGTCGTGGTGCCAAAACCCCCCAGCGGAAAAATGGCCAAAAAACGGGTGGGCTATAGCCTTGGTGGGGGGCGCGGGCGAAGTTCGTCCGCCGGACACAGAATGGGGCGAGACTTTGCGAGGGGCCTCGGGGTGCCAAAAATAAGCTGCGGGCAAAGCCGTACCCAAAAATAAGCGCCCGAATGTCGTGGTGCCAAAACCCCCCGGCGGAAAAATGGCCAAAAAACGGGTGGGCTATAGCCTTGGTGGGGGGCGCGGGCGAAGTTCGTCCGCCGGACTCGGAATGCGGCGAGACTTTGCGAGGGGCCTCGGGGTGCCAAAAATAAGCCGCGGGCAAAGCCGCGCCCAAAAATAAGCGCCCGAAGGTCGTGGTGCCAAAACCCCCCAGCGGAAAAATGGCCAAAAAACGGGTGGGCTATAGCCTTGGTGGGGGGCGCGGGCGAAGTTCGTCCGCCGGACTCGGAATGGGGCGAGACTTTGCGAGGGGCCTCGGGGTGCCAAAAATAAGCCGCGGGCAAAGCCGCGCCCAAAAATAAGCGCCCGAAGGTCGTGGTGCCAAAACCCCCCAGCGGAAAAATGGCCAAAAAACGGGTGGGCTATAGCCTTGGTGGGGGGCGCGGGCGAAGTTCGTCCGCCGGACTCGGAATGCGGCGAGACTTTGCGAGGGGCCTCGGGGTGCCAAAAATAAGTCGCGGGCAAAGCCGCGCCCAAAAATAAGCGCCCGAAGGTCGTGGTGCCAAAACCCCCCAGCGGAAAAATGGCCAAAAAACGGGTGGGCTATAGCCTTGGTGGGGGGCGCGGGCGAAGTTCGTCCGCCGGACACAGAATGGGGCGAGACTTTGCGAGGGGCCTCGGGGTGCCAAAAATAAGCCGCGGGCAAAGCCGTACCCAAAAATAAGCGCCCGAAGGTCGTGGTGCCAAAACCCCCCGGCGGAAAAATGGCCAAAAAACGGGTGGGCTATAGCCTTGGTGGGGGGCGCGGGCGAAGTTCGTCCGCCGGACTCGGAATGCGGCGAGACTTTGCGAGGGGCCTCGGGGTGCCAAAAATAAGCCGCGGGCAAAGCCGCGCCCAAAAATAAGCGCCCGAAGGTCGTGGTGCCAAAACCCCCCAGCGGAAAAATGGCCAAAAAACGGGTGGGCTATAGCCTTGGTGGGGGGCGCGGGCGAAGTTCGTCCGCCGGACTCAGAATGGGGCGAGACTTTGCGAGGGGCCTCGGGGTGCCAAAAATAAGCCGCGGGCAAAGCCGTGCCCAAAACTAAGCCCCCGAAGGTCGTGGTGCCAAAACCCCCCAGCGGAAAAATGGCCAAAAAACGGGTGGGCTATAGCCTTGGTGGGGGGCGCGTGCGAAGTTCGTCCGCCGGACTCGGAATGCGGCGAGACTTTGCGAGGGGCCTCTGGGTGCCAAAAATAAGCCGCGGGCAAAGCCGCACCCAAAAATAAGCGCCCGAAGGTCATGGTGCCAAAACCCCCCAGCGGAAAAATGGCCAAAAAACGGGTGGGCTATAGCATTGGTGGGGGGCGCGGGCGAAGTTCGTCCGCCGGACTCGGAATGGGGCGAGACTTTGCGAGGGGCCTCGGGGTGCCAAAAATAAGCCGCGGGCAAAGCCGCGCCCAAACATAAACGCCCGAAGGTC
Source organism: Citrus x limon (assembly GCA_034663535.1). Taxonomy (NCBI): domain Eukaryota; kingdom Viridiplantae; phylum Streptophyta; class Magnoliopsida; order Sapindales; family Rutaceae; genus Citrus; species Citrus x limon. Next base: position 30,724,711 of record CM067999.1, read on the forward strand.
GTGGTGCCAAAACCCCCCAGCGGAAAAATGGCCAAAAAACGGGTGGGCTATAGCCTTGGTGGGGGGCGCGGGCGAAGTTCGTCCGCCGGACTCGGAATGGGGCGAGACTTTACGAGGGGCCTCGGGGTACCAAAAATAAGCCGCGGGCAAAGCCGCGCCCAAAAATAAGCGCCCGAAGGTCGTGGTGCCAAAACCCCCCAGCGGAAAAATGGCCAAAAAACGGGTGGGCCATAGCCTTGGTGGGGGGCGCGGGCGAAGTTCGTCCGCCGGACTCGGAATGCGGCGAGACTTTACGAGGGGCCTCGGGGTGCCAAAAATAAGCCGCGGGCAAAGCCGCGCCCAAAAATAAGCGCCCGAAGGTCGTGGTGCCAAAACCCGCCAGCGGAAAAATGGCCAAAAAACGGGTGGGCTATAGCCTTGGTGGGGGGCGCGGGCGAAGTTCGTCCGCCGGACTCGGAATGGGGCGAGACTTTGCGAGGGGCCTCGGGGTGCCAAAAATAAGCCGCGGCCAAACCCGCGCCCAAAAATAAGCGCCCGAAGGTCGTGGTGCCATAACCCCCCAGCGGAAAAATGGCCAAAAAACGGGTGGGCTATAGCCTTGGTGGGGGGCGCGGGCGAAGTTCGTCCGCCGGACTCGGAATGCGGCAAGACTTTGCGAGGGGACTCGGGGTGCCAAAAATAAGCCGCGGGCAGAGCCGCGCCAAAAAATAAGCGCCCGAAGGTCGTGGTGCCAAAACCCGCCAGCGGAAAAATGGCTAAAAAACGGGTGGGCTATAGCCTTGGTGGGGGGCGCGGGCGAAGTTCGTCCGCCGGACTCGGAATGGGGCGAGACTTTGCGAGGGGCCTCGGGGTGCCAAAAATAAGCCGCGGGCAAACCCGCGCCCAAAAATAAGCGCCCGAAGGTCGTGGTGCCAAAACCCCCCAGCGGAAAAATGGCCAAAAAACGGGTGGGCTATAGCCTTGGTGGGGGGCGCGGGCGAAGTTCGTCCGCCGGACTCGGAATGGGGCGAGACTTTGCGAGGGGCCTCGGGGTGCCAAAAATAAGCCGCGGGCAAACCCGCGCCCAAAAATAAGCGCCCGAAGGTCGTGGTGCCAAAACCCCCCAGCGGAAAAATGGCCAAAAAACGGGTGGGCTATAGCCTTGGTGGGGGGCGCGGGCGAAGTTCGTCCGCCGGACTCGGAATGGGGCGAGACTTTGCGAGGGGCCTCGGGGTGCCAAAAATAAGCCGCGGGCAGAGCCGCGCCAAAAAATAAGCGCCCAAAGGTCGTGGTGCCAAAATCCCCCAGCGGAAAAATGGCCAAAAAACGGGTGGGCTATAGCCTTGGTGGGGGGCGCGGGCGAAGTTCGTCCGCTGGACTCGGAATGGGGCGAGACTTTGCGAGGGGCCTCGGGGTGCCAAAAATAAGCCGCGGGCAAAGCCGCGCCCAAAAATAAGCGGCCGAAGGTCGTGGTGCCAAAACCCCCCAGCGGAAAAATGGCCAAAAAACAGGTGGGCTATAGCCTTGGTGGGGGGCGCGGGCGAAGTTCGTCCGCCGGATTCGGAATGCGGCGAGACTTTGCGAGGGGCCTCGGGGTGCCAAAAATAAGCCGCGGGCAAAGTCGCGCCCAAAAATAAGCGCCCGAAGGTCGTGGTGCCAAAATCCCCCAGCAGAAAAATGGCCAAAAAACGGGTGGGCTATAGCCTTGGTGGGGGGCGCGGGCGAAGTTCGTCCGCCGGACTCAAAATGGGGCGAGACTTTGAGAGGGGCCTCGGGGAGCCAAAAATAAGCCGCGGGCAAAGCCGCGCCCAAAAATAAGCGCCCGAAGGTCGTGGTGCCAAAACCCCCCAGCGGAAAAATGGCCAAAAAACGGGTGGGCTATAGCCTTGGTGGGGAGCGCGGGCGAAGTTCGTCCCCCGGACTCGGAATGCGGCGAGACTTTGCGAGGGGCCTCGGGGTGCCAAAAATAAGCCGCGGGCAAAGCCGCGCCCAAAAATAAGCGCCCGAAGGTCGTGGTGCCAAAACCCCCCAGCGGAAAAATGGCCAAAAAACGGGTGGGCTATAGCCTTGGTGGGGGGCGCGCGCGAAGTTCGTCCGCCGGACTCGGAATGGGGCGAGACTTTGCGAGGGGCCTCGGGGTGCCAAAAATAAGCCGCGGGCAAAGCCGCGCCCAAAAATAAGCGCCCGAAGGTCGTGGTGCCAAAACCCCCCAGCGGAAAAATGGCCAAAAAACAGGTGGGCTATAGCCTTGGTGGGGGGCGCGGGCGAAGTTCGTCCGCCGGACTCAAAATGGGGCGAGACTTTGAGAGGGGCCTCGGGGAGCCAAAAATAAGCCGCGGGCAAAGCCGCGCCCAAAAATAAGCGCCCGAAGGTCGTGGTGCCAAAACCCCCCAGCGAAAAAATGGCCAAAAAACGGGTGGGCTATAGCCTTGGTGGGGAGCGCGGGCGAAGTTCGTCCCCCGGACTCGGAATGCGGCGAGACTTTGCGAGGGGCCTCGGGGTGCCAAAAATAAGCCGCGGGCAAAGCCGCGCCCAAAAATAAGCGCCCGAAGGTCGTGGTGCCAAAACCCCCCAGCGGAAAAATGGCCAAAAAACGGGTGGGCTATAGCCTTGGTGGGGGGCGCGGGCGAAGTTCGTCCGCCGGACTCGGAATGGGGCGAGACTTTGCGAGGGGCCTCGGGGTGCCAAAAATAAGCCGCGGGCAAAGCCGCGCCCAAAAATAAGCGCCCGAAGGTCGTGGTGCCAAAACCCCCCAGCGGAAAAATGGCCAAAAAACAGGTGGGCTATAGCCTTGGTGGGGGGCGCGGGCGAAGTTCGTCCGCCGGACTCGGAATGCGGCGAGACTTTGCGAGGGGCCTCGGGGTGCCAAAAATAAGCCGCGGGCAAAGTCGCGCCCAAAAATAAGCGCCCGAAGGTCGTGGTGCCAAAATCCCCCAGCAGAAAAATGGCCAAAAAACGGGTGGGCTATAGCCTTGGTGGGGGGCGCGGGCGAAGTTCGTCCGCCGGACTCAAAATGGGGCGAGACTTTGAGAGGGGCCTCGGGGAGCCAAAAATAAGCCGCGGGCAAAGCCGCGCCCAAAAATAAGCGCCCGAAGGTCGTGGTGCCAAAACCCCCCAGCGGAAAAATGGCCAAAAAACGGGTGGGCTATAGCCTTGGTGGGGAGCGCGGGCGAAGTTCGTCCCCCGGACTCGGAATGCGGCGAGACTTTGCGAGGGGCCTCGGGGTGCCAAAAATAAGCCCCGGGCAAAGCCGCGCCCAAAAATAAGCGCCCGAAGGTCGTGGTGCCAAAACCCCCCAGCAGAAAAATGGCCAAAAAACGGGTGGGCTATAGCCTTGGTGGGGGGCGCGGGCGAAGTTCGTCCGCCGGACTCGGAATGCGGCGAGACTTTGCGAGGGGCCTCGGGGTGCCAAAAATAAGCCGCGGGCAAAGTCGCGCCCAAAAATAAGCGCCCGAAGGTCGTGGTGCCAAAATCCCCCAGCAGAAAAATGGCCAAAAAACGGGTGGGCTATAGCCTTGGTGGGGGGCGCGGGCGAAGTTCGTCCGCCGGACTCAAAATGGGGCGAGACTTTGAGAGGGGCCTCGGGGAGCCAAAAATAAGCCGCGGGCAAAGCCGCGCCCAAAAATAAGCGCCCGAAGGTCGTGGTGCCAAAACCCCCCAGCGAAAAAATGGCCAAAAAACGGGTGGGCTATAGCCTTGGTGGGGAGCGCGGGCGAAGTTCGTCCCCCGGACTCGGAATGCGGCGAGACTTTGCGAGGGGCCTCGGGGTGCCAAAAATAAGCCGCGGGCAAAGCCGCGCCCAAAAATAAGCGCCCGAAGGTCGTGGTGCCAAAACCCCCAGCGGAAAAATGGCCAAAAAACGGGTGGGCTATAGCCTTGGTGGGGGGCGCGGGCGAAGTTCGTCCGCCGGACTCGGAATGGGGCGAGACTTTGCGAGGGGCCTCGGGGTGCCAAAAATAAGCCGCGGGCAAAGCCGTGCCCAAAAATAAGCGCCCGAAGGTCGTGGTGCCAAAACCCCCCAGCGGAAAAATGGCCAAAAAACAGGTGGGCTATAGCCTTGGTGGGGGGCGCGGGCGAAGTTCGTCCGCCGGACTCGGAATGCGGCGAGACTTTGCGAGGGGCCTCGGGGTGCCAAAAATAAGCCGCGGGCAAAGTCGCGCCCAAAAATAAGCGCCCGAAGGTCGTGGTGCCAAAATCCCCCAGCAGAAAAATGGCCAAAAAACGGGTGGGCTATAGCCTTGGTGGGGGGCGCGGGCGAAGTTCGTCCGCCGGACTCAAAATGGGGCGAGACTTTGAGAGGGGCCTCGGGGAGCCAAAAATAAGCCGCGGGCAAAGCCGCGCCCAAAAATAAGCGCCCGAAGGTCGTGGTGCCAAAACCCCCCAGCGAAAAAATGGCCAAAAAACGGGTGGGCTATAGCCTTGGTGGGGAGCGCGGGCGAAGTTCGTCCCCCGGACTCGGAATGCGGCGAGACTTTGCGAGGGGCCTCGGGGTGCCAAAAATAAGCCGCGGGCAAAGCCGCGCCCAAAAATAAGCGCCCGAAGGTCGTGGTGCCAAAACCCCCCAGCGGAAAAATGGCCAAAAAACGGGTGGGCTATAGCCTTGGTGGGGGGCGCGGGCGAAGTTCGTCCGCCGGACTCGGAATGGGGCGAGACTTTGCGAGGGGCCTCGGGGTGCCAAAAATAAGCCGCGGGCAAAGCCGCGCCCAAAAATAAGCGCCCGAAGGTCGTGGTGCCAAAACCCCCCAGCGGAAAAATGGCCAAAAAACAGGTGGGCTATAGCCTTGGTGGGGGGCGCGGGCGAAGTTCGTCCGCCGGACTCAAAATGGGGCGAGACTTTGAGAGGGGCCTCGGGGAGCCAAAAATAAGCCGCGGGCAAAGCCGCGCCCAAAAATAAGCGCCCGAAGGTCGTGGTGCCAAAACCCCCCAGCGAAAAAATGGCCAAAAAACGGGTGGGCTATAGCCTTGGTGGGGAGCGCGGGCGAAGTTCGTCCCCCGGACTCGGAATGCGGCGAGACTTTGCGAGGGGCCTCGGGGTGCCAAAAATAAGCCGCGGGCAAAGCCGCGCCCAAAAATAAGCGCCCGAAGGTCGTGGTGCCAAAACCCCCCAGCGGAAAAATGGCCAAAAAACGGGTGGGCTATAGCCTTGGTGGGGGGCGCGGGCGAAGTTCGTCCGCCGGACTCGGAATGGGGCGAGACTTTGCGAGGGGCCTCGGGGTGCCAAAAATAAGCCGCGGGCAAAGCCGCGCCCAAAAATAAGCGCCCGAAGGTCGTGGTGCCAAAACCCCCCAGCGGAAAAATGGCCAAAAAACAGGTGGGCTATAGCCTTGGTGGGGGGCGCGGGCGAAGTTCGTCCGCCGGACTCGGAATGCGGCGAGACTTTGCGAGGGGCCTCGGGGTGCCAAAAATAAGCCGCGGGCAAAGTCGCGCCCAAAAATAAGCGCCCGAAGGTCGTGGTGCCAAAATCCCCCAGCAGAAAAATGGCCAAAAAACGGGTGGGCTATAGCCTTGGTGGGGGGCGCGGGCGAAGTTCGTCCGCCGGACTCAAAATGGGGCGAGACTTTGAGAGGGGCCTCGGGGAGCCAAAAATAAGCCGCGGGCAAAGCCGCGCCCAAAAATAAGCGCCCGAAGGTCGTGGTGCCAAAACCCCCCAGCGGAAAAATGGCCAAAAAACGGGTGGGCTATAGCCTTGGTGGGGAGCGCGGGCGAAGTTCGTCCCCCGGACTCGGAATGCGGCGAGACTTTGCGAGGGGCCTCGGGGTGCCAAAAATAAGCCCCGGGCAAAGCCGCGCCCAAAAATAAGCGCCCGAAGGTCGTGGTGCCAAAACCCCCCAGCAGAAAAATGGCCAAAAAACGGGTGGGCTATAGCCTTGGTGGGGGGCGCGGGCGAAGTTCGTCCGCCGGACTCGGAATGCGGCGAGACTTTGCGAGGGGCCTCGGGGTGCCAAAAATAAGCCGCGGGCAAAGTCGCGCCCAAAAATAAGCGCCCGAAGGTCGTGGTGCCAAAATCCCCCAGCAGAAAAATGGCCAAAAAACGGGTGGGCTATAGCCTTGGTGGGGGGCGCGGGCGAAGTTCGTCCGCCGGACTCAAAATGGGGCGAGACTTTGAGAGGGGCCTCGGGGAGCCAAAAATAAGCCGCGGGCAAAGCCGTGCCCAAAAATAAGCGCCCGAAGGTCGTGGTGCCAAAACCCCCCAGCGAAAAAATGGCCAAAAAACGGGTGGGCTATAGCCTTGGTGGGGAGCGCGGGCGAAGTTCGTCCCCCGGACTCGGAATGCGGCGAGACTTTGCGAGGGGCCTCGGGGTGCCAAAAATAAGCCGCGGGCAAAGCCGCGCCCAAAAATAAGCGCCCGAAGGTCGTGGTGCCAAAACCCCCAGCGGAAAAATGGCCAAAAAACGGGTGGGCTATAGCCTTGGTGGGGGGCGCGGGCGAAGTTCGTCCGCCGGACTCGGAATGGGGCGAGACTTTGCGAGGGGCCTCGGGGTGCCAAAAATAAGCCGCGGGCAAAGCCGCGCCCAAAAATAAGCGCCCGAAGGTCGTGGTGCCAAAACCCCCCAGCGGAAAAATGGCCAAAAAACAGGTGGGCTATAGCCTTGGTGGGGGGCGCGGGCGAAGTTCGTCCGCCGGACTCGGAATGCGGCGAGACTTTGCGAGGGGCGTCGGGGTGCCAAAAATAAGCCGCGGGCAAAGTCGCGCCCAAAAATAAGCGCCCGAAGGTCGTGGTGCCAAAATCCCCCAGCAGAAAAATGGCCAAAAAACGGGTGGGCTATAGCCTTGGTGGGGGGCGCGGGCGATGTTCGTCCGCCGGACTCAAAATGGGGCGAGACTTTGAGAGGGGCCTCGGGGAGCCAAAAATAAGCCGCGGGCAAAGCCGCGCCCAAAAATAAGCGCCCGAAGGTCGTGGTGCCAAAACCCCCCAGCGGAAAAATGGCCAAAAAACGGGTGGGCTATAGCCTTGGTGGGGAGCGCGGGCGAAGTTCGTCCCCCGGACTCGGAATGCGGCGAGACTTTGCGAGGGGCCTCGGGGTGCCAAAAATAAGCCGCGGGCAAAGCCGCGCCCAAAAATAAGCGCCCGAAGGTCGTGGTGCCAAAACCCCCCAGCAGAAAAATGGCCAAAAAACGGGTGGGCTATAGCCTTGGTGGGGGGCGCGGGCGAAGTTCGTCCGCCGGACTCGGAATGCGGCGAGACTTGGCGAGGGGCCTCGGGGTGCCAAAAATAAGCCGCGAGCAAAGCCGCGCCCAAAAATAAGCGCCCGAAGGTCGTGGTGCCAAAACCCCCCAGCGGAAAAATGGCCAAAAAACGGGTGGGCTATAGCCTTGGTGGGGGGCGCGGGCGAAGTTCGTCCGCCGGACTCTGACTGGGGCGAGACTTTGCGAGGGGCCTCGGGGTGCCAAAAATAAGCCGCGGGCAAAGCCGCGCCCAAAAATAAGCGCCCGAAGGTCGTGGTGCCAAAACCCCCCAGCGGAAAAATGGCCAAAAAACGGGTGGGCTATAGCCTTGGTGGGGGGCGCGGGCGAAGTTCGTCCGCCGGACTCGGAATGCGGCGAGACTTTGCGAGGGGTCTCGGGGTACCAAAAATAAGCCGCGGGCAAAGCCGCGCCCAAAAATAAGCGCCCGAAGGTCGTGGTGCCAAAATCCCCCAGCGGAAAAATGGCCAAAAAACGGGTGGGCTATAGCCTTGCTGGGGGGCGCGGGCGAAGTTCGTCCGCCGGACTCGGAATGCGGCGAGACTTTGCGAGGGGCCTCGGGGTGCCAAAAATAAGCCGCGGCCAAAGCCGTGCCCAAAAATAAGCGCCCGAAGGTCGTGGTGCCAAAACCCCCCAGCGGAAAAATGGCCAAAAAACGGGTGGGGTATAGCCTTGGTGGGGGGCGCGGGCGAAGTTCGTCCGCCGGACTCGGAATGGGGCGAGACTTTGCGAGGGGCCTCGGGGTGCCAAAAATAAGCCGCGGGCAAAGCCGCGCCCAAAAATAAGCGCCCGAAGGTCGTGGTGCCAAAACCCCCCAGCGGAAAAATGGCCAAAAAACGGGTGGGCTATAGCCTTGGTGGGGGGCGCGGGTGAAGTTCGTCCGCCGGACTCGGAATGCGGCGAGACTTTGCGAGGGGCCTCGGGGTGCCAAAAATAAGCCGCGGGCAAAGCTGCGCCCAAAAATAAGCGCCCGAAGGTCGTGGTGCCAAAACCCCCCAGCGGAAAAATGGCCAAAAAACGGGTGGGCTATAGCCTTGGTGGGGGGCGCGGGCGAAGTTCGTCCGCCGGACTCCGACTGGGGCGAGACTTTGCGAGGGGCCTCGGGGTGCCAAAAATAAGCCGCGGGCAAAGCCGCGCCCAAAAATAAGCGCCCGAAGGTCGTGGTGCCAAAACCCCCCAGCGGAAAAATGGCCAAAAAACGGGTGGGCTATAGCCTTGGTGGGGGGCGCGGGCGAAGTTCGTCCGCCGGACTCGGAATGCGGCCAGACTTTGCGAGGGGCCTCGGGGTGCCAAAAATAAGCTGCGGGCAAAGCCGCGCCCAAAAATAAGCGCCCGAGGTCGTGGTGCCAAAACCCCCCAGCGGAAAAATGGCCAAAATACGGGTGGGCTATAGCCTTGGTGGGGGGCGCGGGCGAAGTTCGTCCGCCGGACTCGGAATGCGGCGAGACTTTGCGAGGGGCCTCGGGGTACCAAAAATAAGCCGCGGGCAAAGCCGCGCCCAAAAATAAGCGCCCGAAGGTCGTGGTGCCAAAATCCCCCGGCGGAAAAATGGCCAAAAAACGGGTGGGCTATAGCCTTGGTGGGGGGCGCGGGCGAAGTTCGTCCGCCGGACTCGGAATGCGGCGAGACTTTGCGAGGGGCCTCGGGGTGCCAAAAATAAGCCGCGGGCAAAGCCGCGCCCAAAAATAAGCGCCCGATGGTCGTGGTGCCATAATCCCCCAGCGGAAAAATGGCCAAAAAACGGGTGGGCTATAGCCTTGGTGGGGGGCGCGGGCGAAGTTCGTCCGCCGGACTCGGAATGGGGCGAGACTTTGCGAGGGGCCTCGGGGTGCCAAAAATAAGCTGCGGCCAAAGCCGCGCCCAAAAATAAGCGCCCGAAGGTCGTGGTGCCAAAACCCCCCAGCGGAAAAATGGCCAAAAAACGGGTGGGCTATAGCCTTGGTGGGGGGCGCGGGCGAAGTTCGTCCGCCGGACTCGGAATGTGGCGAGACTTTGCGAGGGGCCTCGGGGTGCCAAAAATAAGCCGCGGGCTAAGCCGCGCCCAAAAATAAGCGTCCGAAGGTCGTGGTGCCAAAACCCCCCAGCGGAAAAATGGCTAAAAAACGGGTGGGCTATAGCCTTGGTGGGGAGCGCGGGCGAAGTTCGTCCCCCGGACTCGGAATGCGGCGAGACTTTGCGAGGGGCCTCGGGGTGCCAAAAATAAGCCGCGGGCAAAGCCGCGCCCAAAAATAAGCGCCCGAAGGTCGTGGTGCCAAAACCCCCCAGCGGAAAAATGGCCAAAAAACGGGTGGGCTATAGCCTTGGTGGGGGGCGCGGGCGAAGTTCGTCCGCCGGACTCGGAATGGGGCGAGACTTTGCGAGGGGCCTCGGGGTGCCAAAAATAAGCCGCGGGCAAAGCCGCGCCCAAAAATAAGCGCCCGAAGGTCGTGGTGCCAAAACCCCCCAGCGGAAAAATGGCCAAAAAACAGGTGGGCTATAGCCTTGGTGGGGGGCGCGGGCGAAGTTCGTCCGCCGGACTCGGAATGCGGCGAGACTTTGCGAGGGGCCTCGGGGTGCCAAAAATAAGCCGCGGGCAAAGTCGCGCCCAAAAATAAGCGCCCGAAGGTCGTGGTGCCAAAATCCCCCAGCAGAAAAATGGCCAAAAAACGGGTGGGCTATAGCCTTGGTGGGGGGCGCGGGCGAAGTTCGTCCGCCGGACTCAAAATGGGGCGAGACTTTGAGAGGGGCCTCGGGGAGCCAAAAATAAGCCGCGGGCAAAGCCGCGCCCAAAAATAAGCGCCCGAAGGTCGTGGTGCCAAAACCCCCCAGCGGAAAAATGGCCAAAAAACGGGTGGGCTATAGCCTTGGTGGGGAGCGCGGGCGAAGTTCGTCCCCCGGACTCGGAATGCGGCGAGACTTTGCGAGGGGCCTCGGGGTGCCAAAAATAAGCCGCGGGCAAAGCCGCGCCCAAAAATAAGCGCCCGAAGGTCGTGGTGCCAAAACCCCCCAGCAGAAAAATAGCCAAAAAACGGGTGGGCTATAGCCTTGGTGGGGGGCGCGGGCGAAGTTCGTCCGCCGGACTCGGAATGCGGCGAGACTTGGCGAGGGGCCTCGGGGTGCCAAAAATAAGCCGCGGGCAAAGCCGCGCCCAAAAATAAGCGCCCGAAGGTCGTGGTGCCAAAACCCCCCAGCGGAAAAATGGCCAAAAAACGGGTGGGCTATAGCCTTGGTGGGGGGCGCGGGCGAAGTTCGTCCGCCGGACTCCGACTGGGGCGAGACTTTGCGAGGGGCCTCGGGGTGCCAAAAATAAGCCGCGGGCAAAGCCGCGCCCAAAAATAAGCGCCCGAAGGTCGTGGTGCCAAAACCCCCCAGCGGAAAAATGGCCAAAAAACGGGTGGGCTATAGCCTTGGTGGGGGGCGCGGGCGAAGTTCGTCCGCCGGACTCGGAATGCGGCGAGACTTTGCGAGGGGTCTCGGGGTACCAAAAATAAGCCGCGGGCAAAGCCGCGCCCAAAAATAAGCGCCCGAAGGTCGTGGTGCCAAAATCCCCCAGCGGAAAAATGGCCAAAAAACGGGTGGGCTATAGCCTTGGTGGGGGGCGCGGGCGAAGTTCGTCCGCCGGACTCGGAATGCGGCGAGACTTTGCGAGGGGCCTCGGGGTGCCAAAAATAAGCCGCGGCCAAAGCCGCGCCCAAAAATAAGCGCCCGAAGGTCGTGGTGCCAAAACCCCCCAGCGGAAAAATGGCCAAAAAACGGGTGGGGTATAGCCTTGGTGGGGGGCGCGGGCGAAGTTCGTCCGCCGGACTCGGAATGGGGCGAGACTTTGCGAGGGGCCTCGGGGTGCCAAAAATAAGCCGCGGGCAAAGCCGCGCCCAAAAATAAGCGCCCGAAGGTCGTGGTGCCAAAACCCCCCAGCGGAAAAATGGCCAAAAAACGGGTGGGCTATAGCCTTGGTGGGGGGCGCGGGTGAAGTTCGTCCGCCGGACTCGGAATGCGGCGAGACTTTGCGAGGGGCCTCGGGGTGCCAAAAATAAGCCGCGGGCAAAGCTGCGCCCAAAAATAAGCGCCCGAAGGTCGTGGTGCCAAAACCCCCCAGCGGAAAAATGGCCAAAAAAAGGGTGGGCTATAGCCTTGGTGGGGGGCGCGGGCGAAGTTCGTCCGCCGGACTCCGACTGGGGCGAGACTTTGCGAGGGGCCTCGGGGTGCCAAAAATAAGCCGCGGGCAAAGCCGCGCCCAAAAATAAGCGCCCGAAGGTCGTGGTGCCAAAACCCCCCAGCGGAAAAATGGCCAAAAAACGGGTGGGCTATAGCCTTGGTGGGGGGCGCGGGCGAAGTTCGTCCGCCGGACTCGGAATGCGGCGAGACTTTGCGAGGGGCCTCGGGGTGCCAAAAATAAGCCGCGGGCAAAGCCGCGCCCAAAAATAAGCGCCCGAAGGTCGTGGTGCCATAACCCCCCAGCGGAAAAATGGCCAAAAAACGGGTGGGCTATAGCCTTGGTGGGGGGCGCGGGCGAAGTTCGTCCGCCGGACTCGGAATGGGGCGAGACTTTGCGAGGGGCCTCGGGGTGCCAAAAATAAGCCGCGGGCAAAGCTGCGCCCAAAAATAAGCGCCCGAAGGTCGTGGTGCCAAAATCCCCCAGCGGAAAAATGGCCAAAAAACGGGTGGGCTATAGCCTTGGTGGGGAGCGCGGGCGAAGTTCGTCCCCTGGACTCGGAATGCGGTGAGACTTTGCGAGGGGCCTCGGGGTGCCAAAAATAAGCTGCGGCCAAAGCCGCGCCCAAAAATAAGCGCCCGAAGGTCGTGGTGCCAAAACCCCCCAGCGGAAAAATGGCCAAAAAACGGGTGGGCTATAGCCTTGGTGGGGGGCGCGGGCGAAGTTCGTCCGCCGGACTCGGAATGTGGCGAGACTTTGCGAGGGGCCTCGGGGTGCCAAAAATAAGCCGCGGGCTAAGCCGCGCCCAAAAATAAGCGCCCGAAGGTCGTGGTGCCAAAACCCCCCAGCGGAAAAATGGCTAAAAAACGGGTGGGCTATAGCCTTGGTGGGGGGCGCGGGCGAAGTTCGTCCGCCGGACTCGGAATGAGGCGAGACTTTGCGAGGGGCCTCGGGGTGCCAAAAATAAGCCGCGGGCAAAGCCGCGCCGAAAAATAAGCGCCCGAAGGTCGTGGTGCCAAAATCCCCCAGCGGAAAAATGGCCAAAAAACGGGTGGGCTATAGCCTTGGTGGGGGGCGCGGGCGAAGTTCGTCCGCCGGACTCGGAATGGGGCGAGACTTTGAGAGGGGCCTCGGGGTGCCAAAAATAAGCCGCGGGCAAAGCCGCGCCCAAAAATAAGCGCCCGAAGGTCGTGGTGCCAAAACCCCCCAGCGGAAAAATGGCCAAAAAACGGGTGGGCTATAGCCTTGGTAGGGAGCGCGGGCGAAGTTCGTCCCCCGGACTCGGAATGCGGCGAGACTTTGCGAGGGGCCTCGGGGTGCCAAAAATAAGCCGCGGCCAAAGCCGCGCCCAAAAATAAGCGCCCGAAGGTCGTGGTGCCAAAACCCCCCAGCGGAAAAATGGCCAAAAAACGGGTGGGCTATAGCCTTGGTGGGGGGCGCGGGCGAAGTTCGTCCGCCGGACTCGGAATGGGGCGAGACTTTGCGAGGGGCCTCGGGGTGCCAAAAATAAGCCGCGGGCAAAGCCGCGCCCAAAAATAAGCGCCCGAAGGTCGTGGTGCCAAAACCCCCCAGCGGAAAAATGGCCAAAAAACGGGTGGGCTATAGCCTTGGTGGGGGGCGCGGGCGAAGTTCGTCCGCCGGACTCGGAATGCGGCGAGACTTTGCGAGGGGCCTCGGGGTACCAAAAATAAGCCGCGGGCAAAGCAGCGCCCAAAAATAAGTGCCCGAAGGTCGTGGTGCCAAAATCCCCCAGCGGAAAAATGGCCAAAAAACGGGTGGGCTATAGCCTTGGTGGGGGGCGCGGGCGAAGTTCGTCCGCCGGACTCGGAATGCGGCGAGACTTTGCGAGGGGCCTCGGGGTGCCAAAAATAAGCCGCGGGCAAAGCCGCGCCCAAAAATAAGCGCCCGAAGGTCGTGGTGCCAAAACCCTCCAGCGGAAAAATGGCCAAAAAACGGGTGGGCTATAGCCTTGGTGGGGGGCGCGGGCGAAGTTCGTCCGCCGGATCGGAATGCGGCGAGACTTTGCGAGGGGCCTCGGGGTGCCAAAAATAAGCCGCGGGCAAAGCTGCGCCCAAAAATAAGCGCCCGAAGGTCGTGGTGCCAAAACCCCCCAGCGGAAAAATGGCCAAAAAACGGGTGGGCTATAGCCTTGGTGGGGGGCGCGGGCGAAGTTCGTCCGCCGGACTCCGACTGGGGCGAGACTTTGCGAGGGGCCTCGGGGTGCCAAAAATAATCCGCGGGCAAAGCCGCGCCCAAAAATAAGCGCCCGAAGGTCGTGGTGCCAAAACCCCCCAGCGGAAAAATGGCCAAAAAACGGGTGGGCTATAGCCTTGGTGGGGGGCGCGGGCGAAGTTCGTCCGCCGGACTCGGAATGCGGCCAGACTTTGCGAGGGGCCTCGGGGTGCCAAAAATAAGCTGCGGGCAAAGCCGCGCCCAAAAATAAGCGCCCGAGGTCGTGGTGCCAAAACCCCCCAGCGGAAAAATGGCCAAAAAACGGGTGGGCTATAGCCTTGGTGGGGGGCGCGGGCGAAGTTCGTCCGCCGGACTCGGAATGCGGCGAGACTTTGCGAGGGGCCTCGGGGTACCAAAAATAAGCCGCGGGCAAAGCCGCGCCCAAAAATAAGCGCCCGAAGGTCGTGGTGCCAAAATCCCCCAGCGGAAAAATGGCCAAAAAACGGGTGGGCTATAGCCTTGGTGGGGGGCGCGGGCGAAGTTCGTCCGCCGGACTCGGAATGCGGCGAGACTTTGCGAGGGGCCTCGGGGTGCCAAAAATAAGCCGCGGGCAAAGCCGCGCCCAAAAATAAGCGCCCGAAGGTCGTGGTGCCATAACCCCCCAGCGGAAAAATGGCCAAAAAACGGGTGGGCTATAGCCTTGGTGGGGGGCGCGGGCGAAGTTCGTCCGCCGGACTCGGAATGGGGCGAGACATTGCGAGGGGCCTCGGGGTGCCAAAAATAAGCCGCGGGCAAAGCCGCCCCCAAAAATAAGCGCCCGAAGGTCGTGGTGCCAAAACCCCCCAGCGGAAAAATGGCCAAAAAACGGGTGGGCTATAGCCTTGGTGGGGGGCGCGGGCGAAGTTCGTCCGCCGGACTCGGAATGGGGCGAGACTTTGCGAGGGGCCTCGGGGTGCCAAAAATAAGCCGCGGGCAAAGCCGCGCCCAAAAATAAGCGCCCGAAGGTCGTGGTGCCAAAATCCCCCAGCGGAAAAATGGCCAAAAAACGGGTGGGCTATAGCCTTGGTGCGGGGCGCGGTCGAAGTTCGTCCGCCGGACTCGGAATGGGGCGAGACTTTGCGAGGGGCCTCGGGGAGCCCGCGGGAAGTCGCGGGCACAGCAGTGACCAAAAATAAGCGCCCGAAGGTCGTGGTGCCAAAACCCCCCAGCGGAAAAATGGCCAAAAAACGGGTGGGCTATAGCCTTGGTGGGGGCCGCGGGCGAAGTTCGTCCGCCGGACTCGGAATGGGGCGAGACTATGCGAGGGGCCTCGGGGTGCCAAAAATAAGCAGCGGACAAAACCGCGCCCAAAAATAAGCGTCCGAAGGTCGTGGTGCCAAAACCCCCCAGCGGAAAAATGGCCAAAAAACGGGTGGGCTATAGCCTTGGTGGGGGGCGCGGGCGAAGTTCGTCCGCCGGACTCGGAATGGGGCGAGACTTTGCGAGGGGCCTCGGGGTGCCAAAAATAAGCCGCGGGCAAAGCCGCGCCCAAAAATAAGCACCCGAAGGTCGTGGTGCCAAAACCCCCCAGCGGAAAAATGGCCAAAAAACGGGTGGGCTATAGCCTTGGTGGGGGGCGCGGGCGAAGTTCGTCCGCCGGACTCTGAATGGGGCGAGACTTTGCGAGGGGCCTCGGGGTGCCAAAAATAAGCCGCGGGCAAAGCCGCGCCCAAAAATAAGCGCCCGAAGGTCGTGGTGCCAAAACCCCCCAGCGGAAAAATGGCCAAAAAACGAGTGGGCTATAGCCTTGGTGGGGGGCGCGGGCGAAGTTCGTCCGCCGGACTCGGAATGGGGCGAGACTTTGCGAGGGGCCTCGGGGTGCCAAAAATAAGCCGCGGGCAAAGCCGCGTCCAAAAATAAGCGCCCGAAGGTCGTGGTGCCAAAACCCCCCAGCGGAAAAATCGCCAAAAAACGGGTGGGCTATAGCCTTGGTGGGGGGCGCGGGCGAAGTTCGTCCGCCGGACTCGGAATGGGGCGAGACTTTGCGAGGGGCCTCGGGGTGCCCGCGGGAAGTCGCGGACAAAGCCGCGCCCAAAAATAAGCGCCCGAAGGTCGTGGTGCCAAAACCCCCCAGCGGAAAAATGGCCAAAAAACGGGTGGGCTATAGCCTTGGTGGGGGCCGCGGGCGAAGTTCGTCCGCCGGACTCGGAATGGGGCGAGACTGTGCGAGGGGCCTCGGGGTGCCAAAAATGACACGCGCGCAGAGCCGCGCCCAAAATATAAGCGCCCGAAGGTCGTGGTGCCAAAACCCCCCAGCGGAAAAATGGCCAAAAAACGGGTGGGCTATAGCCTCGGTGGGGGGCGCGGGCGAAGTTCGTCCGCAGGACTCGGAATGGGGTGAGACTTTGCGAGGGGCCTCGGGGTGCCCGCGGGAAGTCGCGGGCAAAGCCGCGCACAAAAATAAGCGCCCGAATGTCGTGGTGCCAAAACCCCCCAGCGGAAAAATGGCCAAAAAACGGGTGGGCTATAGCCTTGGTGGGGGGCGCGGGCGAAGTTCGTCCGCCGGACTCGGAATGGGGCGAGACTTTGCGAGGGGCCTCGGGGTGCCCGTAGGAAGTCGCGAGCACAGCCGCGCCCAAAAATATGCGCCCGAAGGTCGTGGTGCCAAAACCCCCCAGCGGAAAAATGGCCAAAAAACGGGTGGGCTATAGCCTTGGTGGGGGGCGTGGGCGAAGTTCGTCCGCCGGACTCGGAATGGGGCGAGACTTTGCGAGGGGCCTCGGGGTGCCCGCGGGAAGTCGCGGACAAAGCCGCGCCCAAAAATAAGCGGCCGAATGTCGTGGTGCCAAAACCCCCCTGCGGAAAAATGGCCAAAAAACGGGTGGGCTATAGCCTTGGTGGGGGGCGCGGGCGAAGTTCGTCCGCCAGACTCGGAATGGGGCGAGACTTTGCGAGGGGCCTCGGGGTGCCCGCGGGAAGTCGCGGGCACAGCCATGCCGAAAAATGAGCGCCCGAAGGTCGTGGTGCCAAAACCCCCCAGCGGAAAAATGGCCAAAAAACGGGTGGGCTATAGCCTTGGTGGGGGGCGCGGGCGAAGTTCGTCCGCCGGACTCGGAATGGGGTTAGACTTTGCGAGGGGCCTCAGGATGCCAAAAATAAGCCGCGGGCAAAGCCGCGCCCAAAAATAAGCGCCCGAAGGTCGTGGCGCCAAAACCCCCCAGCAGAAAAATGGCCAAAAAACGGGTGGGCTATAGCCTTGGTGGGGGGCGCGGGCGAAGTTCGTCCGCCGGACTCGGAATGGGGCGAGACTTTGCGAGGGGCCTCGGGGTGCCAAAAATAAGGCATGGGCAAAGCCGCGCCGAAAAATAAGCACCCGAAGGTCGTGGTGCCAAAACCCCCCAGCGGAAAAATGGCCAAAAAACGGGTGGGCTATAGCCTTGGTGGGGGGCGCGGGCGAAGTTCGTCCGCCAGACTCGGAATGGGACGAGACTTTGCGAGGGGCCTCGGGGTGCCCGCGGGAAGTCGCGGGCACAGCCATGCCGAAAAATGAGCGCCCGAAGGTCGTGGTGCCAAAACCCCCCAGCGGAAAAATGGCCAAAAAACGGGTGGGCTATAGCCTTGGTGGGGGGCGCGGGCGAAGATCGTCCGCCGGACTCGGAATGGGGTTAGACTTTGCGAGGGGCCTCAGGATGCCAAAAATAAGCCGCGGGCAAAGCCGCGCCCAAAAATAAGCGCCCGAAGGTCGTGGTGCCAAAACCCCCCAGCGGAAAAATGGCCAAAAAACGGGTGGGCTATAGCCTTGGTGGGGGGCGCGGGCGAAGTTCGTCCGCCGGACTCGGAATGGGGCGAGACTTTGCGAGGGGCCTCGGGTTGCCAAAAATAAGCCGCGGGCAAAGCCGCGCCGAAAAATAAGCGCCCGAAGGTCGTGGTGCCAAAACCCCCCAGCGGAAAAATGGCCAAAAAACGGGTGGGCTATAGCCTTGGTGGGGGGCGCGGGCGAAGTTCGTCCGCCGGACTCGGAATGCGGCGAGACTTTGCGAGGAGCCTCGGGGTGCCAAAAATAAGCCGCGGGCAAAGCCCCGCCCAAAAATAAGCGCCCGAAGGTCGTGGTGCCAAAACCCCCCAGCGGAAAAATGGCCAAAAAACGAGTGGGCTATAGCCTTGGTGGGGGGCGCGGGCGAAGTTCGTCCGCCGGACTCGGAATGGGGCGAGACTTTGCGAGGGGCCTCGGGGTGCCAAAAATAAGCCGCGGGCAAAGCCGCGTCCAAAAATAAGCGCCCGAAGGTCGTGGTGCCAAAACCCCCCAGCGGAAAAATCGCCAAAAAACGGGTGGGCTATAGCCTTGGTGGGGGGCGCGGGCGAAGTTCGTCCGCCGGACTCGGAATGGGGCGAGACTTTGCGAGGGGCCTCGGGGTGCCAAAAATAAGCCGCGGGCAAAGCCGCGCCCAAAAATAAGCGCCCGAAGGTCGTGGTGCCAAAATCCCCCAGCGGAAAAATGGCCAAAAAACGGGTGGGCTATAGCCTTGGTGAGGGGCGCGGGCGAAGTTCGTCCGCCGGACTCGGAATGGGGCGAGACTTTGCGAGGGGCCTCGGGGTGCCCGCGGGAAGTCGCGGGCACAGCAGTGACCAAAAATAAGCGCCCGAAGGTCGTGGTGCCAAAACCCCCCAGCGGAAAAATGGCCAAAAAACGGGTGGGCTATAGCCTTGGTGGGGGCCGCGGGCGAAGTTCGTCCGCCGGACTCGGAATGGGGCGAGACTGTGCGAGGGGCCTCGGGGTGCCAAAAATAAGCCGCGCGCAGAGCCGCGCCCAAAATATAAGCGCCCGAAGGTCGTGGTGCCAAAACCCCCCAGCGGAAAAATGGCCAAAAAACGGGTGGGCTATAGCCTCGGTGGGGGGCGCGGGCGAAGTTCGTCCGCCGGACTCGGAATGGGGTGAGACTTTGCGAGGGGCCTCGGGGTGCCCGCGGGAAGTCGCGGGCAAAGCCGCGCACAAAAATAAGCGCCCGAATGTCGTGGTGCCAAAACCCCCCAGCGGAAAAATGGCCAAAAAACGGGTGGGCTATAGCCTTGGTGGGGGGCGCGGGCGAAGTTCGTCCGCCGGACTCGGAATGGGGCGAGACTTTGCGAGGGGCCTCGGGGTGCCCGTAGGAAGTCGCGGGCACAGCCGCGCCCAAAAATATGCGCCCGAAGGTCGTGGTGCTAATACCCCCCAGCGGAAAAATGGCCAAAAAACGGGTGGGCTATAGCCTTGGTGGGGGGCGTGGGCGAAGTTCGTCCGCCGGACTCGGAATGGGGCGAGACTTTGCGAGGGGCCTCGGGGTGCCCGCGGGAAGTCGCGGACAAAGCCGCACCCAAAAATAAGCGGCCGAATGTCGTGGTGCCAAAACCCCCCTGCGGAAAAATGGCCAAAAAACGGGTGGGCTATAGCCTTGGTGGGGGGCGCGGGCGAAGATCGTCCGCCGGACTCGGAATGGGGTTAGACTTTGCGAGGGGCCTCGGGGTGCCAAAAATAAGGCATGGGCAAAGCCGCGCCGAAAAATAAGCACCCGAAGGTCGTGGTGCCAAAACCCCCCAGCGGAAAAATGGCCAAAAAACGGGTGGGCTATAGCCTTGGTGGGGGGCGCGGGCGAAGTTCGTCCGCCAGACTCGGAATGGGACGAGACTTTGCGAGGGGCCTCGGGGTGCCCGCGGGAAGTCGCGGGAACAGCCATGCCGAAAAATGAGCGCCCGAAGGTCGTGGTGCCAAAACCCCCCAGCGGAAAAATGGCCAAAAAACGGGTGGGCTATAGCCTTGGTGGGGGGCGCGGGCGAAGATCGTCCGCCGGACTCGGAATGGGGTTAGACTTTGCGAGGGGCCTCAGGATGCCAAAAATAAGCCGCGGGCAAAGCCGCGCCCAAAAATAAGCGCCCGAAGGTCGTGGTGCCAAAACCCCCCAGCGGAAAAATGGCCAAAAAACGGGTGGGCTATAGCCTTGGTGGGGGGCGCGGGCGAAGTTCGTCCGCCGGACTCGGAATGGGGCGAGACTTTGCGAGGGGCCTCGGGTTGCCAAAAATAAGCCGCGGGCAAAGCCGCGCCGAAAAATAAGCGCCCGAAGGTCGTGGTGCCAAAACCCCCCAGCGGAAAAATGGCCAAAAAACGGGTGGGCTATAGCCTTGGTGGGGGGCGCGGGCGAAGTTCGTCCGCCGGACTCGGAATGCGGCGAGACTTTGCGAGGAGCCTCGGGGTGCCAAAAATAAGCCGCGGGCAAAGCCCCGCCCAAAAATAAGCGCCCGAAGGTCGTGGTGCCAAAACCCCCCAGCGGAAAAATGGCCAAAAAACGAGTGGGCTATAGCCTTGGTGGGGGGCGCGGTCGAAGTTCGTCCGCCGGGCTCGGAATGGGGCGAGACTTTGCGAGGGGCCTCGGGGTGCCAAAAATAAGCCGCGGGCAAAGCCGCGTCCAAAAATAAGCGCCCGAAGGTCGTGGTGCCAAAACCCCCCAGCGGAAAAATGGCCAAAAAACGGGTGGGCTATAGCCTTGGTGGGGGGCGCGGGCGAAGTTCGTCCGCCGGACTCGGAATGGGGAGAGACTTTGCGAGGGGCCTCGGGGTGCCAAAAATAAGCCGTGGGCAAAGCCGCGCCCAAAAATAAGCGCCCGAAGGTCGTGATGCCAAAATCCCCCAGCGGAAAAATGGCCAAAAAACGGGTGGGCTATAGCCTTGGTGCGGGGCGCGGGCGAAGTTCGTCCGCCGGACTCGGAATGGGGCGAGACTTTGCGAGGGGCCTCGGGGTGCCCGCGGGAAGTCGCGGGCACAGCAGTGACCAAAAATAAGCGCCCGAAGGTCGTGGTGCCAAAACCCCCCAGCGGAAAAATGGCCAAAAAACGGGTGGGCTATAGCCTTGGTGGGGGCCGCGGGCGAATTTCGTCCGCCGGACTCGGAATGGTGCGAGACTGTGCGAGGGGCCTCGGGGTGCCAAAAATAAGCCGCGCGCAGAGCCGCGCCCAAAATATAAGCGCCCGAAGGTCGTGGTGCCAAAACCCCCCAGCGGAAAAATGGCCAAAAAACGGGTGGGCTATAGCCTCGGTGGGGGGCGCGGGCGAAGTTCGTCCGCCGGACTCGGAATGGGGTGAGACTTTGCGAGGGGCCTCGGGGTGCCCGCGGGAAGACGCGGGCAAAGCCGCGCACAAAAATAAGCGCCCGAATGTCGTGGTGCCAAAACCCCCCAGCGGAAAAATGGCCAAAAAACGGGTGGGCTATAGCCTTGGTGGGGGGCGCGGGCGAAGTTCGTCCGCCGGACTCGGAATGGGGCGAGACTTTGCGAGGGGCCTCGGGGTGCCCGTAGGAAGTCGCGGGCACAGCCGCGCCCAAAAATATGCGCCCGAAGGTCGTGGTGCCAAAACCCCCCAGCGGAAAAATGGCCAAAAAACGGCTGGGATATAGCCTTGGTGGGGGGCGTGGGCGAAGTTCGTCCGCCGGACTCGGAATGGGGCGAGACTTTGCGAGGGGCCTCGGGGTGCCCGCGGGAAGTCGCGGACAAAGCCGCGCCCAAAAATAAGCGGCCGAATGTCGTGGTGCCAAAACCCCCCTGCGGAAAAATGGCCAAAAAACGGGTGGGCTATAGTCTTGGTGGGGGGCGCGGGCGAAGTTCGTCCGCCAGACTCGGAATGGGGCGAGACTTTGCGAGGGGCCTCGGGGTGCCCGCGGGAAGTCGCGGGCACAGCCATGCCGAAAAATGAGCGCCCGAAGGTCGTGGTGCCAAAACCCCCCAGCGGAAAAATGGCCAAAAAACGGGTGGGCTATAGCCTTGGTGGGGGGCGCGGGCGAAGTTCGTCCGCCGGACTCGGAATGGGGTTAGACTTTGCGAGGGGCCTCAGGATGCCAAAAATAAGCCGCGGGCAAAGCCGCGCCCAAAAATAAGCGCCCGAAGGTCGTGGCGCCAAAACCCCCCAGCGGAAAAATTGCCAAAAAACGGGTGGGCTATAGCCTGGGTGGGGGGCGCGGGCGAAGTTCGTCCGCCGGACTCGGAATGGGGCGAGACTTTGCGAGGGGCCTCGGGGTGCCAAAAATAAGCCGCGGGCAAAGCCGCGCCGAAAAATAAGCACCCGAAGGTTGTGGTGCCAAAACCCCCCAGCGGAAAAATGGCCAAAAAACGGGTGGGCTATAGCCTTGGTGGGGGGCGCGGGCGAAGTTCGTCCGCCAGACTCGGAATGGGGCGAGACTTTGCGAGGGGCCTCGGGGTGCCCGCGGGAAGTCGCGGGAACAGCCATGCCGAAAAATGAGCGCCCGAAGGTCGTGGTGCCAAAACCCCCCAGCGGAAAAATGGCCAAAAAACGGGTGGGCTATGGCCTTGGTGGGGGGCGCGGGCGAAGATCGTCCGCCGGACTCGGAATGGGGTTAGACTTTGCGAGGGGCCTCAGGATGCCAAAAATAAGCCGCGGGCAAAGCCGCGCCCAAAAATAAGCGCCCGAAGGTCGTGGTGCCAAAACCCCCCAGCGGAAAAATGGCCAAAAAACGGGTGGGCTATAGCCTTGGTGGGGGGCGCGGGCGAAGTTCGTCCGCCGGACTCGGAATGGGGCGAGACTTTGCGAGGGGCCTCGGGGTGCCAAAAATAAGCCGCGGGCAAAGCCGCGCCGAAAAATAAGCGCCCGAAGGTCGTGGTGCCAAAACCCCCCAGCGGAAAAATGGCCAAAAAACGGGTGGGCTATAGCCTTGGTGGGGGGCGCGGGCGAAGTTCGTCCGCCGGACTCGGAATGCGGCGAGACTTTGCGAGGTGCCTCGGGGTGCCAAAAATAAGCCGCGGGCAAAGCCGCGCCCAAAAATAAGTGCCCGAAGGTCGTGGTGCCAAAACCCCCCAGCGGAAAAATGGCCAAAAAACGGGTGGGCTATAGCCTTGGTGGGGGGCGCGGGCGAAGTTCGTCCGCCGGACTCGGAATGGGGCGAGACTTTGCGAGGGGCCTCGGGGTGCCAAAAATAAGGCGCGGGCAAAGCCGCGCCCAAAAATAAGCGCCCGACGGTCGTGGTGCCAAAACCCCCCAGCGGAAAAATGGCCAAAAAACGGGTGGGCTATAGCCTTGGTGGGGGGCGCGGGCGAAGTTCGTCCGCCGGACTCGGAATGGGGCGAGACCTTGCAAGGGGCCTCGGGGTGCCAAAAATAAGCCGCGGGCAAAGCCGCGCCCAAAAATAAGCGCCCGAAGGTCGTGGTGCCAAAACCCCCCAGCGGAAAAATGGCCAAAACACGGGTGGGCTATAGCCTTGGTGCGGTGCGCGGGCGAAGTTCGTCCGCCGGACTCGGAATGGGGCGAGACTTTGCGAGGGGCCTCGGGGTGCCCGCGGGAAGTCGCGGGCACAGCAGTGACCAAAAATAAGCGCCCGAAGGTCGTGGTGCCAAAACCCCCCAGCGGAAAAATGGCCAAAAAACGGGTGGGCTATAGCCTTGATGGGGGGCGCGGGCGAAGTTCGTCCGCCGGACTCGGAATGGGGTTAGACTTTGCGAGGGGCCTCAGGATGCCAAAAATAAGCCGCGGGCAAAGCCGCGCACAAAAATAAGCGCCCGAAGGTCGTGGTGCCAAAACCCCCCAGCGGAAAAATGGCCAAAAAACGGGTGGGCTATAGCCTTGGTGGGGGGCGCGGGCGAAGTTCGTCCGCCGGACTCGGAATGGGGCGAGACTTTGCGAGGGGCCTCGGGGTGCAAAAAATAAGCCGCGGGCAAAGCCGCGCCGAAAAATAAGCGCCCGAAGGTCGTGGTGCCAAAACCCCCCAGCGGAAAAATGGCCAAAAAACGGGTGGGCTATAGCCTTGGTGGGGGGCGCGGGCGAAGTTCGTCCGCCGGACTCGGAATGGGGTTAGACTTTGCGAGGGGCCTCAGGATGCCAAAAATAAGCCGCGGGCAAAGTCGCGCACAAAAATAAGCGCCCGAAGGTCGTGGTGCCAAAACCCCCCAGCGGAAAAATGGCCAAAAAACGGGTGGGCTATAGCCTTGGTGGGGGGCGCGGGCGAAGTTCGTCCGCCGGACTCGGAATGGGGCGAGACTTTGCGAGGGGCCTCGGGGTGCAAAAAATAAGCCGCGGGCAAAGCCGCGCCGAAAAATAAGCGCCCGAAGGTCGTGGTGCCAAAACCCCCCAGCGGAAAAATGGCCAAAAAACGGGTGGGCTATAGCCTTGGTGGGGGGCCCGGGCGAAGTTCGTCCGCCAGACTCGGAATGGGGCGAGACTTTGCGAGGGGCCTCGGGGTGCCCGCGGGAAGTCGCGGGCACAGCCATACCGAAAAATGAGCGCCCGAAGGTCGTGATGCCAAAACCCCCCAGCGGAAAAATGGCCAAAAAACGGGTGGGCTATAGCCTTGGTGGGGGGCGCGGGCGAAGTTCGTCCGCCGGACTCGGAATGCGGCGAGACTTTGCGAGGGGCCTCGGGGTGCCAAAAATAAGCCGCGGGCAAAGCCGCGCCCAAAAAAAGTGCACGAAGGTCGTGGTGCCAAAACCCCCCAGCGGAAAAATGGCCAAAAAACGGGTGGGCTATAGCCTTGGTGGGGGGCGAGGGCGAAGTTCGTCCGCCGGACTCGGAATGGGGCGAGACTTTGCGAGGGGCCTCGGGGTGCCAAAAATAAGCCGCGGGCAAAGCCGCGCCGAAAAATAAGTGCCCGAAGGTCGTGGTGCCAAAACCCCCCATCGGAAAAATGGCCAAAAAACGGGTGGGCTATAGCCTTGGTGGGGGGCGCGGGCGAAGTTCGTCCGCCGGACTCGGAATGCGGCGAGACTTTGCGAGGGGCCTCGGGGTGCCAAAAATAAGCCGCGGGCAAAGCCGCGCCCAAAAATAAGTGCCCGAAGGTCGTGGTGCCAAAACCCCCCAGCGGAAAAATGGCCAAAAAACGGGTGGGCTATAGCCTTGGTGGGGGGCGCGGGCGAAGTTCATCCGCCGGACTCGGAATGGGGCGAGACTTTGCGAGGGGCCTCGGGGTGCCAAAAATAAGCGGCGGGCAAAGCCGCGCCCAAAAATAAGCGCCCGAAGGTCGTGGTGCCAAAACCCCCCAGCGGAAAAATGGCCAAAAAACGGGTGGGCTATAGCCTTGGTGGGGGGCGCGGGCGAAGTTCGTCCGCCGGACTCGGAATGGGGCGAGACTTTGCGAGGGGCCTCGGGGTGCCAAAAATAAGCCGCGGGCAAAGCCGCGCCCAAAAATAAGCGCCCGAAGGTCGTGGTGCCAAAACCCCCCAGCGGAAAAATGGCCAAAAAACGGGTGGGCTATAGCCTTGGTGCGGTGCGCGGGCGAAGTTCGTCCGCCGGACTCGGAATGGGGCGAGACTTTGCGAGGGGCCTCGGGGTGCCCGCGGGAAGTCGCGGGCACAGCGATGCCGAAAAATGAGCGCCCGAAGGTCGTGGTGCCAAAACCCCCCAGCGGAAAAATGGCCAAAAATCGGGTGGGCTATAGCCTTGGTGGGGGGCGCGGGCGAAGTTCGTCCGCCGGACTCGGAATGGGGCGAGACTTTGCGAGGGGCCTCGGGGTGCCCGCGGGAAGTCGCGGGCACAGCAGTGACCAAAAATAAGCGCCCGAAGGTCGTGGTGCCAAAACCCCCCAGCGGAAAAATGGCCAAAAAACGGGTGGGCTATAGCCTTGGTGGGGGGCGCGGGCGAAGTTCGTCCGCCGGACTTGGAATGGGGCGAGACTTTGCGAGGGGCCTCGGTGTGCCCGCGGGAAGCCGCGGGCACAGCCGCGCCCAAAAATAAGCGCCCGATGGTCGTGGTGCCAAAACCCCCCAGCGGAAAAATGGCCAAAAAACGGGTGGGCTATAGCCTTGGTGGGGGCCGCGGGCGAAGTTCGTCCGCCGGACTCGGAATGGGGCGAGACTTTGCGAGGGGCCTCGGGGTGCCAAAAATAAGCCGCGCGCAGAGCCGCGCCCAAAATATAAGCGCCCGAAGGTCGTGGTGCCAAAACACCCCAGCGGAAAAATGGCCAAAAAACGGGTGGGCTATAGCCTAGGTGGGGGGCGCGGGCGAAGTTCGTCCGCCGGACTCGGAATGGGGTGAGACTTTGCGAGGGGCCTCGGGGTGCCCGCGGGAAGTCGCGGGCAAAGCCGCGCCCAAAAATAAGCGCCCGAATGTCGTGGTGCCAAAACCCCCCAGCGGAAAAATGGCCAAAAAACGGGTGGGCTATAGCCTTGGTGGGGGGCGCGGGCGAAGTTCGTCCGCCGGACTCGGAATGGGGCGAGACTTTGCGAGGGACCTCGGGGTGCCCGTAGGAAGTCGTGGGCACAGCCGCGCCCAAAAATATGCGCCCGAAGGTCGTGGTGCCAAAACCCCCCAGCGGAAAAATGGCCAAAAAACGGGTGGGCTATAGCCTTGGTGGGGGGCGCGGGCGAAGTTCGTCCGCCGGACAAGGAATGGGGCGAGACTTTGCGAGGGGCCTCGGGGTGCCCGCTGGAAGTCGCGGGCAAAGCCGCGCCCAAAAATAAGCGGCCGAATGTCTTGGTGCCAAAACCCCCCAGCGGAAAAATGGCCAAAAAACGGGTGGGCTATAGCCTTGGTGCGGTGCGCGGGCGAAGTTCGTCCGCCGGACTCGGAATGGGGCGAGACTTTGCGAGGGGCCTCGGGGTGCCCGCGGGAAGTCGCGGGCACAGCGATGCCGAAAAATGAGCGCCCGAAGGTCGTGGTGCCAAAACCCCCCAGCGGAAAAATGGCCAAAAATCGGGTGGGCTATAGCCTTGGTGGGGGGCGCGGGCGAAGTTCGTCCGCCGGACTCGGAATGGGGCGAGACTTTGCGAGGGGCCTCGGGGTGCCCGCGGGAAGTCGCGGGCACAGCAGTGACCAAAAATAAGCGCCCGAAGGTCGTGGTGCCAAAACCCCCCAGCGGAAAAATGGCCAAAAAACGGGTGGGCTATAGCCTTGGTGGGGGGCGCGGGCGAAGTTCGTCCGCCGGACTTGGAATGGGGCGAGACTTTGCGAGGGGCCTCGGTGTGCCCGCGGGAAGCCGCGGGCACAGCCGCGCCCAAAAATAAGCGCCCGATGGTCGTGGTGCCAAAACCCCCCAGCGGAAAAATGGCCAAAAAACGGGTGGGCTATAGCCTTGGTGGGGGCCGCGGGCGAAGTTCGTCCGCCGGACTCGGAATGGGGCGAGACTTTGCGAGGGGCCTCGGGGTGCCAAAAATAAGCCGCGCGCAGAGCCGCGCCCAAAATATAAGCGCCCGAAGGTCGTGGTGCCAAAACCCCCCAGCGGAAAAATGGCCAAAAAACGGGTGGGCTATAGCCTAGGTGGGGGGCGCGGGCGAAGTTCGTCCGCCGGACTCGGAATGGGGTGAGACTTTGCGAGGGGCCTCGGGGTGCCCGCGGGAAGTCGCGGGCAAAGCCGCGCCCAAAAATAAGCGCCCGAATGTCGTGGTGCCAAAACCCCCCAGCGGAAAAATGGCCAAAAAACGGGTGGGCTATAGCCTTGGTGGGGGGCGCGGGCGAAGTTCGTCCGCCGGACTCGGAATGGGGCGAGACTTTGCGAGGGGCCTCGGGGTGCCCGTAGGAAGTCGTGGGCACAGCCGCGCCCAAAAATATGCGCCCGAAGGTCGTGGTGCCAAAACCCCCCAGCGGAAAAATGGCCAAAAAACGGGTGGGCTATAGCCTTGGTGGGGGGCGCGGGCGAAGTTCGTCCGCCGGACAAGGAATGGGGCGAGACTTTGCGAGGGGCCTCGGGGTGCCCGCTGGAAGTCGCGGGCAAAGCCGCGCCCAAAAATAAGCGGCCGAATGTCTTGGTGCCAAAACCCCCCAGCGGAAAAATGGCCAAAAAACGGGTGGGCTATAGCCTTGGTGGGGGGCGCGGGCGAAGTTCGTCCGCCGGACTCGGAATGGGGCGAGACTTTGCGAGGGGCCTCGGGGTGCCCGTAGGAAGTCGCGGGCACAGCCGCGCCCAAAAATATGTGCCCGAAGGTCGTGGTGCCAAAACCCCCCAGCGGAAAAATGGCCAAAAAACGGGTGGGCTATAGCCTTGGTGGGGGGCGCGGGCGAAGTTCGTCCGCCGGACTCGGAATGGGGCGAGACTTTGCGAGGGGCCTCGGGGTGCCCGCGGGAAGTCGCGGGCACAGCCATGCCGAAAAATGAGCGCCCGAAGGTCGTGGTGCCAAAACACCCCAGCGGAAAAATGGCCAAAAAACGGGTGGGCTATAGCCTTGGTGGAGGGCGCGGGCGAAGTTCGTCCGCCGGACTCGGAATGGGGTTAGACTTGGCGAGGGGCCTCAGGATGCCAAAAATAAGCCGCGGGCAAAGCCGCGCCCAAAAATAAGCGCCCGAAGGTCGTGGTGCCAAAACCCCCCAGCGGAAAAATGGCCAAAAAACGGGTGGGCTATAGCCTTGGTGGGGGGCGCGGGCGAAGTTCGTCCGCCGGACTAGGAATGGAGCGAGACTTTGCGAGGGGCCTCGGGTTGCCCGCGGGAAGTCGCGGGCACAGCCGCGCGCAAAAATAAGCACCCAAAGGTCGTGGTGCCAAAACCCCCCAGCGGAAAAATGGCCAAAAAACGGGTGGGCTATAGCCGTGGTGGGGGGCACGGGCGAAGTTCGTCCGCCGGACTCGGAATGGGGCGAGACTTTGCGAGGGGCCTCAGGATGCCAAAAATAAGCCGCGGGCAAAGGCACGCCCAAAAATAAGCGCTCGAAGGTCGTGGTGCCAAAACCCCCCAACGGAAAAATGGCCAAAAAACGGGTGGGCTATAGCCTTGGTGGGGGGCGCGGGCGAAGTTCGTCCGCCGGACTCGGAATGGGGCGAGACTTTGCGAGGGGCCTCGGGGTGCCCGCGGGAAGTCGCGGGCACAGCCATGCCGAAAAATGAGCGCCCGAAGGTCGTGGTGCCAAAACACCCCAGCGGAAAAATGGCCAAAAAACGGGTGGGCTATAGCCTTGGTGGAGGGCGCGGGCGAAGTTCGTCCGCCGGACTCGGAATGGGGTTAGACTTTGCGAGGGGCCTCAGGATGCCAAAAATAAGCCGCGGGCAAAGCCGCGCCCAAAAATAAGCGCCCGAAGGTCGCGGTGCCAAAACCCCCCAGCGGAAAAATGGCCAAAAAACGGGTGGGCTATAGCCTTGGTGGGGGGCGCGGGCGAAGTTCGTCCGCCGGACTAGGAATGGAGCGAGACTTTGCGAGGGGCCTCGGGTTGCCCGCGGGAAGTCGCGGGCACAGCCGCGCGCAAAAATAAGCACCCAAAGGTCGTGGTGCCAAAACCCCCCAGCGGAAAAATGGCCAAAAAACGGGTGGGCTATAGCCTTGGTGGGGGGCACGGGCGAAGTTCGTCCGCCGGACTCGGAATGGGGCGAGACTTTGCGAGGGGCCTCAGGATGCCAAAAATAAGCCGCGGGCAAAGCCACGCCCAAAAATAAGCGCTCGAAGGTCGTGGTGCCAAAACCCCCCAACGGAAAAATGGCCAAAAAACGGGTGGGCTATAGCCTTGGTGGGGGGCGCGGGCGAAGTTCGTCCGCCGGACTCGGAATGGGGTTAGACTTTTCGAGGGGCCTCAGGGTGCCAAAAATAATCCGCGGGCAAAGCCGCGCCCAAAAATAAGCGCCCGAAAGTCGTGGTGCCAAAACCCCCCAGCGGAAAAATGGCCAAAAAACGGGTGGGCTATAGCCTTGGTGGGGGGCGCGTGCGTAGTTCGTCCGCCGGACTCGGAATGGGGCGAGACTTTGCGAGGGGCCTCGGGGTGCCCGCGGGAAGTCGCGGGCACAGCCGCGCCCAAAAATAAGCACTCGAAGGTCGTGGTGCCAAAACCCCCCAGCGGAAAAATGGCCAAAAAACGGGTGGGCTATAGCCTTCGTGGGGGGCGCGGGCGAAGTTCGTCCGCCGGACTCGGAATGGGGCGAGACTTTGCGAGGGGCCTCGGGGTGCCAAAAATAAGCCGCGGGCAAAGCCGCGCCCAAAAATAAGCGCCTGAAGGTCGTGGTACCAAAACCCCCCAGCGGAAAAATGGCCAAAAAACGGGTGGGCTATAGCCTTGGTGGGGGGGCGCGGGCGAAGTTCGTCCGCCGGACTCGGAATGGCGCGAGACTTTGCGAAGGGCCTCGGGGTGCCCGTCGGAAGTCACGGGCACAGCCGCGCCCAAAAATAAGCGCCCGAAGGTCGTGGTGCCAAAACCCCCCAGCGGAAAAATGGCCAAAAAACGGGTGGGCTATAGCCCTGGTGGGGGGCGCGGGCGAAGTTCGTCCGCCGGACTTGGAATGGGGCGAGACTTTGCGAGGGGCCTCGGGGTGCCCGCGGGAAGTCACGGGCACAGCCGCGCCCAAAAATAAATGCCCGAAGGTCGTGGTACCAAAACCCCCCAGCGGAAAAATGGCCAAAAAACGGGTGGGCTATAGCCTTTGTGGGGGGCGCGGGCGAAGTTCGTCCGCCGGACTCGGAATGCGGCGAGACTTTGCGAGGGGACTCGGGGTGCCTGCGGGAAGTCACGGGCATAGCCGCGTCCAAAAATAAGCGCCCGAAGGTCGTGGTGCCAAAACCCCCCAGCGTAAAAATATCCTAAAAACGGGTGGGCTATAGCCTTGGTGGGGGGCGCGGGCGAAGTTCGTCCGCCGGACTCGGAATGGGGCGAGACCTTGCGAGGGGCCTCGGGGTGCCAAAAATAAGCCGTGGGCAAAGCCGCGCCCAAAAATAAGCGCCCGAAGGTCGTGGTGACAAAACCCCCCAGCGGAAAAATGGCCAAAAAACGGGTGGGCTATAGCCTTGGTGGGGGGCGCGGGCGAAGTTCGTCCGCCGGACTCGGAATGGGGTTAGACTTTGCGAGGGGCCTCAGGGTGCCAAAAATAAGACGCGGGCAAAGCCGCGCCCAAAAATAAGCGCCCGAAGGTCGTGGTGCCAAAACCCCCCGGCGGAAAAATGGCCAAAAAACGGGTGGGCTATAGCCTTGGTGGGGGGCGCGGGCGTAGTTCGTCCGCCGGACTCGGAATGGGGCGAGACTTTGCGAGGGGCCTCGGGGTGCCCGCGGGAAGTCGCGGGCACAACCGCGCCCAAAAATAAGCACCCGAAGGTCCTGGTGCCAAAACCCCCCAGCGGAAAAATGGCCAAAAAACGGGTGGGCTATAGCCTTGGTGGGGGGCGCGGGCGTAGTTCGTCCGCCGGACTCCGAATGGGGCGAGACATTGCGAGGGGCCTCGGGGTGCCAAAAATAAGCCGCGGGCAAAGCCCGCCCAAAAATAAGCGCCCGAAGGTCGTGGTGCCAAAACCGCCCAGCGGAAAAATGGCCAAAAAACGGGTGGGCTATAGCCTTGGTGGGGGGCGCGGGCGAAGTTCGTCCGCCGGACTCGGAATGGGGCGAGACTTTGCGAGGGGCCTCGGGGTGCCCGCGGGAAGTCGCGGGCACAACCGCGCCCAAAAATAAGCACCCGAAGGTCCTGGTGCCAAAACCCCCCAGCGGAAAAATGGCCAAAAAACGGGTGGGCTATAGCCTTGGTGGGGGGCGCGGGCGAAGTTCGTCCGCCGGACTCGGAATGGGGCGAGACCTTGCGAGGGGCCTCGGGGTGCCAAAAATAAGCCGTGGGCAAAGCCGCGCCCAAAAATAAGCGCCCGAAGGTCGTGGTGACAAAACCCCCCAGCGGAAAAATGGCCAAAAAACGGGTGGGCTATAGCCTTGGTGGGGGGCGCGGGCTAAGTTCGTCCGCCGGACTCGGAATGGGGTTAGACTTTGCGAGGGGCCTCAGGGTGCCAAAAATAAGACGCGGGCAAAGCCGCGCCCAAAAATAAGCGCCCGAAGGTCGTGGTGCCAAAACCCCCCGGCGGAAAAATGGCCAAAAAACGGGTGGGCTATAGCCTTGGTGGGGGGCGCGGGCGTAGTTCGTCCGCCGGACTCGGAATGGGGCGAGACTTTGCGAGGGGCCTCGGGGTGCCCGCGGGAAGTCGCGGGCACAACCGCGCCCAAAAATAAGCACCCGAAGGTCCTGGTGCCAAAACCCCCCAGCGGAAAAATGGCCAAAAAACGGGTGGGCTATAGCCTTGGTGGGGGGCGCGGGCGTAGTTCGTCCGCCGGACTCCGAATGGGGCGAGACATTGCGAGGGGCCTCGGGGTGCCAAAAATAAGCCGCGGGCAAAGCCCGCCCAAAAATAAGCGCCCGAAGGTCGTGGTGCCAAAACCGCCCAGCGGAAAAATGGCCAAAAAACGGGTGGGCTATAGCCTTGGTGGGGGGCGCGGGCGAAGTTCGTCCGCCGGACTCGGAATGGGGCGAGACTTTGCGAGGGGCCTCGGGGTGCCCGCGGGAAGTCGCGGGCTTAGCCGCGCCCAAAAATAAACGCCCGAAGGTCGTGGTGCCAAAACCCCCCAGCGGAAAAATGTCCAAAAAACGGGTGGGCTATAGCCTTGGCGGGGGGCGCGGGCGAAGTTCGTCCGCCGGACTCCGAATGGGGCGAGACTTTGCGAGGGGCCTCGGGGTGCCCGCGGAAAGTCGCGGGCACAGCCGCGCCAAAAAATAAGCGCCCGAAGGTCATGGTGCCAAAACCCCCCCGCGGAAAAATGGGCAAAAAACGGGTGGGCTATAGCCTTGGTGGGGGGAGCGGGCGAAGTTCGTCCGCCGGACTCGGAATGCGGCGAGACTTTGCGAGGGGCCTCGGGGTGCCCGCGGGAAGTCGCGGGCACAGCCGCGCCCAAAAATACACGCCCGAAGGTCGTGGTGCCAAAACCCCCCAGCGGAAAAATGGCCAAAAAACGGGTGGGCTATAGCCTTGGTGGGGGGCGATGGCGAAGTTCGTCCGCCGGACTTGGAATGGGGCGAGACTTTGCGAGGGGCCTCGGGGTGCCCGCGGGAAGTCACGGGCACAGCCGCGCCAAAAATAAGCACCCGAAGGTCGTGGTGCCAAAACCCCCCAGCGGAAAAATGGCCAAAAAACGGGTGG
The DNA here is from genome assembly GCA_034663535.1 of Citrus x limon. Lineage (NCBI taxonomy): Eukaryota > Viridiplantae > Streptophyta > Magnoliopsida > Sapindales > Rutaceae > Citrus > Citrus x limon. Next base: position 30,756,972 of record CM067999.1, read on the forward strand.
GCTATAGCCTTGGTGGGGGGCGCGGGCGTAGTTTGTCCGCCGGACTCGGAATGGGGCGAGACATTGCGAGGGGCCTCGGGGTGCCAAAAATAAGCCGCGGGCAAAGCCCGCCCAAAAATAAGCGCCCGAAGGTCGTGGTGCCAAAACCGCCCAGCGGAAAAATGGCCAAAAAACGGGTGGGCTATAGCCTTGGCGGGGGGCGCGGGTGAAGTTCGTCCGCCGGACTCCGAATGGGGCGAGACTTTGCGAGGGGCCTCGGGGTGCCCGCGGAAAGTCGCGGGCACAGCCGCGCCAAAAAATAAGCGCCCGAAGGTCATGGTGCCAAACCCCCCCGCGGAAAAATGGCCAAAAAACGGGTGGGCTATAGCCTTGGCGGGGGGCGCGGGCGAAGTTCGTCCGCCGGACTCCGAATGGGGCGAGACTTTGCGAGGGGCCTCGGGGTGCCAAAAATAAGCCGCAGGCAAAGCCGCGCCCAAAAATAAGCGCCCGAAGGTCGTGGTAACAAAACCCCCCAGCGGAAAAATGGCCAAAAGCCGGGTGGGCTATAGCCTTGGTGGGGGGAGCGGGCGAAGTTCGTCCGCCGGACTCCGAATGGGGCGAGACTTTGCGAGGGGCCTCGGGGTGCCCGCGGAAAGTCGCGGGCACAGCCGCGCCAAAAAATAAGCGCCCGAAGGTCATGGTGCCAAAACCCCCCCGCGGAAAAATGGGCAAAAAACGGGTGGGCTATAGCCTTGGTGGGGGGAGCGGGCGAAGTTCGTCCGCCGGACTCGGAATGCGGCGAGACTTTGCGAGGGGCCTCGGGGTGCCCGCGGGAAGTCGCGGGCACAGCCGCGCCCAAAAATACACGCCCGAAGGTCGTGGTGCCAAAACCCCCCAGCGGAAAAATGGCCAAAAAACGGGTGGGCTATAGCCTTGGTGGGGGGCGATGGCGAAGTTCGTCCGCCGGACTTGGAATGGGGCGAGACTTTGCGAGGGGCCTCGGGGTGCCCGCGGGAAGTCACGGGCACAGCCGCGCCAAAAATAAGCACCCGAAGGTCGTGGTGCCAAAACCCCCCAGCGGAAAAATGGCCAAAAAACGGGTGGGCTATAGCCTTGGTGGGGGGCGATGGCGAAGTTCGTCCGCCGGACTTGGAATGGGGCGAGACTTTGCGAGGGGCCTCGGGGTGCCCGCGGGAAGTCACGGGCACAGCCGCGCCAAAAATAAGCACCCGAAGGTCGTGGTGCCAAAACCCCCCAGCGGAAAAATGGCCAAAAAACGGGTGGGCTATAGCCTTGGTGGGGGGCGCGGGCGTAGTTTGTCCGCCGGACTCGGAATGGGGCGAGACATTGCGAGGGGCCTCGGGGTGCCAAAAATAAGCCGCGGGCAAAGCCCGCCCAAAAATAAGCGCCCGAAGGTCGTGGTGCCAAAACCGCCCAGCGGAAAAATGGCCAAAAAACGGGTGGGCTATAGCCTTGGCGGGGGGCGCGGGCGAAGTTCGTCCGCCGGACTCCGAATGGGGCGAGACTTTGCGAGGGGCCTCGGGGTGCCCGCGGAAAGTCGCGGGCACAGCCGCGCCAAAAAATAAGCGCCCGAAGGTCATGGTGCCAAACCCCCCCGCGGAAAAATGGCCAAAAAACGGGTGGGCTATAGCCTTGGCGGGGGGCGCGGGCGAAGTTCGTCCGCCGGACTCCGAATGGGGCGAGACTTTGCGAGGGGCCTCGGGGTGCCAAAAATAAGCCGCAGGCAAAGCCGCGCCCAAAAATAAGCGCCCGAAGGTCGTGGTAACAAAACCCCCCAGCGGAAAAAATGGCCAAAAGCCGGGTGGGCTATAGCCTTGGTGGGGGGAGCGGGCGAAGTTCGTCCGCCGGACTCCGAATGGGGCGAGACTTTGCGAGGGGCCTCAGGGTGCCCGCGGGAAGTCGCGGGCACAGCCGCGCCAAAAAATAAGCGCCCGAAGGTCATGGTGCCAAAACCCCCCCGCGGAAAAATGGCCAAAAAACGGGTGGGCTATAGCCTTGGTGGGGGGCGCGGGCGAAGTTCGTCCGCCGGACTCGTAATGCGGCGAGACTTTGCGAGGGGCCTCGGGGTGCCCGCGGGAAGTCGCGGGCACAGCCGCGCCCAAAAATAAGCGCCCGAAGGTCGTGGTGCGAAAACCCCCCAGCGTAAAAATGGCCAAAAAACGGGTGGGCTATAGCATTGGTGGGGGGCGCGGGCGAAGTTCGTCCGCCGGACTCGGAATGGGGCGAGACTTTGCGAGGGGCCTCGGGGTGCCAAAAATAAGCCGCGGGCAAGGCCGCGTCCAAAAATAAGCGCCCGAAGGTCGTGGTGCCAAAACCCCCCAGCGGAAATATGGCCAAAAAACGGGTGGGGTATAGCCTTGGTGGGGGGCGCGGGCAAAGTTCGTCCACCGGACTCGGAATGGGGCGAGACTTTGCGAGGGGCCTCGGGGTGCCAAAAATAAGCCGCGGGCAAATCCGCGCCCAAAAATAAGCGCCCGAAGGTCGTGGTGGCAAAACCCGCCAGCGGAAAAATTGCCAAAAAACGGGTGGGATATAGCCTTGGTGGGGGGCGCGGGCGAAGTTCGTCCGCCAGACTCGGAATGGGGCGAGACTTTGCGAGGGGCCTCGGGGTGCCAAAAATAAGCCGCAGGCAAAGCCGCAGGCAAAGCCGCGTCCAAAAATAAGCGCCCGAAGGTCGTGGTGCCAAAACCCCGTTTTGGAAAAATGGCCAAAAAACGGGTGGGCTATAGCCTTGGTGGGGGGCGCGGGCGAAGTTTGTCCGCCGGACTCGGAATGCGGCGAGACTTGGCGAGGGGCCTCGGGGTGCCCGCGGGAAGTCGCGGGCACAGCCGCGCCCAAAAATAAGCGCCCGAAGGTCGTGGTGCCAAAACCCCCCAGCGGAAAAATGGCCAAAAAACGGGTGGGCTATAGCCTTGGTGGGGGGCGCGGGCGAAGTTCGTCCGCCGGACTCGGAATGCGGCAAGACTTTGCGAGGGGACTCGGGGTTCCTGCGGGAAGTCACGGGCATTGCCGCGTCCAAAAATAAGCGACCGAAGGTCGTGGTGCCAAAACCCCCCAGCGTAAAAATTGCCTAAAAACGGGTGGGCTGTAGCCTTGGTGGGGGGCGCGGGCGAAGTTCGTCCGCCGGACTCCTAATGGGGCGAGACCTTGCGAGGGGCCTCGGGGTGCCAAAAATAATCTGCGGGCAAAGCCGCGCCCAACAATAAGCGCCCCAAGGTCGTGGTGCCAAAACCCCCCCGCGGAAAAATGGCCAAAAAACGGGTGGGCTATAGCCTTAGTGGGGGGTGCGGGCGAAATTCGTCCGCCGGACTCGGAATGGGGCGAGACTTTGCGAGGGGCCTCGGGGTGCCCGCGGGAAGTGCCGGGCACAGCCGCGCCCAAAAATAAGCACCCGAAGGTTGTGGTGCCAAAACCCCCCAGCGGAAAAATGGCCAAAAAACGGGTGGGCTATAGCCTTGGTGGGGGGCGCGGGCGAAGTTCGTCCGCCGGACTCGGAATGGGGCGACACTTTGCGAGGGGCCTCGGGGTGCCAAAAATAAGCCACGGGCAAAGCCGCGTCCAAAAATAAGCTCCCGAAGGTCGTGGTGCCAAAACCCCCCAGCGGAAAAATGGCCAAAAAACGGGTGGGCTATAGCCTTGGTGGGGGGCACGGGCGAAGTTCGTCCGCCGGACTCGGAATGGGGCGAGACTTTTCGAGGGGCCTCGGGTTGCCAAAAATAAGCCGCGGGCAAAGCCGCGCCCAAAAATAAGCGCTCGAAGGTCGACGTGCCAAAAACCCCCAGCGGAAAAATGGCCAAAAAACGGGTGGGTTATAGCCTTGGTGGGGGCGCGGGCGAAGTTCGTCCGCCGGACTCGGAATGGGGCGAGACTTTGCGAGGGGAACGGGGTGCCCGCGGGAAGCCGCGGGCACAGCCGTGCCAAAAAATAAGCGCCCGAAGGTCGTGGTGCCAAATTCCCCCCGGCTGAAAAATGGCCAAAAAATGGGTGGGTTATAGCCTTGGTGGGGGGCGCGGGCGAAGTTCGTCCGCCGGACTCGGAATGCGGCGAGACTTTGCTAGGGGCCTCGGGGTGCCCGCGGGAAGTCGCGGGCACAGCTGCGCCCAAAAATAAGCGCCCGAAGGTCGTGGTGCCAAAACCCCCCGGCGGAAAAATGGCCAAAAAACGGGTGGGCTATAACCTTGGTGGGGGGCGCGGGCGAAGTTCGTCCGCCGGACTCGGAATGGGGCGAGACTTTGCGAGGGGTCTGGGGGTGCCCGCGGGAAGTCGCGGGCACAGCCGCGCCCAAAAATAAGCGCCCGAAGGTCGTGGTGCCAAAACCCCCCAGCGGAAAAATGACCAAAAAACGGGTGGGCTATAGCCTTGGTGGGGGGCGCGGGCGAAGTTCGTCCGCCGGACTCGGAATGGGGCGAGACTTTGCGAGCAGCCTCGGGGTGCCAAAAATAAGCCGCGGGCAAAGCCGTGCCCAAAAATAAGCGCCCGAAGGTCGTGGTGCGAAAACCCCCCAGCGGAAAAATGGCCAAAAAACGGGTGGGCTATAGCCTTGGTGGGGGGCGCGGGCGAAGTTCGTCCGCCGGACTCGGAATGGGGCGAGACTTTGCGAGGGGCCTTGGGGTGCCAAAAATAAGCCGCGCCCAAAAATAAGCGCCCGAAGGTCGTGGTGCCAATACCCCCCAGCGGAAAAATGGCCAAAAAACGGGTGGTCTATAGCCTTAGTGGGGGGCGCGGGCGAAGTTCGTCCGCCGGACTCGGAATGGGGCGAGACTTTGCGAGGGGCCTCGGAGTGCCCGCGGGAAGTCCCGGGCACAGCCGCGCCCAAAAATAAGCACCCTAAGGTCGTGGTGCGAAAACCCCCCAGCGGAAAAATGGCCAAAAAAAGGTGGGCTATAGCCTCGGTGGGGGGCGCGGGCGAAGTTCGTCCGCCGGCCTCGGAATGGGACGAGACTTTGCGAGGGGCCTTGGGGTGCCAAAAATAAGCCGCGCCCAAAGCCGCGCCCAAAAATAAGCGCCCGATGGTCGTGGTGCCAATACCCCCCAGCGGAAAAATGGCCAAAAAACGGGTGGTCTATAGCCTTAGTGGGGGGCGCGGGCGTAGTTCGTCCGCCGGACTCGGAATGGGGCGAGACTTTGCGAGGGGCCTCGGGGTGCCAAAAATAAGCCGCGGGCAAATCCGCGCCCAAAAATAAGCGCCCGAAGGTCGTGGTGGCAAAACCCGCCAGCGGAAAAATTGCCAAAAAACGGGTGGGATATAGCCTTGGTGGGGGGCGCGGGCGAAGTTCGTCCGCCAGACTCGGAATGGGGCGAGACTTTGCGAGGGGCCTCGGGGTGCCAAAAATAAGCCGCAGGCAAAGCCGCAGGCAAAGCCGCGTCCAAAAATAAGCGCCCGAAGGTCGTGGTGCCAAAACCCCGTTTTGGAAAAATGGCCAAAAAACGGGTGGGCTATAGCCTTGGTGGGGGGCGCGGGCGAAGTTTGTCCGCCGGACTCGGAATGCGGCGAGACTTGGCGAGGGGCCTCGGGGTGCCCGCGGGAAGTCGCGGGCACAGCCGCGCCCAAAAATAAGCGCCCGAAGGTCGTGGTGCCAAAACCCCCCAGCGGAAAAATGGCCAAAAAACGGGTGGGCTATAGCCTTGGTGGGGGGCGCGGGCGAAGTTCGTCCGCCGGACTCGGAATGCGGCAAGACTTTGCGAGGGGACTCGGGGTTCCTGCGGGAAGTCACGGGCATTGCCGCGTCCAAAAATAAGCGACCGAAGGTCGTGGTGCCAAAACCCCCCAGCGTAAAAATTGCCTAAAAACGGGTGGGCTGTAGCCTTGGTGGGGGGCGCGGGCGAAGTTCGTCCGCCGGACTCCTAATGGGGCGAGACTTTGCGAGGGGCCTCGGGGTGCCAAAAATAATCTGCGGGCAAAGCCGCGCCCAACAATAAGCGCCCCAAGGTCGTGGTGCCAAAACCCCCCCGCGGAAAAATGGCCAAAAAACGGGTGGGCTATAGCCTTAGTGGGGGGTGCGGGCGAAATTCGTCCGCCGGACTCGGAATGGGGCGAGACTTTGCGAGGGGCCTCGGGGTGCCCGCGGGAAGTGCCGGGCACAGCCGCGCCCAAAAATAAGCACCCGAAGGTTGTGGTGCCAAAACCCCCCAGCGGAAAAATGGCCAAAAAACGGGTGGGCTATAGCCTTGGTGGGGGGCGCGGGCGAAGTTCGTCCGCCGGACTCGGAATGGGGCGACACTTTGCGAGGGGCCTCGGGGTGCCAAAAATAAGCCACGGGCAAAGCCGCGTCCAAAAATAAGCTCCCGAAGGTCGTGGTGCCAAAACCCCCCAGCGGAAAAATGGCCAAAAAACGGGTGGGCTATAGCCTTGGTGGGGGGCACGGGCGAAGTTCGTCCGCCGGACTCGGAATGGGGCGAGACTTTTCGAGGGGCCTCGGGTTGCCAAAAATAAGCCGCGGGCAAAGCCGCGCCCAAAAATAAGCGCTCGAAGGTCGACGTGCCAAAAACCCCCAGCGGAAAAATGGCCAAAAAACGGGTGGGTTATAGCCTTGGTGGGGGCGCGGGCGAAGTTCGTCCGCCGGACTCGGAATGGGGCGAGACTTTGCGAGGGGCCTCGGGGTGCCCGCGGGAAGCCGCGGGCACAGCCGTGCCAAAAAATAAGCGCCCGAAGGTCGTGGTGCCAAATTCCCCCCGGCCGAAAAATGGCCAAAAAATGGGTGGGTTATAGCCTTGGTGGGGGGCGCGGGCGAAGTTCGTCCGCCGGACTCGGAATGCGGCGAGACTTTGCTAGGGGCCTCGGGGTGCCCGCGGGAAGTCGCGGGCACAGCTGCGCCCAAAAATAAGCGCCCGAAGGTCGTGGTGCCAAAACCCCCCGGCGGAAAAATGGCCAAAAAACGGGTGGGCTATAACCTTGGTGGGGGGCGCGGGCGAAGTTCGTCCGCCGGACTCGGAATGGGGCGAGACTTTGCGAGGGGTCTGGGGGTGCCCGCGGGAAGTCGCGGGCACAGCCGCGCCCAAAAATAAGCGCCCGAAGGTCGTGGTGCCAAAACCCCCCAGCGGAAAAATGACCAAAAAACGGGTGGGCTATAGCCTTGGTGGGGGGCGCGGGCGAAGTTCGTCCGCCGGACTCGGAATGGGGCGAGACTTTGCGAGCAGCCTCGGGGTGCCAAAAATAAGCCGCGGGCAAAGCCGTGCCCAAAAATAAGCGCCCGAAGGTCGTGGTGCGAAAACCCCCCAGCGGAAAAATGGCCAAAAAACGGGTGGGCTATAGCCTTGGTGGGGGGCGCGGGCGAAGTTCGTCCGCCGGACTCGGAATGGGGCGAGACTTTGCGAGGGGCCTTGGGGTGCCAAAAATAAGCCGCGCCCAAAAATAAGCGCCCGAAGGTCGTGGTGCCAATACCCCCCAGCGGAAAAATGGCCAAAAAACGGGTGGTCTATAGCCTTAGTGGGGGGCGCGGGCGAAGTTCGTCCGCCGGACTCGGAATGGGGCGAGACTTTGCGAGGGGCCTCGGAGTGCCCGCGGGAAGTCCCGGGCACAGCCGCGCCCAAAAATAAGCACCCTAAGGTCGTGGTGCGAAAACCCCCCAGCGGAAAAATGGCCAAAAAAAGGTGGGCTATAGCCTCGGTGGGGGGCGCGGGCGAAGTTCGTCCGCCGGCCTCGGAATGGGACGAGACTTTGCGAGGGGCCTTGGGGTGCCAAAAATAAGCCGCGCCCAAAGCCGCGCCCAAAAATAAGCGCCCGATGGTCGTGGTGCCAATACCCCCCAGCGGAAAAATGGCCAAAAAACGGGTGGTCTATAGCCTTAGTGGGGGGCGCGGGCGTAGTTCGTCCGCCGGACTCGGAATGGGGCGAGACTTTGCGAGCGGCCTCGGGGTGCCAAAAATAAGCCGCGGGCAAAGCCGCGCCCCAAAATAAGCGCCCGAAGGTCGTGGTGCCAAAACCCCCCAGCGGAAAAATGGCCAAAAAACGGGTGGGCTATAGCCTCGGTGGGGGGCGCGGGCGAAGTTCGTCCGCCGGACTCGGAATGGGGCGAGAATTTGCGAGGGGCCTCGGGGCGCCAAATAAAAAGAGGGCAAAGCCGCACACAAAAATAAGCGCCCGAAGGTCGTGGTGCCAAAACCCCCCAGCGGAAAAATGGCCAAAAAACGGGTGGGCTATAGCCTTGGTGGGGGGCGCGGGCGAAGTTCGTCCGCCGGACTCGGAATGGGGCGTGACTTTGCAAGGGGCCTCGGGGTGCCACAAATAATCCGCGGACAAAGCCGCGCCCAAAAATAAGCGCCCGAAGGTCGTGGTGCCTAAACCCCCCAGCGGAAAAATGGCCAAAAAACGGCCAAAAAACGGGTGGGCTATAGCCTAGGTGGGGGGCGCGGGCGAAGTTCGTCTGCCGGACTCGGAATGGGGCGAGACTTTGCTAGGGGCCTCGGTTCCAAAAATAAGCCGCGGGCAAAGCCGCGCCCAAATATAAGCGCCCGAAGGTCGTGGTGCCAAAACCCCCCAGCGGAAAAATGGCCAAAAAACGAGTGGGCTATAGCCTTGGTGGGGGGCGCGGGCGAAGTTTGTCCGCCGGACTCGGAATGCGGCGAGACTTGGCGAGGGGCCTCGGGGTGCCAAAAATAAGCCGCAGGCAAAGCCGCGTCCAAAAATAAGCGCCCGAAGGTCGTGGTGCCAAAACCCCGTTTTGGAAAAATGGCCAAAAAACGGGTGGGCTATAGCCTTGGTGGGGGGCGCGGGCGAAGTTTGTCCGCCGGACTCGGAATGCGGCGAGACTTGGCGAGGGGCCTCGGGGTGCCCGCGGGAAGTCGCGGGCACAGCCGTGCCAAAAAATAAGCGCCCGAAGGTCATGGTGCCAAAACCCCCCCGCGGAAAAATGGCCAAAAAACGGGTGGGCTATAGCCTTGGTGGGGGGCGCGGGCGAAGTTCGTCCGCCGGACTCGGAATGCGGCGAGACTTTGCGAGGGGCCTCGGGGTGCCCGCGGGAAGTCGCGGGCACAGCCGCGCCCAAAAATAAGCGCCCGAAGGTCGTGGTGCGAAAACCCCCCAGCGTAAAAATGGCCAAAAAACGGGTGGGCTATAGCATTGGTGGGGGGCGCAGGCGAAGTTCGTCCGCCGGACTCGGAATGGGGCGAGACTTTGCGAGGGGCCTCGGGGTGCCAAAAATAAGCCGCGGGCAAAGCCGCGTCCAAAAATAAGCGCCCGAAGGTCGTGGTGCCAAAACCCCCCAGCGGAAATATGGCCAAAAAACGGGTGGGGTATAGCCTTGGTGGGGGGCGCGGGCAAAGTTCGTCCACCGGACTCGGAGTGGGGCGAAACTTTGCGAGGGGCCTCGGGGTGCCAAAAATAAGCCGCGGGCAAATCCGCGCCCAAAAATAAGCGCCCGAAGGTCGTGGTGGCAAAACCCGCCAGCGGAAAAATTGCCAAAAAACGGGTGGGATATAGCCTTGGTGGGGGGCGCGGGCGAAATTCGTCCGCCAGACTCGGAATGGGGCGAGACTTTGCGAGGGGCCTCGGGGTGCCAAAAATAAGCCGCAGGCAAAGCCGCAGGCAAAGCCGCAGGCAAAGCCGCAGGCAAAGCCGCGTCCAAAAATAAGCGCCCGAAGGTCGTGGTGCCAAAACCCCGTTTTGGAAAAATGGCCAAAAAACGGGTGGGCTATAGCCTTGGTGGGGGGCGCGGGCGAAGTTTGTCCGCCGGACTCGGAATGCGGCGAGACTTGGCGAGGGGCCTCGGGGTGCCCGCGGGAAGTCGCGGGCACAGCCGCGCCCAAAAATAAGCGCCCAAAGGTCGTGGTGCCAAAACCCCCCAGCGGAAAAATGGCCAAAAAACGGGTGGGCTATAGCCTTGGTGGGGGGCGCAGGCGAAGTTCGTCCGCCGGACTCGGAATGCGGCAAGACTTTGCGAGGGGACTCGGGGTTCCTGCGGGAAGTCACGGGCATAGCCGCGTCCAAAAATAAGCGCCCGAGGTTCGTGGTGCCAAAACCCCCCAGCGTAAAAATTGCCTAAAAACGGGTGGGCTATAGCCTTGGTGGGGGGCGCGGGCGAAGTTCGTCCGCCGGACTCAGAATGGGGCGAGACTTTGCGAGGGGCCTCGGGGTGCCAAAAATAATCTGCGGACAAAGCCGCGCCCAACAATAAGCGCCCCAAGGTCGTGGTGCCAAAACCCCCCAGCGGAAAAATGGCCAAAAAACGGGTGGGCTATAGCCTTGGTGGGGGGCGCGGGCGAAGTTCATCCGCCGGACTCGGAATGGGGCGAGACTTTGCGAGGGGCCTCGGGTCATCAAAAATAAGCCACGGGCAAAGCCGCGCCCAAAAATAAGCGCCCCAAGGTCGTGGTGCCAAAACCCCCCCGCGGAAAAATGTCCAAAAAACGGGTGGGCTATAGCCTTGGTGGGGGGCGCGGGCGAAGTTCGTCCGCCGGACTCGGAATGGGGCGACACATTGCGAGGGGCCTCGGGGTGCCAAAAATAAGCCACGGGCAAAGCCGCGTCCAAAAATAAGCTCCCGAAGGTCGTGGTGCCAAAACCCCCCAGCGGAAAAATGGCCAAAAAACGGGTGGGCTATAGCCTTGGTGGGGGGCGCGGGCGAAGTTCGTCCGCCGGACTCGGAATGGGGCGAGACTTTGCGAGGGGCCTCGGGTTGCCAAAAATAAGCCGCGGGCAAAGCCGCGCCCAAAAATAAGCGCTCGAAGGTCGACGTGCCAAAAACCCCCAGCGGAAAAATGGCAAAAAAACGGGTGGGTTATAGCCTTGGTGGGGGCGCGGGCGAAGTTCGTCCGCCGGACTCGGAATGGGGCGAGACTTTGCGAGGGGCCTCGGGGTGCCCGCGGGAAGCCGCGGGCACAGCCGTGCCAAAAAATAAGCGCCCGAAGGTCGTGGTACCAAATTCCCCCCGGCCGAAAAATGGCCAAAAAATGGGTGGGTTATAGCCTTGGTGGGGGGCGCGGGCGAAGTTCGTCCGCCGGACTCGGAATGCGGCGAGACTTTGCTAGGGGCCTTGGGGTGCCCGCGGGAAGTCGCGGGCACAGCTGCGCCCAAAAATAAGCGCCCGAAGGTCGTGGTGCCAAAACCCCCCGGCGGAAAAATGGCCAAAAAACGGGTGGGCTATAACCTTGGTGGGGGGCGCGGGCGAAGTTCGTCCGCCGGACTCGGAATGGGGCGAGACTTTGCGAGGGGCCTCGGGGTGCCCGTGGGAAATCGCGGGCACAGCCGCGCCCAAAAATAAGCGCCCGAAGGTCGTGCTGCCAAAACCCCCCAGCGGAAAAATGGCCAAAAAACGGGTGGGCTATAGCCTTGGTGGGGGGCGCGGGCGAAGTTCGTCCGCCGGACTCGGAATGGGGCGAGACTTTGCGAGGGGTCTGGGGGTGCCCGCGGGAAGTCGCGGGCACAGTCGCGCCCAAAAATAAGCGCCCGAAGGTCGTGGTGCCAAAACCCCCCAGCGGAAAAATGACCAAAAAACGGGTGGGCTATAGCCTTGGTGGGGGGCGCGGGCGAAGTTCGTCCGCCGGACTCGGAATGGGGCGAGACTTTGCGAGCGGCCTCGGGGTGCCAAAAATAAGCCGCGGGCAAAGCCGTGCCCAAAAATAAGCTCCCGAAGGTCGTGGTGCCAAAACCCCCCAGCGGAAAAATGGCCAAAAAACGGGTGGGCTATAGCCTTGGTGGGGGGCGCGGGCGAAGTTCGTCCGCCGGACTCGGAATGGGGCGAGACTTTGCGAGGGGCCTTGGGGTGCCAAAAATAAGCCGCGGCCAAAGCCGCGCCCAAAAATAAGCGCCCGAAGGTCGTGGTGCCAATACCCCCCAGCGGAAAAATGGCCAAAAAACGGGTGGGCTATAGCCTAGGTGGGGGGCGCGGGCGAAGTTCGTCTGCCGGACTCGGAATGGGGCGAGACTTTGCCAGGGGCCTCGGTTCCAAAAATAAGCCGCGGGCACAGCCGCGCCCAAAAATAAGCGCCCGAAGGTCGTGGTGCCAAAACCCCCCAGCGGAAAAATGACCAAAAAACGGGTGGGCTATACCCTTGGTGGGGGGCGCGGGCGAAGTTCGTCCGCCGGACTCGGAATGGGGCGAGACTTTGCGAGGGGTCTGGGGGTGCCCGCGGGAAGTCGCGGGCACAGTCGCGCCCAAAAATAAGCGCCCGAAGGTCGTGGTGCCAAAACCCCCCAGCGGAAAAATGACCAAAAAACGGGTGGGCTATAGCCTTGGTGGGGGGCGCGGGCGAAGTTCGTCCGCCGGACTCGGAATGGGGCGAGACTTTGCGAGCGGCCTCGGGGTGCCAAAAATAAGCCGCGGGCAAAGCCGTGCCCAAAAATAAGCTCCCGAAGGTCGTGGTGCCAAAACCCCCCAGCGGAAAAATGGCCAAAAAACGGGTGGGCTATAGCCTTGGTGGGGGGCGCGGGCGAAGTTCGTCCGCCGGACTCGGAATGGGGCGAGACTTTGCGAGGGGCCTTGGGGTGCCAAAAATAAGCCGCGGCCAAAGCCGCGCCCAAAAATAAGCGCCCGAAGGTCGTGGTGCCAATACCCCCCAGCGGAAAAATGGCCAAAAAACGGGTGGGCTATAGCCTAGGTGGGGGGCGCGGGCGAAGTTCGTCTGCCGGACTCGGAATGGGGCGAGACTTTGCCAGGGGCCTCGGTTCCAAAAATAAGCCGCGGGCACAGCCGCGCCCAAAAATAAGCGCCCGAAGGTCGTGGTGCCAAAACCCCCCAGCGGAAAAATGACCAAAAAACGGGTGGGCTATACCCTTGGTGGGGGGCGCGGGCGAAGTTCGTCCGCCGGACTCGGAATGGGGCGAGACTTTGCCAGGGGCCTCGGGGTGCCCGCGGGAAGTCGCAGGCACAGCCGCGCCCAAAAATAAGCACCCGAAGGTCGTGGTGCCAAAACCCCCCAGCGGAAAAATGGCCAAAAAACGGGTGGGCTATAGCCTTGGTGGGGGGCGCGGGCGAAGTTCGTCCGCCGGACTCGGAATGGGGCGAGACTTTGCGAGGGGCCTCGGGGCGCCAAAAATAAGCCGCGGGCAAAGCCGCGCACAAAAATAAGAGCCCGAAGGTCGTGGTGCCAAAACCCCCCAGCGGAAAAATGGCCAAAAAACGGGTGGGCTATAGCCTAGGTGGGGGGCGCGGGCGAAGTTCGTCCGCCGGACTCGGAATGGGGCGAGACTTTGCCAGGGGCCTCGGTTCCAAAAATAAGCCGCGGGCAAAGCCGCGTCCGAAGGTCGTGGTGCCAAAACCCCCCAGCGGAAAAATGGCCAAAAAACGGGTGGGCTATACCCTTGGTGGGGGGCGCGGGCGAAGTTCGTCCGCCGGACTCGGAATGGGGCGAGACTTTGCGAGGTGCCTATGGGTGCCAAAAATAAGCCGCGGGCAAAGCCGCGCACAAAAATAAGAGCCCGAAGGTCGTGGTGCCAAAACCCCCCAGCGGAAAAATGGCCAAAAAACGGGTGGGCTATAGCCTAGGTGGGGGGCGCGGGCGAAGTTCGTCCGCCGGACTCGGAATGGGGCGAGACTTTGCCAGGGGCCTCGGTTCCAAAAATAAGCCGCGGGCAAAGCCGCGCCCGAAGGTCGTGGTGCCAAAACCCCCCAGCGGAAAAATGGCCAAAAAACGGGTGGGCTATAGCCTTGGTGGGGGGCGCGGGCGAAGTTCGTCCGCGGGACTCGGAATGGGGTGAGACTTTGCGAGGGGCCTCGGGGTGCCAAAAATAAGCCGCGGGCAAAGCCGCACCCAAAAATAAGCGCCCGAAGGTCGTGGTGCCAATACCCCCTAGCGGAAAAATGGCCAAAAAACGGGTGGTCTATAGCCTTAGTGGGGGGCGCGGGCGAAGTTCGTCCACCGGACTCGGAATGGGGCGAGACTTTGCGAGGGGTCTCGGGGCGCCAAAAATAAGCCGCGGGCAAAGCCGCGCACAAAAATAAGAGCCCGAAGGTCGTGGTGCCAAAACTCCCCAGCGGAAAAATGGCCAAAAAACGGGTGGGCTATAGCCTCGGTGGGGGGCGCGGGCGAAGTTCGTCCGCCGGACTCGGAATGGGGCGAGACTTTGCGAGGGGTCTCGGGGCGCCAAAAATAAGCCGCGGGCAAAGCCGCGCACAAAAATAAGAGTCCGAAGGTCGTGGTGCCAAAACCCCCCAGCGGAAAAATGGCCAAAAAACGGGTGGGCTATAGCCTAGGTGGGGGGCGCGGGCGAAGTTCGTCCGCCGGACTCGGAATGGGGCGAGACTTTGCCAGGGGCCTCGGTTCCAAAAATAAGCCGCGGGCAAAGCCGCGCCCGAAGGTCGTGGTGCCAAAACCCCCCAGCGGAAAAATGGCCAAAAAACGGGTGGGCTATAGCCTTGGTGGGGGGCGCGGGCGAAGTTCGTCCGCCGGACTCGGAATGGGGTGAGACTTTGCGAGGGGCCTCGGGGTGCCAAAAATAAGCCGCGGGCAAAGCCGCACCCAAAAATAAGCGCCCGAAGGTCGTGGTGCCAAAACCCCCCAGCGGAAAAATGGCCAAAAAACGGGTGGGCTATAGCCTCGGTGGGGGGCGCGGGCGAAGTTCGTCCGCCGGACTCGGAATGGGGCGAGACTTTGCGAGGGGTCTCGGGGCGCCAAAAATAAGCCGCGGGCAAAGCCGCGCACAAAAATAAGAGCCCGAAGGTCGTGGTGCCAAAACCCCCCAGCGGAAAAATGGCCAAAAAACGGGTGGGCTATAGCCTAGGTGGGGGGCGCGGGCGAAGTTCGTCCGCCGGACTCGGAATGGGGCGAGACTTTGCCAGGGGCCTCGGTTCCAAAAATAAGCCGCGGGCAAAGCCGCGCCCGAAGGTCGTGGTGCCAAAACCCCCCAGCGGGAAAATGGCCAAAAAACGGGTGGGCTATAGCCTTGGTGGGGGGCGCGGGCGAAGTTCGTCCGCCGGACTCGGAATGGGGTGAGACTTTGCGAGGGGCCTCGGGGTGCCAAAAATAAGCCGCGGGCAAAGCCGCACCCAAAAATACGCGCCCGAAGGTCGTGGTGCCAATACCCCCCAGCGGAAAAATGGCCAAAAAACGGGTGGTCTATAGCCTTAGTGGGGGGCACGGGCGAAGTTCGTCCACCGGACTCGGAATGGGGCGAGACTTTGCGAGGGGCCTCGGGGTGCCCGCGGGAAGTCCCGGGCACAGCCGCGCCCAAAAATAAGCACCCGAAGGTCGTGGTGCCAAAACCCCCCAGCGGAAAAATGGCCAAAAAACGGGTGGGCTATAGCCTAGGTGGGGGGCGCGGGCGAAGTTCGTCCGCCGGACTAGGAATGGGGCGAGACTTTGCCAGGGGCCTCGGTTCCAAAAATAAGCCGCGGGCAAAGCCGCGCCGAAAAATAAGCGCCCGAAGGTCGTGGTGCCAATACCCCCCAGCGGAAAAATGGCCAAAAAACGGGTGGGCTATAGCCTTGGTGGGGGCCGCGGGCGAAGTTCGTCCGCCGGACTCGGAATGGGGCGAGACTTTGCGAGGGGTCTCGGGGTGCCCGCGGGAAGTCGCGGACACAGCCGCGCCCAAAAATAAGCGCCCGAAGGTCGTGGTGCCAAAACCCCCCAGCGGAAAAATGGCCAAAAAACGGGTGGGCTATAGCCTTGGTGGGGGGCGCGGGCGAACTTCGTCCGCCGGACTCGGAATGGGGCGAGACTTTGCCAGGGGCCTCGGGGTGCCCGCGGGAAGTCGCGGGCACAGCCGCGCCCAAAAATAAGCGCCCGAAGGTCGTGGTGCCAAAACCCCCCAGCGGAAAAATGGCCAAAAAACCGGGTGGGCTATAACCTTGGTGGGGGGCGCGGGCGAAGTTCGTCCGCCGGACTCGGAATGGGGCGAGACTTTGCCAGGGGCCTCGGTTCCAAAAATAAGCCGCGGGCAAAGCCGCGTCCGAAGGTCGTGGTGCCAAAACCCCCCAGCGGAAAAATGGCCAAAAAACGGGTGGGCTACAACCTTGGTGGGGGGCGCGGGCGAAGTTCGTCCACCGGACTCGGAATGGGGCGAGACTTTGCGAGGGGCCTCGGGGTGCCCGCGGGAAGTCCCGGGCACAGCCGCGCCCAAAAATAAGCACCCGAAGGTCGTGGTGCCAAAACCCCCCAGCGGAAAAATGGCCAAAAAACGGGTGGGCTATAGCCTAGGTGGGGGGCGCGGGCGAAGTTCGTCCGCCGGACTCGGAATGGGGCGAGACTTTGCCAGGGGCCTCGGTTCCAAAAATAAGCCGCGGGCAAAGCCGCGTCCGAAGGTCGTGGTGCCAAAACCCCCCAGCGGAAAAATGGCCAAAAAACGGGTGGGCTACAACCTTGGTGGGGGGCGCGGGCGAAGTTCGTCCACCGGACTCGGAATGGGGCGAGACTTTGCGAGGGGCCTCGGGGTGC
The DNA here is from genome assembly GCA_034663535.1 of Citrus x limon. Taxonomy (NCBI): domain Eukaryota; kingdom Viridiplantae; phylum Streptophyta; class Magnoliopsida; order Sapindales; family Rutaceae; genus Citrus; species Citrus x limon. The sequence goes on from CM067999.1 coordinate 30,773,280, forward strand.
CCGCGGGAAGTCCCGGGCACAGCCGCGCCCAAAAATAAGCACCCGAAGGTCGTGGTGCCAAAACCCCCCAGCGGAAAAATGGCCAAAAAACGGGTGGGCTATAGCCTAGGTGGGGGGCGCGGGCGAAGTTCGTCCGCCGGACTAGGAATGGGGCGAGACTTTGCCAGGGGCCTCGGTTCCAAAAATAAGCCGCGGGCAAAGCCGCGCCGAAAAATAAGCGCCCGAAGGTCGTGGTGCCAATACCCCCCAGCGGAAAAATGGCCAAAAAACGGGTGGGCTATAGCCTTGGTGGGGGCCGCGGGCGAAGTTCGTCCGCCGGACTCGGAATGGGGCGAGACTTTGCCAGGGGCCTCGGGGTGCCCGCGGGAAGTCGCGGGCACAGCCGCGCCCAAAAATAAGCGCCCGAAGGTCGTGGTGCCAAAACCCCCCAGCGGAAAAATGGCCAAAAACCGGGTGGGCTATAACCTTGGTGGGGGGCGCGGGCGAAGTTCGTCCGCCGGACTCGGAATGGGGCGAGACTTTGCCAGGGGCCTCGGTTCCAAAAATAAGCCGCGGGCAAAGCCGCGTCCGAAGGTCGTGGTGCCAAAACCCCCCAGCGGAAAAATGGCCAAAAAACGGGTGGGCTACAACCTTGGTGGGGGGCGCGGGCGAAGTTCGTCCGCCGGACTCGGAATGGGGCGAGACTTTGCGAGGGGCCTCGGGGTGGCCGCGGGAAGTCGCGGGCACAGCCGCGCCCAAAAATAAGCGCCCGAAGGTCGTGGTGCCAAAACCCCCCAGCGGAAAAATGGCCAAAAAACGGGTGGGCTATAGCCTTGGTGGGGGGCGCGGGCGAAGTTCGTCCGCCGGACTCGGAATGGGGCGAGACTTTGCGAGGGGCCTCGGGGTGCCAAAAATAAGCCGCGGGCAAAGCCGCGCCCAAAAATAAGCGCTCGAAGGTCGTGGTACCAAAACCCCCCAGCGGAAAAATGGCCAAAAAACGGGTGGGCTATAGCCTTGGTGGGGGGCGCGGGCGAAGTTCGTCCGACGGACTCGGAATGGGGCGAGACTTTGCGAGGGGCCTCGGGGTGCCCGCGGGAAGTCGCGGGCAAAGCCGCGCCCAAAAATAAGCGCCCGAAGGTCATGGTGCCAAAACCCCCCAGCGGAAAAATGGCCAAAAAACGGGTGGGCTATAGCCTTGGTGGGGGGCGCGGGCGAAGTTCGTCCGCCGGACTCAGAATGGGGCGACACTTTGCGAGGGGCCTCGGGGTGCCAAAAATAAGCCGCGGGCAAAGCCGCGCCCAAAAATAAGCGCCCGAAGATCGTGGTGCCAAAACCCCCCAGCGGAAAAATGGCCAAAAAACGGGTGGGCTATAGCCTCGGTGGGGGGCGCGGGCGAAGTTCGTCCGCCGGACTCGGAATGGGGCGAGACTTTGCGAGGGGTCTCGGGGTGCCAAAAATAAGCCGCGGGCAAAGCCGCGCCCAAAAATAAGTGCCCGAAAGTCGTGGTGCCAAAACCCCCCAGCGGAAAAATGGCCAAAAAACGGGTGGGCTATAGCCTTGGTGGGAGGCACGGGCGAAGTTCGTCGCCGGACTCGGAATGGGGCGAGACTTTGCGAGGGGCCTCGGGGTGCCCGCGGGAATCGCGGGCACAGCTGCGCCCAAAAATAAGCGCCCGAAGGTCGTGGTGCCAAAACCCCCCAGCGGAAAAATGGCCAAAAAACGGGTGGGCTATAGCCTTGGTGGGGGGCGCGGGCGAAGTTCGTCCGCCGGACTCGGAATGGGGCGAGACTTTGCGAGGGGCCTCGGGGTGGCCGCGGGAAGTCGCGGGCACAGCCGCGCCAAAAAATAAGCGCCCGAAGGTCGTGGTGCCAAAACCCCCCAGCGGAAAAATGGCCAAAAAACGGGTGGGCTATAGCCTTGGTGGGGGGCGCGGGCGAAGTTCGTCCGCCTGACTCGGAATGGGGCGAGACTTTGCGAGGGGCCTCGGGGTGCCAAAAATAAGCCGCGGGCAAAGCCGCGCCCAAAAATAAGCGCTCGAAGGTCGTGGTACCAAAACCCCCCAGCGGAAAAATGGCCAAAAAACGGGTGGGCTATAGCCTTGGTGGGGGGCGCGGGCGAAGTTCGTCCGACGGACTCGGAATGGGGCGAGACTTTGCGAGGGGCCTCGGGGTGCCCGCGGGAAGTCGCGGGCAAAGCCGCGCCCAAAAATAAGCGCCCGAAGGTCATGGTGCCAAAACCCCCCAGCGGAAAAATGGCCAAAAAACGGCTGGGCTATAACCTTGGTGGGGGGCGCGGGCGAAGTTCGTCCGCCGGACTCGGAATGGGGCGAGACTTTGCGAGGGGCCTCGGGGTGCCAAAAATAAGCCGCGGGCACAGCCGCGCCCAAAAATAAGCGCCTGAATGTCGTGGTGCCAAAACCCCCCAGCGGAAAAATGGCCAAAAAACGGGTGGCTTATAGCCTTGGTGGGGGGCGCGGGCGAAGTTCGTCCGCCGGACTCAGAATGGGGCGAGACTTTGCGAGGGGCCTCGGGGTGCCAAAAATAAGTCGCGGGCAAAGCCGCGCCCAAAAATAAGCGCCCGAAGGTCGTGGTGCCAAAACCCCCCAGCGGAAAAATGGCCAAAAAACGGGTGGGCTATAGCCTTGGAGGGGGCGCGGGCGAAGTTCGTCCGCCGGACTCGGAATGGGGCGAGTCTTTGCGAGGGGGCTCGGGGTGCCAAAAATAAGCCGCGGGCAAAGCCGCGCCCAAAAATAAGCGCCCGAAGGTCGTGTTGCCAAAACCACCCAGTGGAAAAATGGCCAAAAAACGGGTGGGCTATAGCCTTGGTGGGGGGCGCGGGCGAAGTTGGTCCGCCGGACTCGGAATGGGGCGAGACTTTGCGAGGGGCCTCGGGGTGCCAAAAATAAGCCGCGGGCAAAGCCACGCCCAAAAATAAGCGCCCGAAGGTCGTGGTGCCAAAACCCCCCAGCGGAAAAATGGCCAAAAAACGGGTGGGCTATAGCGTTGGTGGGGGGCGCGGGCGAAGTTGGTCCGCCGGACTCGGAATGGGGCGAGACTTTGCGAGGGGCCTCGGGGTGCCAAAAATAAGCCGCGGGCAAAGCCGCGCCCAAAAATAAGCTCCCGAAGGTCGTGGTGCCAAAACCCCCCAGCGGAAAAATGGCCAAAAAACGGGTGGGCTATAGCCTTGGTGGGGGGCGCGGGCGAAGTTCGTCCGCCGGACTCAGAATGGGGCGAGACTTTGCGAGGCGCCTCGGGGTGCCCGCGGGAAGTTGCGGACACAGCCGCACCCAAAAATAAGCGCCCGAAGGTCGTGGTGCCAAAACCCCCCAGCGGAAAAATGGCCAAAAAACGGGTGGGCTATAGCCTTGGTGGGGGGCGCGGGCGAAGTTCGTCCGCCGGACTCGGAATGGGGCGAGACTTTGCGAGGGGCCTCGGGGTGCCAAAAATAAGCGCCCGAAGGTCGTGGTGCCAAAACCCCCCAGCGGAAAAATGGCCAAAAAACGGGTGGGCTATAGCCTTGGTGGGGGGCGCGGGCGAAGTTCGTCCGCCGGACTCAGAATGGGGCGAGACTTTGCGAGGGGCCTCGGGGTGCCCGCGGGAAGTCGCGGGCACAGCCGCGCCCAAAAATAAGCGCCCGAAGTTCGTGGTGCCAAAACCCCCCAGCGGAAAAATGGCCAAAAAACGGGTGGGCTATAGCCTTGGTGGGGGGCGCGGGCGAAGTTCGTCCGCCGGACTCGGAATGGGGCGAGACTTTGCGAGGGGCCTCGGGGTGCCAAAAATAAGCCGCGGGCAAAGCCGCGCCAAAAAATAAGCACCCGAAGGTCGTGGTGCCAAAACCCCCCAGCGGAAAAATGGCCAAAAAACGGGTGGGCTATAGCCTTGGTGGGGGGCGCGGGCGAAGTTCGTCCGCCGGACTCGGAATGGGGCGAGACTTTGCGAGGGGCCTCGGGGTGCCAAAAATAAGCCGCGGGCAAAGCCGCGCCCAAAAATAAGCGCCCGAAGGCCGTGTTGCCAAAACCCCCCAGCGGAAAAATGGCCAAAAAACGGGTGGGCTATAGCCTTGGTGGGGGGCGCGGGCGAAGTTGGTCCGCCGGACTCGGAATGGGGCGAGACTTTGCGAGGGGCCTCGGGGTGCCAAAAATAAGCCGCGGGCAAAGCCACGCCCAAAAATAAGCGCCCGAAGGTCGTGGTGCCAAAACACCCCAGCGGAAAAATGGCCAAAAAAAGGGTGGGCTATAGCCTTGGTGGGGGGCGCGGGCGAAGTTCGTCCGCCGGACTCGGAATGGGGTGAGACTTTGCGAGGGGCCTCGGGGTGCCCGCGGGAAGTCGCGGGCACAGCCGCGCCCAAAAATAAGCGCCCGAAGGTCGTGGTGCCAAAACCCCCCAGCGGAAAAATGGCCAAAAAACGGGTGGGCTATAGCATTGGTGGGGGGCGCGGGCGAAGTTCGTCCGCCGGACTCGGAATGGGGCGAGACTTTGCGAGGGGCCTCGGGATGCCCGCGGGATGTCCCGGGCACAGCCGCGCCCAAAAATAAGCACCCGAAGGTCGTGGTGCCAAAACCCCCCAGCGGAAAAATGGCCAAAAAACGGGTGGGCTATTGCCTTGGTGGGGGGCGCGGGCGAAGTTCGTCCGCCGGAATCGGAATGGGGCGAGACTTTGTGAGGGGCCTCGGGGTGCCAAAAATAAGCCGCGGGCAAAGCCGTGCCCAAAAATAAGCGCCCGAAAGTCGTGGTGCCAAAACCCCCCAGCGGAAAAATGGCCAAAAAACGGGTGGGCTATAGCCTTGGTGGGGGGCGCGGGCGAAGTTCGTCCGCCGGACTCGGAATGGGGCGAGACTTTGCGAGGGGCCTCGGGGTGCCAAAAATAAGCCGCGGACAAAGCCGCGCCCAACAATAAGCGCCCGAAGGTCGTGGTGCCAAAACCCCCCAGCGGAAAAATGGCCAAAAAACGGGTGGGCTATAGCCTTGGTGGGGGGCGCGGGCGAAGTTCGTCCGCCGGACTCGGAATGGGGCGAGACTTTGCGAGGTGCCTCGGGGTGCAAAAAATAGGCCGCGGGCAAAGCCGCGACCAAAAATAACCGCCCGAAGGTCGTGGTGCCAAAACCCCCCAGCGGAAAAATGGCCAAAAAACGGGTGGGCTATAGCATTGGTGGGGGGCGCGGGCGAAGTTCGTCCGCCGGACTCGGAATGGGGCGAGACTTTGCGAGGGGCCTCGGGATGCCCGCGGGATGTCCCGGGCACAGCCGCGCCCAAAAATAAGCACCCGAAGGTCGTGGTGCCAAAACCCCCCAGCGGAAAAATGGCCAAAAAACGGGTGGGCTATTGCCTTGGTGGGGGGCGCGGGCGAAGTTCGTCCGCCGGAATCGGAATGGGGCGAGACTTTGTGAGGGGCCTCGGGGTGCCAAAAATAAGCTGCGGGCAAAGCCGCGCCCAAAAATAAGCGCCCGAAGGTCGTGGTGCCAAAACCCCCCAGCGGAAAAATGGCCAAAAAACGGGTGGGCTATAGCCTTGGTGGGGGGCGCGGGCGAAGTTCGTCCGCCGGACTCGGAATGGGGCGAGACTTTGCGAGGGGCCTCGGGGTGCCAAAAATAAGCCGTGGGCAAAGCCGCGCCCAAAAATAAGCGCCCGAAGGTCGTGGTGCCAAAACCCCCCAGCGGAAAAATGGCCAAAAAACGGGTGGGCTATAGCCTTGGTGGGGGGCGCGGGCGAAGTTCGTCCGCCGGACTCGGAATGGGGCGAGACTTTGCGAGGGGCCTCGGGGTGCTAAAAATAAGCCGCGGGCAAAGCCGCGCCCAAAAATAACCGCCCGAAGGTCGTGGTGCCAAAACCCCCCAGCGGAAAAATGGCCAAAAAACGGGTGGGCTATAGCCTTGGTGGGGGGCGCGGGCGAAGTTCGTCGCCGGACTCGGAATGGGGCGAGACTTTATGAGGGGCCTCGGGGTGCCCGCGGGAAGTCGCGGTCACAGCCGCGCCCAAAAATAAGCGCCTGAATGTCGTGGTGCCAAAACCCCCCAGCGGAAAAATGGCCAAAAAACGGGTGGGTTATAGTCTTGGTGGGGGGCGCGGGCGAAGTTCGTACGCCGGACTCAGAATGGGGCGAGACTTTGCGAGGGGCCTCGGGGTGCCCGCGGGAAATCGCGGGCACAGCCGCGCCCAAAAATAAGCGCCCGAAGGTCGTGGTGCCAAAACCCCCCAGCGGAAAAATGGCCAAAAAACGGGTGGGCTATAGCCTTGGTGGGGGGCGCGGGCGAAGTTTGTCCGCCGGACTCGGAATGGGGCGAGACTTTGCGAGGGGCCTCGGGGTGCCAAAAATAAGCCGCGGGCAAAGCCGCGCCCAAAAATAAGCACCCGAAGGTCGTGGTGCCAAAACCCCCCAGCGGAAAAATGGCCAAAAAACGGGTGGGCTATAGCCTTGGTGGGGGGCGCAGGCGAAGTTCGTCCGCCAGACTCGGAATGGGGCGCGACCTTCCGAGGGGCCTCGGGGTGCCAAAAATAAGCCGCGGGCAAAGCTGCGCCCAAAAATAAGCGCCCGAAGGTCGTGGTGCCAAAACCCCCCAGCGGAAAAATGGCGAAAAAACGGGTGGGCTATAGCCTTGGTGGGGGGCGCGGGCGAAGTTCATCCGCCGGACTCGGAATGGGGGGAGACTTTGCGAGGGGCCTCGCGGTGCCAAAAATAAGCCGTGGGCAAAGCCGCGCCCGAAGGTCGTGGTGCCAAAACCCCCCAGCGGAAAAATGGCCAAAAAACGGGTGGGCTATAGCCTTGGTGGGGGGCGCGGGCGAAGTTCGTCCGCCGCACTCGGAATGGGGCGAGACTTTGCGAGGGGCCTCGGGATGCCCGCGGGAAGTCGCGGGCACGGCCGTGCCCAAAAATAAGCGCCCGAAGGTCGGGGTGCCAAAACCCCCCAGCGGAAAAATGGCCAAAAAACGGGTGGGCTATAGCCTTGGTGGGGGGCGCGGGCGAAGTTCGTCCGCCGGACTCGGAATGGGACGAGACTTTGCGAGGGGCCTCGGGGTGCCCGCAGGAAGTCGCGGGCACGGCCGCGCCCAAAAATAAGCGCCCGAAGGTCGTGGTGCCAAAACCCCCCAGCGGAAAAATGGCCAAAAAACGGGTGGGCTATAGCCTTGGTGGGGGGCGCGGGCGAAGTTCGTCCGCCGGACTCGGAATGGGGCGAGACTTTGCGAGGGGCCTCGGGGTGCCAAAAATAAGCCGCGGGCAAAGCCGCGCCCAAGAAAAAGCGCCCGAAGGTCGTGGTGCCGAAACCCCCCAGCGGAAAAATGGCCAAAAAACGGGTGGGCTATAGCCTTGGTGGGGGGGGCGGGCGAAGTTCGTCCGCCGGACTCGGAATGGGGCGAGACTTTGCGAGGGGCCTCGGGGTGCCCGCGGGAAGTCGCGGGCACAGACGCGTCCAAAAATAAGCACCCGAAGGTCGTGGTGCCAAAACCCCCCAGCGGAAAAATGGCCAAAAAACGGGTGGGCTATAGCCTTGGTGGGGGGCGCGGGCGAAGTTCGTCCGCCGGACTCGGAATGGGGTGAGACTTTGAGAGGGGCCTCGGGGCGCCAAAAATAAGCCGCGGGCAATGCCGCGCCCAAAAATAAGCGCCTGAAGGTCGTGGTGCCAAAACCCCCCAGCGGAAAAATGGCCAAAAAACGGGTGGGCTATAGCCTTGGTGGGGGGCGCGGGCGAAGTTGGTCCGCCGGACTCGGAATGGGGCGAGACTTTGCGAGGGGCCTCGGGGTGCCCGCGGGAAGTCCCGGGCACAGCCGCGCCCAAAAATAAGCGCCCGAAGGTCGTGGTGCCAAAACCCCCCAGCGGAAAAATGGCCAAAAAACGGGTGGGCTATAGCCTTGGTGGGGGGCGCGGGTGAAGTTCGTCCGCCGGACTCGGAATTGGGCGAGACTTTGCGAGGGGCCTCGGGGTGCCCGCGGGAAGTCGCGGGCACAGCCACGCCCAAAAATAAGCACCCGAAGGTCGTGGTGCCAAAACCCCCCAGCGGAAAAATGGCCAAAAAACGGGTGGACTAAAGCCTTGGTGGGGGGCGCGGGCGAAGTTCGTCCGCCGGACTCGGAATGGTGCGAGACTTTGCGAGGGGCCTCGGAGTGCCAAAAATAAGCCGCGGGCAAAGCCGCGCCCAAAAATAAGCGCCCGAAGGTCGTGGAGCCAAAACCCCCCAGTGGAAAAATGGCCAAAAAACGGGTGGGCTATAGCCTTGGTGGTGGGCGCGGGCGAAGTTCGTCCGCCGGACTCGGAATGGGGCGAGACTTTGCGAGGGGCCTCGGGGTGCCAAATATAAGCCGCGGGCAAAGCCGCGCCCAAAAATAAGCGCCCGAAGGTCGTGGTGCCAAAACCCCCCAGAGGAAAAATGGCCAAAAAACGGGTGGGCTATAGCCTTGGTGGGGGGCGCGGGCGAAGTTCGTCCGCCGGGAATGGAATGGGGCGAGACTTTGCAAGGGGCCTCGGGGTGCCCGCGGGAAGTCGCGGGCACAGCCGCGTCCAAAAATAAGCACCCGAAGATCGTGGTGCCAAAACCCCCCTGCGGAAAAATGGCCAAAAAAAGGGTGGGCTATAGCCTTGGTGGGGGGCGCGGGCGAAGTTCGTCCGCCGGACTCGGAATGGGGCGAGACTTTGCGAGGGGCCTCGGGGTGCCAAAAATAAGCCGCGGGGAAAGCCGCGCCCAAAAATAAGCGCTCGAAGGTCGTGGTGCTAAAACCCCCCAGCGGAAAAATGGCCAAAAAACGGGTGGGCTATAGCCTTGGTGGGGGGCGCGGGCGAAGTTCGTCCGCCGGACTCGGAATGGGGCGAGACTTTGCGAGGGGCCTCGGGGTGCCCGCGGGAAGTCGCGGGCACAGCCGCGCCCTAAAATAAGCGCCCGAAGGGCGTGGTGCCAAAACCCCCCAGCGGAAAAATGGCCAAAAAACGGGTGGGCTATAGCATTGGTGGGGGGCGCGGCCGAAGTTCGTCCGCCGGACTCGGAATGGGGCGAGACTTTGCGAGGGGCCTCGGGGTGTCAAAAATAAGCCGCGGGCAAAGCCGCGCCCAAGAATAAGCTCCCGAAGGTCGTGGTGCCAAAACCCCCCAGCGGAAAAATGGCCAAAAAACGGGTGGGCTATAGCCTTGGTGGGGGGCGCGGGCGAAGTTCGTCCGCCGGACTCGGAATGGGGCGAGACTTTGCGAGGGGCCTCGGGGTGCCCGCGGGAAGTCGCGGGCACAGCCGCGCCCAAAAATAAGCGCCCGAAGGTCGTGGTGCCAAAACACCCCAGCGGAAAAATGGCCAAAAAACGGGTGGGCTATAGCCTTGGTGGGGGGCGCGGGCGAAGTTCGTCCGCCGGACTCGGAATGGGGCGAGACTTTGCGAGGGGCCTCGGGGTGCCCGCGGGAAGTCACGGGCACAGCCGCGCCCAAAAATAAGCACCCGAAGGTCCTGGTGCCAAAACCCCCCAGCGGAAAAATGGCCAAAAAACGGGTGGGCTATAGCCTTGGTGGGGGGCGCGGGCGAAGTTCGTCCGCCGAACTCGGAATGGGGCGAGACATTGCGCGGGGCCTCGGTGTGCCCAAAATAAGCCGCGGGCAAAGCCGCGCCCAAAAATAAGCGCCCGAAGGTCGTGGTGCCAAAACCCCCCAGCGGAAAAATGGCCAAAAAATGGGTGGGCTATAGCCTTGGTGGGGGGCGCGGGCGAAGTTCGTCCGCCGGACTGGGAATGGGGCAAGACTTTGCGAGGGGCCTCGGGGTGCCAAAAATAAGCCGCGGGCAAAGCTGCACCCAAAAATAAGCGCCCGAAGGTCGCGGTGCCAAAACCCCCAGCGGAAAAATGGCCAAAAAACGGGTGGGCTATAGCATTGGTGGGGGGCGCGGCGAAGTTCGTTCGCCGGAATCGGAATGGGGCGAGACTTTGCGAGGGGCCTCGGGGTGCCCGCGGGAAGTCGCGGGCACGGCCGCGCCCAAAAATAAGCACCCGAAGTTCGTGGTGCCAAAACCCCCAGCGGAAAAATGGCCAAAAAACGGGTGGGCTATAGACTTGGTGGGGGGCGCGGGCGAAGTTCGTCCGCCGAACTCGGAATGGGGCGAGACATTGCGCGGGGCCTCGGTGTGCCCAAAATAAGCCGCGGGCAAAGCCGCGCCCAAAAATAAGCGCCCGAAGGTCGCGGTGCCAAAACCCCCAGCGGAAAAATGGCCAAAAAACGGGTGGGCTATAGCATTGGTGGGGGGCGCGGCGAAGTTCGTTCGCCGGAATCGGAATGGGGCGAGACTTTGCGAGGGGCCTCGGGGTGCCCGCGGGAAGTCGCGGGCACAGCCGCGCCCAAAAATAAGCACCCGAAGTTCGTGGTGCGAAAACCCCCAGCGGAAAAATGGCCAAAAAACGGGTGGGCTATAGCCTTGGTGGGGGGCGCGGGCGAAGTTCGTCCGCCGGACTCGGAATGGGGAGAGACTTTGCGAGGTGCCTCGGGGTGCCAAAAATAAGCCGCGGGCAAAGCCGCGCCCAAAAATAAGCTCCCGAAGGTCGTGGTGCCAAAACCCCCCAGCGGAAAAATGGCCAAAAAACGGGTGGGCTATAGCTATGGTGGGGGGCGCGGGCGAAGTTCGTCCGCCGGACTCGGAATGGGGCGAGACTTTGCGAGGGGCCTCGGGGTGCCCGCAGGAAGTCGCGGGCACAGCCGCGCCCAAAAATAAGCGCCCGAAGGGCGTGGTGCCAAAACCCCCCAGCGGAAAAATGGCCAAAAAACGGGTGGGCTATAGCATTGGTGGGGGGCGCGGGCGAAGTTCGTCCGCCGGACTCGGAATGGGGCGAGACTTTGCGAGGGGCCTCGGGGTGCGAAAAATAAGCCGCGGGCAAAGCCGCGCCCAAGAATAAGCTCCCGAAGGTCGTGGTGCCAAAACCCCCCAGCGGAAAAATGGCCAAAAAACGGGTGGGCTATAGCCTTGGTGGGGGGCGCGGGCGAAGTTCGTCCGCCGGACTCGGAATGGGGCGAGACTTTGCGAGGGGCCTCGGGGTGCCCGCAAGAAGTAGCGGGCACAGCCGCGCCCAAAAATAAGAGCCCGAAGGTCGTGGTGCCAAAACACCCCAGCGGAAAAATGGCCAAAAAACGGGTGGGCTATAGCCTTGGTGGGGGGCGCGGGCGAAGTTCGTCCGCCGGACTCGGAATGGGGCGAGACTTTGCGAGGGGCCTGGGGTGCCCGCGGGAAGTCACGGGCACAGCCGCGCCCAAAAACAAGCGCCCGAAGGTCCTGGTGCCAAAACCCCCCAGCGGAAAAATGGCCAAAAAACGGGTGGGCTATAGCCTTGGTGGGGGGCGCGGGCGAAGTTCGTCTGCCGGACTCGGAATGGGGCGAGACTTTGCGCGGGGCCTCGGTGTGCCAAAAATAAGCCGCGGGCAAAGCCGCGCCCAAAAATAAGCGCCCGAAGGTCGTGGTGCCAAAACCCCCCAGCGGAAAAATGGCCAAAAAATGGGTGGGCTATAGCCTTGGTGGGGGGCGCGGGCGAAGTTCGTCCGCCGGACTCGGAATGGGGCGAGACTTTGCGAGGGGCCTCGGTGTACCAAAAATAAGCCGCGGGCAAAGCTGCACCCAAAAATAAGCGCCCGAAGGTCGCGGTGCCAAAACCCCCAGCGGAAAAATGGCCAAAAAACGGGTGGGCTATAGCATTGGTGGGGGGCGCGGCGAAGTTCGTCCGCCGGAATCGGAATGGGGCGAGACTTTGCGAGGGGCCTCGGGGTGCCCGCGGGAAGTCGCGGGCACAGCCGCGCCCAAAAATAACCACCCGAAGTTCGTGGTGCCAAAACCCCCCAGCGGAAAAATGGCCAAAAAACGGGTGGGCTATAGCCTTGGTGAGGGGCGCGGGCGAAGTTCATCCGCCGGACTCGGAATGGGGCGAGACTTTGCGAGGGGCCTCGGAGTGCCAAAAATAAGCCGCGGGCAAAGCCGCGCCCAAAAATAAGCGCCCGAAGGTCGTGGAGCCAAAACCCCCCAGCGGAAAAATGGCCAAAAAACGGGTGGGCTATAGCCTTGGTGGTGGGCGCGGGCGAAGTTCGTCCGCTGTACTCGGAATGGGGCGAGACTTTGCGAGGGGCCTCGGGGTGCCAAAAATAAGCCGCGGGCAAAGCCGCGCCCAAAAATAAGCGCCCGAAGGTCGTGGTGCCAAAACCCCCCAGAGGAAAAATGGCCAAAAAACGGGTGGGCTATAGCCTTGGTGGGGGGCGCGGGCGAAGTTCGTCCGCCGGGAATGGAATGGGGCGAGACTTTGCAAGGGGCCTCGGGGTGCCCGCGGGAAGTCGCGGGCACAGCCGCGTCCAAAAATAAGAACCCGAAGATCGTGGTGCCAAAACCCCCCAGCGGAAAAATGGCCAAAAAAAGGGTGGGCTATAGCCTTGGTGGGGGGCGCGGGCGAAGTTCGTCCGCCGGACTCGGAATGGGGCGAGACTTTGCGAGGGGCCTCGGGGTGCCAAAAATAAGCCGCTGGGAAAGCCGCGCCCAAAAATAAGCGCTCGAAGGTCGTGGTGCCAAAACCCCCCAGCGGAAAAATGGCCAAAAAACGGGTGGGCTATAGCCTTGGTGGGGGGCGCGGGCGAAGTTCGTCCGCCGGACTCGGAATGGGGTTAGACTTTGCGAGGGGCCTCGCGGTGCCCGCGGGAAGTCGCGGGCACAGCCGCACCCAAAAATAAGCGCCCGAAGGGCGTGGTGCCAAAACCCCCCAGCGGAAAAATGGCCACAAAACAGGTGGGCTATAGCATTGGTGGGGGGCGCGGCCGAAGTTCGTCCGCCGGACTCGGAATGGGACGAGACTTTGCGAGGGGCCTCGGGGTGCCCGTGGGAAGTCGCGGGTACAGCCGCGCCCAAAAATAAGCGCCCGAAGGTCGTGGTGCCAAAACCCCCCAGCGGAAAAATGGCCAAAAAACGGGTGGGATATAGCCTTGGTGGGGGGCGCGGGCGAAGTTCATCCGCCGGACTCGGAATGGGGCGAGACTTTGCGAGGGGCCTCGGAGTGCCAAAAATAAGCCGCGGGCAAAGCCGCGCCCAAAAATAAGCGCCCGAAGGTCGTGGAGCCAAAACCCCCCAGCGGAAAAATGGCCAAAAAACGGGTGGGCTATAGCCTTGGTGGTGGGCGCGGGCGAAGTTCGTCCGCCGGACTCGGAATGGGGCGAGACTTTGCGAGGGGCCTCGGGGTGCCAAAAATAAGCCGCGGGCAAAGCCGCGCCCAAAAATAAGGGCCCGAAGGTCGTGGTGCCATAACCCCCCAGAGGAAAAATGGCCAAAAAACGGGTGGGCTATAGCCTTGGTGGGGGGCGTGGGCGAAGTTCGTCCGCCGGGAATGGAATGGGGCGAGACTTTGCAAGGGGCCTCGGGGTGCCCGCGGGAAGTCACGGGCACAGCCGCGTCCAAAAATAAGCACCCGAAGATCGTGGTGCCAAAACCCCCCAGCGGAAAAATGGCCAAAAAAAGGGTGGGCTATAGCCTTGGTGGGGGGCGCGGGTGAAGTTCGTCCGCCGGACTCGGAATGGGGCGAGACTTTGCGAGGGGCCTCGGGGTGCCAAAAATAAGCCGCGGGGAAAGCCGCGCCCAAAAATAAGCGCTCGAAGGTCGTGGTGCCAAAACCCCCCAGCGGAAAAATGGCCAAAAAACGGGTGGGCTATAGCCTTGGTGGGGGGCGCGGGCGAAGTTCGTCCGCCGGACTCGGAATGGGGCGAGACTTTGCGAGGGGCCTCGGGGTGCCCGCGGGAAGTCGCGGGCAGAGCCGCGCCCAAAAATAAGCGCCCGAAGGGCGTGGTGCCAAAACCCCCCAGCGGAAAAATGGCCAAAAAACGGGTGGGCTATAGCATTGGTGGGGGGCGCGGCCGAAGTTCGTCCGCCGGACTCGGAATGGGGCGAGACTTTGCGAGGGGCCTCGGGGTGCCAAAAATAAGCCGCGGGCAAAGCCGCGCCAAAGAATAAGCTCCCGAAGGTCGTGGTGCCAAAACCCCCCAGCGGAAAAATGGCCAAAAAATGGGTGGGCTATAGCCTTGGTGGGGGGCGCGGGCGAAGTTCGTCCGCCGGACTCGGAATCGGGCGAGACTTTGCGAGGGGCCTCGGTGTACCAAAAATAAGCCGCGGGCAAAGCTGCACCCAAAAATAAGCGCCCGAAGGTCGCAGTGCCAAAACCCCCAGCGGAAAAATGGCCAAAAAACGGGTGGGCTATAGCATTGGTGGGGGGCGCGGCGAAGTTCGTCCGCCGGAATCGGAATGGGGCGAGACTTTGCGAGGGGCCTCGGGGTGCCCGCGGGAAGTCGCGGGCACAGCCGCGCCCAAAAATAACCACCCGAAGTTCGTGGTGCCAAAACCCCCCAGCGGAAAAATGGCCAAAAAACGGGTGGGCTATAGCCTTGGTGGGGGGCGCGGGCGAAGTTCATCCGCCGGACTCGGAATGGGGCGAGACTTTGCGAGGGGCCTCGGAGTGCCAAAAATAAGCCGCGGGCAAAGCCGCGCCCAAAAATAAGCGCCCGAAGGTCGTGGAGCCAAAACCCCCCAGCGGAAAAATGGCCAAAAAACGGGTGGGCTATAGCCTTGGTGGTGGGCGCGGGCGAAGTTCGTCCGCCGTACTCGGAATGGGGCGAGACTTTGCGAGAGGCCTCGGGGTGCCAAAAATAGGCCGCGGGCAAAGCCGCACCCAAAAATAAGCGCCCGAAGGTCGTGGTGCCAAAACCCCCAGAGGAAAAATGGCCAAAAAACGGGTGGGCTATAGCCTTGGTGGGGGGCGCGGGCGAAGTTCGTCCGCCGGGAATGGAATGGGGCGAGACTTTGCAAGGGGCCTCGGGGTGCCCGCGGGAAGTCGCGGGCACAGCCGCGTCCAAAAATAAGCACCCGAAGATCGTGGTGCCAAAACCCCCCAGCGGAAAAATGGCCAAAAAAAGGGTCGGCTATAGCCTTGGTGGGGGGCGCGGGTGAAGTTCATCCGCCGGACTCGGAATGGGGCGAGACTTTGCGAGGGGCCTCGGGGTGCCCGTGGGAAGTCGCGGGTACAGCCGCGCCCAAAAATAAGCGCCCGAAGGTCGTGGTGCCAAAACCCCCCAGCGGAAAAATGGCCAAAAAACGGGTGGGCTATAGCCTTGGTGGGGGGCGCGGGCGAAGTTCATCCGCCGGACTCGGAATGGGGCGAGACTTTGCGAGGGGCCTCGGAGTGCCAAAAATAAGCTGCGGGCAAAGCCGCGCCCAAAAATAAGCGCCCGAAGGTCGTGGAGCCAAAACCCCCCAGCGGAAAAATGGCCAAAAAACGGGTGGGCTATAGCCTTGGTGGTGGGCGCGGGCGAAGTTCGTCCGCCGGACTCGGAATGGGGCGAGTCTTTGCGAGGGGCCTCGGGGTGCCAAAAATAAGCCGCGGGCAAAGCCGCGCCCAAAAATAAGGGCCCGAAGGTCGTGGTGCCAAAACCCCCCAGAGGAAAAATGGCCAAAAAACGGGTGGGCTATAGCCTTGGTGGGGGGCGTGGGCGAAGTTCGTCCGCCGGGAATGGAATGGGGCGAGACTTTGCAAGGGGCCTCGGGGTGCCCGCGGGAAGTCGCGGGCACAGCCGCGTCCAAAAATAAGCACCCGAAGATTGTGGTGCCAAAACCCCCCAGCGGAAAAATGGCCAAAAAAAGGGTAGGCTATAGCCTTGGTGGGGGGCGCGGGTGAAGTTCGTCCGCCGGACTCGGAATGGGGCGAGACTTTGCGAGGGGCCTCGGGGTGCCAAAAATAAGCCGCGGGGAAAGCCGCGCCCAAAAATAAGCGCTCGAAGGTCGTGGTGCCAAAACCCCCCAGCGGAAAAATGGCCAAAAAACGGGTGGGCTATAGCCTTGGTGGGGGGCGCGGGCGAAGTTCGTCCGCCGGACTCGGAATGGGGCGAGACTTTGCGAGGGGCCTCAGGGTGCCCGCGGGAAGTCGCGGGCACAGCCGCGCCCAAAAATAAGCGCCCGAAGGGCGTGGTGCCAAAACCCCCCAGCGGAAAAATGGCCAAAAAACGGGTGGGCTATAGCATTGGTGGGTGGCGCGGCCGAAGTTCGTCCGCCGGACTTGGAATGGGGCGAGACTTTGCGAGGGGCCTCGGGGTGCCAAAAATAAGCCGCGGGCAAAGCCGCGCCCAAGAATAAGCTCCCGAAGGTCGTGGTGCCAAAACCCCCCAGCGGAAAAATGGCCAAAAAATGGGTGGGCTATAGCCTTGGTGGGGGGCGCGGGTGAAGTTCGTCCGCCGGACTCGGAATGGGGCGAGACTTTGCGAGGGGCCTCGGGGTGCCAAAAATAAGCCGCGGGGAAAGCCGCGCCCAAAAATAAGCGCTCGAAGGTCGTGGTGCCAAAACCCCCCAGCGGAAAAATGGCAAAAAAACGGGTGGGCTATAGCCTTGGTGGGGGGCGCGGGCGAAGTTCGTCCGCCGGACTCGGAATGGGGCGAGACTTTGCGAGGGGCCTCGCGGTGCCCGCGGGAAGTCGCGGACACAGCCGCGCCCAAAAATAAGCGCCCGAAGGGCGTGGTGCCAAAACCCCCCAGCGGAAAAATGGCCACAAAACGGGTGGGCTATAGCATTGGTGGGGGGCGCGGCCGAAGTTCGTCCGCCGGACTCGGAATGGGACGAGACTTTGCGAGGGGCCTCGGGGTGCCCGTGGGAAGTCGCGGGTACAGCCGAGCCCAAAAATAAGCGCCCGAAGGTCGTGGTGCCAAAACACCCCAGCGGAAAAATGGCCAAAAAACGGGTGGGCTATAGCCTTGGTGGGGGGCGCGGGCGAAGTTCATCCGCCGGACTCGGAATGGGGCGAGACTTTGCGAGGGGCCTCGGAGTGCCAAAAATAAGCCGCGGGCAAAGCCGCGCCCAAAAATAAGCGCCCGAAGGTCGTGGAGCCAAAACCCCCCAGCGGAAAAATGGCCAAAAAACGGGTGGGCTATAGCCTTGGTGGTGGGCGCGGGCGAAGTTCGTCCGCCGGACTCGGAATGGGGCGAGACTTTGCGAGGGGCCTCGGGGTGCCAAAAATAAGCCGCGGGCAAAGCCGCGCCCAAAAATAAGCGCCCGAAGGTCGTGGTGCCAAAACCCCCCAGAGGAAAAATGGCCAAAAAACGGGTGGGCTATAGCCTTGGTGGGGGGCGCGGGCGAAGTTCGTCCGCCGGACTCGGAATGGGGCGAGACTTTGCGAGGGGCCTCGGGGTGCCCGCGGGAAGTCGCGGGCACAGCCGCGCCCAAAAATAAGAGCCCGAAGGTCGTGGTGCCAAAACACCCCAGCGGAAAAATGGCCAAAAAACGGGTGGGCTATAGCCTTGGTGGGGGGCGCTGGCGAAGTTCGTCCGCCGGACTCGGAATGGGGCGAGACTTTGCGAGGGGCCTCGGGGTGCCCGCGGGAAGTCACGGGCACAGCCGCGCCCAAAAATAAGCACCCGAAGGTCCTGGTGCCAAAACCCCCCAGCGGAAAAATGGCCAAAAAACGGGTGGGCTATAGCCTTGGTAGGGGGCGCGGCGAAGTTCGTTCGCCGGAATCGGAATGGGGCGAGACTTTGCGAGGGGCCTCGGGGTGCCCGCGGGAAGTCGCGGGCACAGCCGCGCCCAAAAATAAGCACCCGATGTTCGTGGTGCCAAAACCCCCCAACGGAAAAATGGCCAAAAAACGGGTGGGCTATAGCCTTGGTGGGGGGCGCGGGCGAAGTTCGTCCGCCGGACTCGGAATGGGGCGAGACATTGCGAGGGGCCTCGGGGTGCCAAAAATAAGCCGCGGGCAAAGCCGCGCCCAAAAATAAGCGCCCGAAGGTCGTGGTGCCAAAACCCCCCAGCGGAAAAATGGCCAAAAAATGGGTGGGCTATAGCCTTGGTAGGGGGCGCGGCGAAGTTCGTTCGCCGGAATCGGAATGGGGCGAGACTTTGCGAGGGGCCTCGGGGTGCCCGCGGGAAGTCGCGGGCACAGCCGCGCCCAAAAATAAGCACCCGATGTTCGTGGTGCCAAAACCCCCCAACGGAAAAATGGCCAAAAAACGGGTGGGCTATAGCCTTGGTGGGGGGCGCGGGCGAAGTTCGTCCGCCGGACTCGGAATGGGGCGAGACATTGCGAGGGGCCTCGGGGTGCCAAAAATAAGCCGCGGGCAAAGCCGCGCCCAAAAATAAGCTCCCGAAGGTCGTGGTGCCAAAATCCCCCAGCGGAAAAATGGCCAAAAAACGGGTGGGCTATGTCCTTGGTGGGGGGCGCGGGCGAAGTTCGTCCGCCGGACTCGGAATGGGGCGAGAATTTGCGAGGGGCCTCGGGGTGCCCGCGGGAAGTCGCGTGCACAGCCGTGCCCAAAAATAAGCGCCCGAAGGTCGTGGTGCCAAAACCCCCCAGCGGAAAAATGGCCAAAAAATGGGTGGGCTATAGCCTTGGTGGGGGGCGCGGGCGAAGTTCGTCCGCCGGACTCGGAATGGGGCGAGACTTTGCGAGGGGCCTCGGGGTGCCCGCGGGAAGTCGCGGGCACAGCCGCGCCCAAAAATAAGTAACCGAAGGTCGTGGTGCCAAAACCCCCCAGCGGAAAAATGGCCAAAAAACGGGTAGGCTATAGCCTTGGTGGGGGCCGCGGGCGAAGTTCGTCCGCCAGACTCGGAATGGGGCGAGACTTTGCGAGGGGCCTCGGGGTGCCAAAAATAAGCCGCGGGCAAAGCCGCGCCCAAAAATAAGCTCCCGAAGGTCGTGGTGCCAAAACCCCCCAGCGGAAAAATGGCCAAAAAATGGGTGGGCTATAGCCTTGGTGGGTGGCGCGGGCGAAGTTCGTCCACCGGACTCGGAATGGGGCGAGACTTTGCGAGGGGCCTCGGGGTGCCAAAAATAAGCCGCGGGGAAAGCCGCGCCCAAAAATAAGCGCTCGAAGGTCGTGGTGCCAAAACCCCCCAGCGGAAAAATGGCCAAAAAACGGGTGGGCTATAGCTCTGGTGGGGGGCGCGGGCGAAGTTCGTCCGCCGGACTCGGAATGGGGCGAGACTTTGCGAGGGGCCTCGGGGTGCCCGCAGGAAGTCGCGGGCACAGCCGCGCCCAAAAATAAGTGCCCGAAGGGCGTGGTGCCAAAACCCCCGAGCGGAAAAATGGCCAAAAAACGGGTGGGCTATAGCATTGGTGGGGGGCGCGGGCGAAGTTCGTCCGCCGGACTCGGAATGGGGCGAGACTTTGCGAGGGGCCTCGGGGTGCCAAAAATAAGCCGCGGGCAAAGCCGCGCCCAAGAATAAGCTCCCGAAGGTCGTGGTGCCAAAACCCCCCAGCGGAAAAATGGCCAAAAAACGGGTGGGCTATAGCCTTGGTGGGGGGCGCGGGCGAAGTTCGTCCGCCGGACTCGGAATGGGGCGAGACTTTGCGAGGGGCCTCGGGGTGCCCGCGGGAAGTCGCGGGCACAGCCGCGCCCAAAAATAAGCGCCCGAAGGTCGTGGTGCCAAAACACCCCAGCGGAAAAATGGCCAAAAAACGGGTGGGCTATAGCCTTGGTGGGGGGCGCCGGCGAAGTTCGTCCGCCGGACTCGGAATGGGGCGAGACTTTGCGAGGGGCCTCGGGGTGCCCGCGGGAAGTCACGGGCACAGCCGCGCCCAAAAACAAGGGCCCGAAGGTCATGGTGCCAAAACCCCCCAGCGGAAAAATGGCCAAAAAACGGGTGGGCTATAGCCTTGGTGGGGGGCGCGGGCGAAGTTCGTCTGCCGGACTTGGAATGGGGCGAGACTTTGCGCGGGGCCTCGGTGTGCCAAAAATAAGCCGCGGGCAAAGCCGCGCCCAAAAATAAGCGCCCGAAGGTCGTGGTGCCAAAACCCCCCAGCGGAAAAATGGCCAAAAAATGGGTGGGCTATAGCCTTGGTGGGGGGCGCGGGCGAAGTTCGTCCGCCGGACTCGGAATGGGGCGAGACTTTGCGAGGGGCCTCGGTGTACCAAAAGTAAGCCGCGGGCAAAGCTGCCCCCAAAAATAAGCGCCCGAAGGTCGCGGTGCCAAAACCCCCAGCGGAAAAATGGCCAAAAAACGGGTGGGCTATAGCATTGGTGGGGGGCGCGGCGAAGTTCGTCCGCCGGAATCGGAATGCGGCGAGACTTTGCGAGGGGCCTCGGGGTGCCCGCGGGAAGTCGCGGGCACAGCCGCGCCCAAAAATAACCACCCGAAGTTCGTGGTGCCAAAACCCCCCAGCGGAAAAATGGCCAAAAAACGGGTGGGCTATAGCCTTGGTGGGGGGCGCGGGCGAAGTTCGGCCGCCGGACTCGGAATGGGGCGAGACTTTGCGAGGGGCCTCGGGGTGCCAAAAATAAGCCGCGGGCAAAGCCGCGCCCAAAAATAAGCTCCCGAAGGTCGTGGTGCCAAAACCCCCCAGCGGAAAAATGGCCAAAAAACGGGTGGGCTATGTCCTTGGTGGGGGGCGCGGGCGAAGTTCGTCCGCCGGACACGGAATGGGGCGAGAATGTGCGAGGGGCCTCGGGGTGCCCGCGGGAAGTCGCGTGCACAGCCGCGCCCAAAAATAAGCGCCCGAAGGTCGTGGTGCCAAAACCCCCCAGCGGAAAAATGGCCAAAAAACGGGTGGGCTATAGCCTTGGTGGGGGGCGCGGGCGAAGTTCGTCCGCCGGACTCGGAATGGGGCGAGACTTTGCGAGGGGCCTCAGGGTGCCCGCGGGAAGTCGCGGGCACAGCCGCGCCCAAAAATAAGTACCCGAAGGTCGTGGTGCCAAAACCCCCCAGCGGAAAAATGGCCAAAAAACAGGTAGGCTATAGCCTTGGTGGGGGCCGCGGGCGAAGTTCGTCCGCCAGACTCGGAATGGGGCGAGACTTTGCGAGGGGCCTCGGGGTGCCAAAAATAAGCCGCGGGCAAAGCCGCGCCCAAAAATAAGCTCCCGAAGGTCGTGGTGCCAAAACCCCCCAGCGGAAAAATGGCCAAAAAATGGGTGGGCTATAGCCTTGGTGGGTGGCGCGGGCGAAGTTCGTCCACCGGACTCGGAATGGGGCGAGACTTTGCGAGGGGCCTCGGGGTGCCAAAAATAAGCCGCGGGGAAAGCCGCGCCCAAAAATAAGCGCTCGAAGGTCGTGGTACCAAAACCCCCCAGCGGAAAAATGGCCAAAAAACGGGTGGGCTATAGCTCTGGTGGGGGGCGCGGGCGAAGTTCGTCCGCCGGACTCGGAATGGGGCGAGACTTTGCGAGGGGCCTCGGGGTGCCCGTAGGAAGTCGCGGGCACAGCCGCGCCCAAAAATAAGCGCCCGAAGGGCGTGGTGCCAAAACCCCCGAGCGGAAAAATGGCCAAAAAACGGGTGGGCTATAACATTGGTGGGCGAGGGCGAAGTTCATCCGCCGGACTCGGAATGGGGCGAGACTTTGCGAGGGGCCTCGGGGTGCCCGCAGGAAGTCGCGGGCACAGCCGCGCCCAAAAATAAGTGCCCGAAGGGCGTGGTGCCAAAACCCCCGAGCGGAAAAATGGCCAAAAAACGGGTGGGCTATAGCATTGGTGGGGGGCGCGGGCGAAGTTCGTCCGCCGGACTCGGAATGGGGCGAGACTTTGCGAGGGGCCTCGGGGTGCCAAAAATAAGCCGCGGGCAAAGCCGCGCCCAAGAATAAGCTCCCGAAGGTCGTGGTGCCAAAACCCCCCAGCGGAAAAATGGCCAAAAAACGGGTGGGCTATAGCCTTGGTGGGGGGCGCGGGCGAAGTTCGTCCGCCGGACTCGGAATGGGGCGAGACTTTGCGAGGGGCCTCGGGGTGCCCGCGGGAAGTCGCGGGCACAGCCGCGCCCAAAAATAAGCGCCCGAAGGTCGTGGTGCCAAAACACCCCAGCGGAAAAATGGCCAAAAAACGGGTGGGCTATAGCCTTGGTGGGGGGCGCCGGCGAAGTTCGTCCGCCGGACTCGGAATGGGGCGAGACTTTGCGAGGGGCCTCGGGGTGCCCGCGGGAAGTCACGGGCACAGCCGCGCCCAAAAACAAGGGCCCGAAGGTCATGGTGCCAAAACCCCCCAGCGGAAAAATGGCCAAAAAACGGGTGGGCTATAGCCTTGGTGGGGGGCGCGGGCGAAGTTCGTCTGCCGGACTCGGAATGGGGCGAGACTTTGCGCGGGGCCTCGGTGTGCCAAAAATAAGCCGCGGGCAAAGCCGCGCCCAAAAATAAGCGCCCGAAGGTCGTGGTGCCAAAACCCCCCAGCGGAAAAATGGCCAAAAAATGGGTGGGCTATAGCCTTGGTGGGGGGCGCGGGCGAAGTTCGTCCGCCGGACTCGGAATGGGGCGAGACTTTGCGAGGGGCCTCGGTGTACCAAAAGTAAGCCGCGGGCAAAGCTGCCCCCAAAAATAAGCGCCCGAAGGTCGCGGTGCCAAAACCCCCAGCGGAAAAATGGCCAAAAAACGGGTGGGCTATAGCATTGGTGGGGGGCGCGGCGAAGTTCGTCCGCCGGAATCGGAATGCGGCGAGACTTTGCGAGGGGCCTCGGGGTGCCCGCGGGAAGTCGCGGGCACAGCCGCGCCCACAAATAAGCGCCCGAAGTTCGTGGTGCCAAAACCCCCCAGCAGAAAAATGGCCAAAAAACGGGTGGGCTATAGCCTTGGTGGGGGGCGCGGGCGAAGTTCGTCCGCCGGACTTGGAATGGGGCGAGACTTTGCGAGGGGCCTCGGAGTGCCAAAAATAAGCCGCGGGCACAGCCGCGCCCAAAAATAAGCGCCCGAAGGTCGTGGTGCCAAAACCCCCCAGCGGAAAAATGCCAAAAAACGGGTGGGCTATAGCCTTGGTGGGGGGCGCGGGCAAAGTTCGTCCGCCGGACTCGGAATGCGGCGGGACTTTGCGAGGGCCCTCGGGGTGCCCGCGGGAAGTCGCGGGCACAGGCGTGCCCAAAAATAAGCTCCCGAAGGTCGTGGTGCCAAAACCCCCCAGCGGAAAAATGGCCAAAAAACGGGTGGGCTATAGCCTTGGTGGGGGGCGCGGGCGAAGTTCGTCCGCCGGACTCGGAATGGGCCGAGACTTTGCGAGGGGCCTCGGGGTGCCCGCGGGAAGTCGCGGGCCCAGCCGCGCCCAAAAATAAGCGCCCGGAGGTCGTGGTGCCAAAAACCCCCAGCGGAAAAATGGCCAAAAAATGGGTGGGCTATAGCCTTGGTGGGGGGCGCGGGCGAAGTTCGTCCGCCGGACTCGGAATGGGGCGAGACTTTGCGAGGGGACTCGAGGTGCCAAAAATAAGCCGCGGGCAAAGCCGCGCCACAAAATAAGCGCCCGAAGGTCGTGGTTCCAAAACCCCCCAGCGGAAAAATGGCCAAAAAACGGGTGGGCTATAGCCTTGGTGGGGGGCGCGGGCGAAGTTCGTCCGCAGGACTCGGAATGGGGCGAGACTTTGCGAGGGGCCTCGGGGTGCCCGCGGGAAGTCGCGGGCACAGCCGCGCCCAAAAATAAGCGCCCGAAGGTCGTGGTGCCAAAACCCCCCAGCGGAAAAATGGCCAAAAAATGGGTGGGCTATAGCCTTGGTGGGGGGCGCGGGCGAAGTTCGTCCGCCGGACTCGGAATGGGGCGAGACTTTGCGAGGGGCCTCGGGGTGCCAAAAATAAGCCGCGGGCAAAGCCGCGCCCAAAAATAAGCGCCCGAAGGTCGTGGTGCCAAAACCCCCCAGTGGAAAAATGGCCAAAAAACGGGTGGGCTATAGCCTTGGTGGGGGGCGCGGGCGAAGTTCGTCCGCCGGACTAGGAATGGGGCGAGACTTTGCGAGGGGCCTCGGGGTGCCCGCAGGAAGTCGCGGGCACAGCCGCGCCCAAAAATAAGCGCCCGAAGGTCGTGGTGCCAAAACCCCCCAGCGGAAAAATGGCCAAAAAATGGGTGGGCTATAGCCTTGGTGGGGGGCGCGGGCGAAGTTCGTCCGCCGGACTCGGAATGGGGCGAGACTTTGCGAGGGGCCTCGGGGTGCGAAAAATAAACCGCGGGCAAAGCCGCACCCAAAAATAAGCGCCCGAAGGTCGTGGTGCCAAAACCCCCCAGGGGAAAAATGGCCAAAAAACGGGTGGGCTATAGCCTTGGTGGGGGGCGCGGGCGAAGTTCGTCCGCCGGACTCGGAATGGGGTGAGACTTTGCGAGGGGCCTCGGGGTGCCCGCGGGAAGTCGAGGGCACAGCCGCGCCCAAAAATAAGCGCCCGAAGGTCGTGGTGCCAAAGCCCCCCAGCGGAAAAATGGCCAAAAAACGGGTGGGCTATAGCCTTGGTGGGGGGCGCGGGCGAAGTTCGTCCGCCGGACTTGGAATGGGGCGAGACTTTGCGAGGGGCCTCGGAGTGCCAAAAATAAGCCGCGGGCACAGCCGCGCCCAAAAATAAGCGCCCGAAGGTCGTGGTGCCAAAACCCCCCAACGGAAAAATGCCAAAAAACGGGTGGGCTATAGCCTTGGTGGGGGGCGCCGGCGAAGTTCGTCCGCCGGACTCGGAATGGGGCGAGACTTTGCGAGGGGCCTCGGGGTGCCCGCGGGAAGTCACGGGCACAGCCGCGCCCAAAAACAAGGGCCCGAAGGTCATGGTGCCAAAACCCCCCAGCGGAAAAATGGCCAAAAAACGGGTGGGCTATAGCCTTGGTGGGGGGCGCGGGCGAAGTTCGTCTGCCGGACTCGGAATGGGGCGAGACTTTGCGCGGGGCCTCGGTGTGCCAAAAATAAGCCGCGGGCAAAGCCGCGCCCAAAAATAAGCGCCCGAAGGTCGTGGTGCCAAAACCCCCCAGCGGAAAAATGGCCAAAAAATGGGTGGGCTATAGCCTTGGTGGGGGGCGCGGGCGAAGTTCGTCCGCCGGACTCGGAATGGGGCGAGACTTTGCGAGGGGCCTCGGTGTACCAAAAGTAAGCCGCGGGCAAAGCTGCCCCCAAAAATAAGCGCCCGAAGGTCGCGGTGCCAAAACCCCCAGCGGAAAAATGGCCAAAAAACGGGTGGGCTATAGCATTGGTGGGGGGCGCGGCGAAGTTCGTCCGCCGGAATCGGAATGCGGCGAGACTTTGCGAGGGGCCTCGGGGTGCCCGCGGGAAGTCGCGGGCACAGCCGCGCCCACAAATAAGCGCCCGAAGTTCGTGGTGCCAAAACCCCCCAGCAGAAAAATGGCCAAAAAACGGGTGGGCTATAGCCTTGGTGGGGGGCGCGGGCGAAGTTCGTCCGCCGGACTTGGAATGGGGCGAGACTTTGCGAGGGGCCTCGGAGTGCCAAAAATAAGCCGCGGGCACAGCCGCGCCCAAAAATAAGCGCCCGAAGGTCGTGGTGCCAAAACCCCCCAGCGGAAAAATGCCAAAAAACGGGTGGGCTATAGCCTTGGTGGGGGGCGCGGGCAAAGTTCGTCCGCCGGACTCGGAATGCGGCGGGACTTTGCGAGGGCCCTCGGGGTGCCCGCGGGAAGTCGCGGGCACAGGCGTGCCCAAAAATAAGCTCCCGAAGGTCGTGGTGCCAAAACCCCCCAGCGGAAAAATGGCCAAAAAACGGGTGGGCTATAGCCTTGGTGGGGGGCGCGGGCGAAGTTCGTCCGCCGGACTCGGAATGGGCCGA
The DNA here is from genome assembly GCA_034663535.1 of Citrus x limon. Taxonomy (NCBI): domain Eukaryota; kingdom Viridiplantae; phylum Streptophyta; class Magnoliopsida; order Sapindales; family Rutaceae; genus Citrus; species Citrus x limon. The sequence continues at coordinate 30,798,685 of CM067999.1, forward strand.
GACTTTGCGAGGGGCCTCGGGGTGCCCGCGGGAAGTCGCGGGCCCAGCCGCGCCCAAAAATAAGCGCCCGGAGGTCGTGGTGCCAAAAACCCCCAGCGGAAAAATGGCCAAAAAATGGGTGGGCTATAGCCTTGGTGGGGGGCGCGGGCGAAGTTCGTCCGCCGGACTCGGAATGGGGCGAGACTTTGCGAGGGGCCTCGAGGTGCCAAAAATAAGCCGCGGGCAAAGCCGCGCCACAAAATAAGCGCCCGAAGGTCGTGGTTCCAAAACCCCCCAGCGGAAAAATGGCCAAAAAACGGGTGGGCTATAGCCTTGGTGGGGGGCGCGGGCGAAGTTCGTCCGCAGGACTCGGAATGGGGCGAGACTTTGCGAGGGGCCTCGGGGTGCCCGCGGGAAGTCGCGGGCACAGCCGCGCCCAAAAATAAGCGCCCGAAGGTCGTGGTGCCAAAACCCCCCAGCGGAAAAATGGCCAAAAAATGGGTGGGCTATAGCCTTGGTGGGGGGCGCGGGCGAAGTTCGTCCGCCGGACTCGGAATGGGGCGAGACTTTGCGAGGGGCCTCGGGGTGCCAAAAATAAGCCGCGGGCAAAGCCGCGCCCAAAAATAAGCGCCCGAAGGTCGTGGTGCCAAAACCCCCCAGTGGAAAAATGGCCAAAAAACGGGTGGGCTATAGCCTTGGTGGGGGGCGCGGGCGAAGTTCGTCCGCCGGACTAGGAATGGGGCGAGACTTTGCGAGGGGCCTCGGGGTGCCCGCAGGAAGTCGCGGGCACAGCCGCGCCCAAAAATAAGCGCCCGAAGGTCGTGGTGCCAAAACCCCCCAGCGGAAAAATGGCCAAAAAATGGGTGGGCTATAGCCTTGGTGGGGGGCGCGGGCGAAGTTCGTCCGCCGGACTCGGAATGGGGCGAGACTTTGCGAGGGGCCTCGGGGTGCGAAAAATAAACCGCGGGCAAAGCCGCACCCAAAAATAAGCGCCCGAAGGTCGTGGTGCCAAAACCCCCCAGGGGAAAAATGGCCAAAAAACGGGTGGGCTATAGCCTTGGTGGGGGGCGCGGGCGAAGTTCGTCCGCCGGACTCGGAATGGGGTGAGACTTTGCGAGGGGCCTCGGGGTGCCCGCGGGAAGTCGAGGGCACAGCCGCGCCCAAAAATAAGCGCCCGAAGGTCGTGGTGCCAAAGCCCCCCAGCGGAAAAATGGCCAAAAAATGGGTGGGCTATAGCCTTGGTGGGGGGCGCGGGCGAAGTTCGTCCGCCGGACTCGGAATGGGGCGAGACTTTGCGAGGGGCCTCGGGGTGCCAAAAATAAGCCGTGGGCAAAGCCGCGCCCAAAAATAAGCGCCCGAAGGTCGTGGTGCCAAAACCCCCCAGCGGAAAAATGGCCAAAAAACGGGTGGGCTATAGCCTTGGTGGGGGGCGCGGGCGAAGTTCGTCCGCCGGACTCGGAATGGGGCGAGACTTTGTGAGGGGCCTCGGGGTGCCCGCGGGAAGTCGCGGGCACAGCCGCGCCCAAAAATAATCGCCCGAAGGTCGTGGTGCCAAAACCCCCCAGCGGAAAAATGGCCAAAAAAACGGGTGGGCTATAGCCTTGGTGGGGGGCGCGGGCGAAGTTCGTCCGCCGGAGTCGGAATGGGGCGAGACTTTGCGAGGGGCCTCGGGGTGCCCGCGGGAAGTCGCGGGCACAGCCGCGCCCACAAATAAGCGCCCGAAGGTCGTGGTGCCAAAACCCCCCAGCGGAAAAATGGCCAAAAAACGGGTGGGCTATAGCCTTGGTGGGGGGCGCGGGCGAAGTTCGTCCGCCGGACTCAGAATGGGGCGAGACTTTGCGAGGGGCGTCGGGGTGCCAAAAATAAGCCGCGGGCAAAGCCGCGGGCAAAGCCGCGCCCAAAAATAAGCGCCCGAAGGTCGTGGTGCCAAAACCCCCCAGCGGAAAAATGGCCAAAAAACGGGTGGGCGATAGCCTTGGTGGGGGGCGCGGGCGAAGTTCGTCCGCCGGACTCGGAATGGGGCGAGACTTTGCGAGGGGCCTCGGGGTGCCAAAAATAAGCCGCGGGTAAAGCAGCGGCCAAAAATAAGCGCCCGAAGGTCGTGGTGCCAAAACCCCCCAGCGGAAAAATGGCCAAAAAACGGGTGGGCTATAGCCTTGGTGGGGGGCGCGGGCGAAGTTCGTCCGCCGGACTCGGAATGGGGCGAGACTTTGCGAGGGGCCTCGAGGTCCCAAAAATAAGCCTCGGGCAAAGCCGCGCCCAAAAATAAGCACCCGAAGGTCGTGGTGCCAAAACCCCCCAGCGGAAAAATGACAAAAAACGGGTGGGCTATAACCTTGGTGGGGGGCGCGGGTGAAGTTCGTCCGCCAGACTCGGAATGGGGCGAGACTTGGCGAGGGGCCTCGGGGTGCCCAAAATAAGCCGCAGGCAAAGCCGCGCCCAAAACTAAGCGCCCGAAGGTCGTGGTGCCAAAACCCCCCAGCGGAAAAATGGCCAAAAAACGGGTGGGCTATAGCCTTGGTGGGGGGCGCGGGCGAAGTTCGTCCGCCGGACTCGGAATGGGGCGAGACTTTGCGAGGGGCCTCGGGGTGCCAAAAATAAGCCGCGGGTAAAGCAGCGGCCAAAAATAAGCGCCCGAAGGTCGTGGTGCCAAAACCCCCCAGCGGAAAAATGGCCAAAAAACGGGTGGGCTATAGCCTTGGTGGGGGGCGCGGGCGAAGTTCGTCCGCCGGACTCGGAATGGGGCGAGACTTTGCGAGGGGCCTCGAGGTCCCAAAAATAAGCCTCGGGCAAAGCCGCGCCCAAAAATAAGCACCCGAAGGTCGTGGTGCCAAAACCCCCCAGCGGAAAAATGACAAAAAACGGGTGGGCTATAACCTTGGTGGGGGGCGCGGGTGAAGTTCGTCCGCCAGACTCGGAATGGGGCGAGACTTGGCGAGGGGCCTCGGGGTGCCCAAAATAAGCCGCAGGCAAAGCCGCGCCCAAAACAAAGCGCCCGAAGGTCGTGGTGCCAAAACCCCCCAGCGGAAAAATGGCCAAAAAACGGGTGGGCTATAGCCTTGTTGGGGGGCGCGGGCGAAGTTCGTCTGCCGGACTCAGAATGGGGCGAGACTTCGCGAGGGGCCTCGGGGTGCCCGCGGGAAGTCGCGGGCACAGCCACGCCCAAAAATAAGCGCCCGAAGGTCGTGGTGCCAAAACCACCCAGCGGAAAAATGGCCAAAAAACGGGTGGGCAATAGCCTTGGTGGGGGGCGCGGTCGAAGTTCGTCCGCCGGACTCGGAATGGGGTGAGACTTTGCGAGGGGCCTCGGGGCGCCAAAAAAAAGCCGCGGGCAAAGCCGCACCCAAAAATAAGCGCCCGAAGGTCGTGGTGCCAAAACCCCCAGCGGAAAAATGGCCAAAAAACGGGTGGGCTATAGCCTTGGTGGGGGGGGCGGGCGAAGTTCGTCCGCCGGACTCGGAATGGGGCGAGACTTTGCGAGGGGCCTCGGGGTGCCAAAAATAGGCCGCGGGCAAAGCCGCGCCCAAAAATAAGCGCCCGAAGGTCGTGGTGCCAAAACCCCCCAGCGGAAAAATGGCCAAAAAACGGGTGGGCTATAGCCTTGGTGGGGGGCGCGGGCAAAGTTCGTCCGTCGGACTCGGAATGGGGCGAGACTTTGCGAGGGGCCTCGAGGTCCCAAAAATAAGCCTCGGGCAAAGCCGCGCCCAAAAATAAGCACCCGAAGGTCGTGGTGCCAAAACCCCCCAGCGGAGAAATGACAAAAAACGGGTGGGCTATAAATTTGGTGGGGGGCGCGGGTGAAGTTCGTCCGCCAGACTCGGAATGGGGCGAGACTTTGCGAGGGGCCTCGGCGTGCCCAAAATAAGCCGCGGGCAAAGCCGCGCCCAAAACTAAGCGCCCGAAGGTCGTGGTGCCAAAACCCCCCAGCGGAAAAATGGCCAAAAAACGGGTGGGCTATAGCCTTGGTGGGGGGCGCGGGCGAAGTTCGTCCGCCGGACTCGGAATGGGGCGAGACTTTGCGAGGGGCCTCGGGGTGCCAAAAATAAGCCACGGGCAAGGCCGCGCCGGAAGGTCGTGGTGCCAAAACCCCCCAGCGGAAAAATGGCCAAAAAACGGGTGGGCTATAGCCTTGTTGGGGGGCGCAGGCGAAGTTCGTCCGCCGGACTCAGAATGGGACGAGACTTCGCGAGGGACCTCGGGGTGCCCGCGGAAAGTCGCGGGCACAGCCGCGCCCAAAAATAAGCGCCCGAAGGTCGTGGTGCCAAAACCACCCAGCGGAAAAATGGCCAAAAAACGGGTGGGCAATAGCCTTGGTGGGGGGCGCGGGCGAAGTTCGTCCGCCGGACTCGGAATGGGGCGAGACTTTGCGAGGGGCCTCGGGGCGCCAAAAAAAAGCCGCGGGCAAAGCCGCACCCAAAAATAAGCGCCCGAAGGTCGTGGTGCCAAAACCCCCAGCGGAAAAATGGCCAAAAACGGGTGGGCTATAGCCTTGGTGGGGGGGGCGGGCGAAGTTCGTCCGCCGGACTCGGAATGGGGCGAGACTTTGCGAGGGGCCTCGGGGTGCCAAAAATAAGCCGCGGGCAAAGCCGCGCCCAAAAATAAGCGCCCGAAGGTCGTGGTGCCAAAACCCCCCAGCGGAAAAATGGCCAAAAAACGGGTGGGCTATAGCCTTGGTGGGGGGCGCGGGCGAAGTTCGTCCGCCGGACTCGGAATGGGGCGAGACTTTGCGAGGGGCCTCGAGGTCCCAAAAATCAGCCTCGGGCAAAGCCGCGCCCAAAAATAAGCACCCGACGGTCGTGGTGCCAAAACCCCCCAGCGGAAAAATGACAAAAAACGGGTGGGCTATAACCTTGGTGGGGGGCGCGGGTGAAGTTCGTCCGCCAGACTCGGAATGGGGCGAGACTTTGCGAGGGGCCTCGGGGCGCCAAAAAAAAGCCGCGGGCAAAGCCGCACCCAAAAATAAGCGCCCGAAGGTCGTGGTGCCAAAACCCCCAGCGGAAAAATGGCCAAAAACGGGTGGGCTATAGCCTTGGTGGGGGGGGGCGGGCGAAGTTCGTCCGCCGGACTCGGAATGGGGCGAGACTTTGCGAGGGGCCTCGGGGTGCCAAAAATAAGCCGCGGGCAAAGCCGCGCCCAAAAATAAGCGCCCGAAGGTCGTGGTGCCAAAACCCCCCAGCGGAAAAATGGCCAAAAAACGGGTGGGCTATAGCCTTGGTGGGGGGCGCGGGCGAAGTTCGTCCGCCGGACTCGGAATGGGGCGAGACTTTGCGAGGGGCCTCGAGGTCCCAAAAATAAGCCTCGGGCAAAGCCGCGCCCAAAAATAAGCACCCGACGGTCGTGGTGCCAAAACCCCCCAGCGGAAAAATGACAAAAAACGGGTGGGCTATAACCTTGGTGGGGGGCGCGGGTGAAGTTCGTCCGCCAGACTCGGAATGGGGCGAGACTTGGCGAGGGGCCTCGGGGTGCCTGCAGGAAGTCGCGGGCACAGCCGCGCCCAAAAATAAGCGCCCGAAGGCCGTGGTGCCAAAACCCCCCAGCGGAAAAATGGCCAAAAAACGGGTGGGCTATAGCCTTCGTGGGGGGCGCGGGCGAAGTTCGTCCGCCGGACTCGGAATGGGGCGAGACTTTGCGAGGGGCCTCGGGGTGCCAAAAATAAGCCACGGGCAAAGCCGCGCCGGAAGGTCGTGGTGCCAAAACCCCCCAGCGGAAAAATGGCCAAAAAACGGGTGGGCTATAGCCTTGTTGGGGGGCGCGGGCGAAGTTCGTCCGCCGGACTCGGAATGGGGCGAGACTTTGCGAGGGGCCTCGGGGTGCCCGCGGGAAGTCGCGGGCACAGCCGCGCCCAAAAATAAGCGCCCGAAGGTCGTGGTGCCAAAACCCCCCAGCGGAAAAATGGCCAAAAAACGGGTGGGCAATAGCCTTGGTGGGGGGCGCGGGCGAAGTTCGTCCGCCGGACTCGGAATGGGGCGAGACTTTGCGAGGGGCCTCGGGGCGCCAAAAAAAAGCCGCGGGCAAAGCCGCACCCAAAAATAAGCGCCCGAAGGTCGTGGTGCCAAAACCCCCAGCGGAAAAATGGCCAAAAAACGGGTGGGCTATAGCCTTGGTGGGGGGGGCGGGCGAAGTTCGTCCGTCGGACTCGGAATGGGGCGAGACTTTGCGAGGGGCCTCGGGGTGCCAAAAATAAGCCTCGGGCAAAGCCGCGCCCAAAAATAAGCGCCCGAAGGTCGTGGTACCAAAACCCCCCAGCGGAAAAATGGCCAAAAAACGGGTGGGCGATAGCCTTGGTGGGGGGCGCGGGCGAAGTTCGTCCGCCGGACTCGGAATGGGGCGAGACTTTGCGAGGGGCCTCGGGGTTCCAAAAATAAGCCGCGGGTAAAGCAGCGGCCAAAAATAAGCGCCCGAAGGTCGTGGTGCCAAAACCCCCCAGCGGAAAAATGGCCAAAAAAATGGGTGGGCTATAGCCTTGGTGGGGGGCGCGGGCGAAGTTCGTCCGCCGGACTCGGAATGGGGCGAGACTTTGCGAGGGGCCTCGAGGTCCCAAAAATAAGCCTCGGGCAAAGCCGCGCCCAAAAATAAGCACCCGAAGGTCGTGGTGCCAAAACCCCCCAGCGGAAAAATGACAAAAAACGGGTGGGCTATAACCTTGGTGGGGGGCGCGGGTGAAGTTCGTCCGCCAGACTCGGAATGGGGCGAGACTTGGCGAGGGGCCTCGGGGTGCCCAAAATAAGCCGCGGGCAAAGCCGCGCCCAAAACTAAGCGCCCGAAGGTCGTGGTGCCAAAACCCCCCAGCAGAAAAATGGCCAAAAAACGGGTGGGCTATAGCCTTGGTGGGGGGCGCGGGCGAAGTTCGTCCGCCGGACTCGGAATGGGGCGAGACTTTGCGAGGGGCCTCGGGGTGCCAAAAATAAGCCACGGGCAAGGCCGCGCCGGAAGGTCGTGGTGCCAAAACCCCCCAGCGGAAAAATGGCCAAAAAACGGGTGGGCTATAGCCTTGTTGGGGGGCTCGGGCGAAGTTCGTCCGCCGGACTCGGAATGGGGCGAGACTTTGCGAGGGGCCTCGGGGTGCCTGCGGGAAGTCGCGGGCACAGCCGCGCCCAAAAATAAGCGCCCGAAGGTCGTGGTGCCAAAACCCCCCAGCGGAAAAATGGCCAAAAAACGGGTGGGCTATAGCCTTCGTGGGGGGCGCGGGCGAAGTTCGTCTGCCGGACTCTGAATGGGGCGAGACTTTGCGAGGGGCCTCGGGGTGCCCGCGGGAAGTCGCGGGCACAGCCGCGCCCAAAAATAAGCGCCCGAAGGTCGTGGTGCCAAAACCGCCCAGCGGAAAAATGGCCAAAAAACGGGGTGGGCAATAGCCTTGGTGGGGGGCGTGGGCGAAGTTCGTCCGCCGGACTCGGAATGGGGCGAGACTTTGCGAGGGGCCTCGGGGTGCCAAAAATAAGCCGCGGGCAAAGCCGTGCCCAAAAATAAGCGCCCGAAGGTCGTGGTGCCAAAACCACCCAGCGGAAAAATGGCCAAAAAACGGGTGGGCTATAGCCTTGGTGGGGGGCGCGGGCGAAGTTCGTCCGCCGGACTCGGAATGGGGCGAGACTTTGCGAGGGGCCTCGGGGTGCCCGCAGGAAGTCGCGGGCACAGCCGCGCCCAAAAATAAGCGCCCGAAGGTCGTGGTGCCAAAACCCCCCAGTGGAAAAATGGCCAAAAAACGGGTGGGCTATAGCCTTGTTGGGGGGCACGGGCGAAGTTCGTCCGCCGGACTCGGAATGGGGCGAGACTTTGCGAGGGGCCTCGGGGTACCAAAAATAAGCCACGGGCAAGGCCGCGCCGGAAGGTCGTGGTGCCAAAACCCCCCAGCGGAAAAATGGCCAAAAAACGGGTGGGCTATAGCCTTGTTGGGGGGCGCGGGCGAAGTTCGTCCGCCGGACTCGGAATGGGGCGAGACTTTGCGAGGGGCCTCGGGGTGCCCGCGGGAAGTCGCGGGCACAGCCGCGCCCAAAAATAAGCGCCCGAAGGTCGTGGTGCCAAAACCACCCAGCGGAAAAATGGCCAAAAAACGGGTGGGCAATAGCCTTGGTGGGGGGCGCGGGCGAAGTTCGTCCGCCGGACTCGGAATGGGGCGAGACTTTGCGAGGGGCCTCGGGGCGCCAAAAAAAAGCCGCGGGCAAAGCCGCACCCAAAAATAAGCGCCCGAAGGTCGTGGTGCCAAAACCCCCAGCGGAAAAATGGCCAAAAAACGGGTGGGCAATAGCCTTGGTGGGGGGCGTGGGCGAAGTTCGTCCGCCGGATTTGGAATGGGGCGAGACTTTGCGAGGGGCCTCGGGGTGCCAAAAATAAGCCGCGGGCAAAGCCGTGCCCAAAAATAAGTGCCCGAAGGTCGTGGTGCCAAAACCACCCAGCGGAAAAATGGCCAAAAAACGGGTGGGCTATAGCCTTGGTGGGGGGCGCGGGCGAAGTTCGTCCGCCGGACTCGGAATGGGGCGAGACTTTGCGAGGGGCCTCGGGGTGCCAAAAATAAGCCACGGGCAAGGCCGCGCCGGAAGGTCGTGGTGCCAAAACCCCCCAGCGGAAAAATGGCCAAAAAACGGGTGGGCTATAGCCTTGTTGGGGGGCGCGGGCGAAGTTCGTCCGCCGGACTCGGAATGGGGCGAGACTTTGCGAGGGGCCTCGGGGTGCCCGCGGGAAGTCGCGGGCACAGCCGCGCCCAAAAATAAGCGCCCGAAGGTCGTGGTGCCAAAACCACCCAGCGGAAAAATGGCCAAAAAACGGGTGGGCAATAGCCTTGGTGGGGGGCGCGGGCGAAGTTCGTCCGCCGGACTCGGAATGGGGCGAGACTTTGCGAGGGGCCTCGGGGCGCCAAAAAAAAGCCTCGGGCAAAGCCGCACCCAAAAATAAGCGCCCGAAGGTCGTGGTGCCAAAACCCCCAGCGGAAAAATGGCCAAAAAACGGGTGGGCAATAGCCTTGGTGGGGGGCGTGGGCGAAGTTCGTCCGCCGGATTTGGAATGGGGCGAGACTTTGCGAGGGGCCTCGGGGTGCCAAAAATAAGCCGCGGGCAAAGCCGTGCCCAAAAATAAGTGCCCGAAGGTCGTGGTGCCAAAACCACCCAGCGGAAAAATGGCCAAAAAACGGGTGGGCTATAGCCTTGGTGGGGGGCGCGGGCGAAGTTCGTCCGCCGGACTCGGAATGGGGCGAGACTTTGCGAGGGGCCTCGGGGTGCCCGCAGGAAGCCGCGGGCACAGCCGCGCCCAAAAATAAGGGCCCGAAGGTCGTGGTGCCAAAACCCCCCAGCGGAAAAATGGCCAAAAAACGGGTGGGCTATAGCCTTGGTGGAGGGGGCGGGCGAAGTTCGTCCGCCGGACTCGGAATGGGGCGAGACTTTGCGAGGGGCCTCGGGGTGCCAAAAATAAGCCGCGGGCAAAGTCGCGCCCAAAAATAAGCGCCCGAAGGTCGTGGTGCCAAAACCCCCCAGCGGAAAAATGGCCAAAAAACGGGTGGGCTATAGCCTTGGTGGGGGGCACGGGCGAAGTTCGTCCGCCGGACTCGGAATGGGGCGAGACTTTGCGAGGGGCCTCGGGGTGCCAAAAATAAGCCGCGGGCAAAGCCGCGCCCAAAAATAAGCGCCCGAAGGTCGTGGTGCCAAAACCCCCCAGCGGAAAAATGGCCAACAAACGGGTGGGCTATAGCCTTGGTGGGGGGCGCGGGCGAAGTTCGTCCGCCGGACTCGGAATGGGGCGAGACTTTGCGAGGGGCCTCGGGGTGCCCGCGGGAAGTCGCGGGCACAGCCGCTCCCAAAAATAAGCGCCCGAAGGTCGTAGTGCCAAAACCCCCCAGCGGAAAAATGGCCAAAAAACGGGCGGGCAATAGCCTTGGTGGGGGGCGGGGGCGAAGTTCGTCCGCTGGACTCGGAATGGGGAGAGACTTTGCGAGGGGCCTCGGGGTGCCTACGGGAAGTCGCGGGCACAGCCGCGCCCAAAAATAAGCGCCCGAAGGTCGTGGTGCCAAAACCCCCCAGCGGAAAAATGGCCAAAAAACGGGTGGGCTATAGCCTTCGTGGGGGGCGCGGGCGAAGTTCGTCCGCCGGACTCGGAATGGGGTGAGACTTTGCGAGGGGCCTCGGGGTGCCAAAAATAAGCCACGGGCAAAGCCGCGCCGGAAGGTCGTGGTGCCAAAACCCCCCAGCGGAAAAATGGCCAAAAAACGGGTGGGCTATAGCCTTGTTGGGGGGCGCGGGCGAAGTTCGTCCGCCGGACTCGGAATGGGGCGAGACTTTGCGAGGGGCCTCAGGGTGCCCACGGGAAGTCGCGGGCACAGCCGCGCCCAAAAATACGCGCCCGAAGGTCGTGGTGCCAAAACCCCCCAGCGGAAAAATGGCCAAAAAACGGGTGGGCAATAGCCTTGGTGGGGGGCGCGGGCGAAGTTCGTCCGCCGGACTCGGAATGGGGCGAGACTTTGCGAGGGGCCTCGGGGCACCAAAAAAAAGCCGTGGGCAAAGCCGCACCCAAAAATAAGCGCCCGAAGGTCGTGGTGCCAAAACCCCCAGCGGAAAAATGGCCAAAAAACGGGTGGGCTATAGCCTTGGTGGGGGGGGCGGGCGAAGTTCGTCCGCCGGACTCGGAATGGGGCGAGACTTTGCGAGGGGCCTCGGGGTGCCAAAAATAATCCGCGGGCAAAGCCGCGCCCAAAAATAAGCGCCCGAAGGTCGTGGTGCCAAAACCCCCCAGCGGAAAAATGGCCAAAAAACGGGTGGGCTATAGCCTTGGTGGGGGGCACGGGCGAAGTTCGTCCGCCGGACTCGGAATGGGGCGAGACTTTGCGAGGGGCCTCGGGGTGCCAAAAATAAGCCGCGGGCAAAGCCGCGCCCAAAAATAAGCGCCCGAAGGTCGTGGTGCCAAAACCCCCCAGCGGAAAAATGGCCAACAAACGGGTGGGCTATAGCCTTGGTGGGGGGCGCGGGCGAAGTTCGTCCGGCGGACTCGGAATGGGGCGAGACTTTGCGAGGGGCCTCGGGGTGCCCGCGGGAAGTCGCGGGCACAGCCGCGCCCAAAAATAAGCGCCCGAAGGTCGTGGTGCCAAAACCCCCCAGCGGAAAAATGGCCAAAAAACGGGTGGGCTATAGCCTTCGTGGGGGTCGCGGGCGAAGTTCGTCTGCCGGACTCTGAATGGGGCGAGACTTTGCGAGGGGCCTCGGGGTGCCCGCGTGAAGTCGCGGGCACAGCCGCGCCCAAAAATAAGCGCCCGAAGGTCGTGGTGCCAAAACCGCCCAGCGGAAAAATGGCCAAAAAACGGGTGGGCAATAGCCTTGGTGGGGGGCGTGGGCGAAGTTCGTCCGCCGGATTTGGAATGGGGCGAGACTTTGCGAGGGGCCTCGGGGTGCCAAAAATAAGCCGCGGGCAAAGCCGTGCCCAAAAATAATCGCCCGAAGGTCGTGGTGCCAAAACCACCCAGCGGAAAAATGGCCAAAAAACGGGTGGGCTATAGCCTTCGTGGGGGGCGCGGGCGAAGTTCATCCGCCGGACTCGGAATGGGGCGAGACTTTGCGAGGGGCCTCGGGGCGCCAAAAATAAGCCGCGGGCAAAGCCGCGCCCAAAAATAAGCGCCCGAAGGTCGTGGTGCCAAAACCACCCAGCGGAAAAATGGCCAAAAAACGGGTGGGCTATAGCCTTGGTGGGGGGCGGGGGCAAAGTTCGTCCGCCGGACTCGGAATGGGGCGAGACTTTGCGAGGGGCCTCGGGGTGCCCGCGGGAAGTCGCGGGCACAGCCGCGCCCAAAAATAAGCGCCCGAAGGTCGTGGTGCCAAAACCCCCCAGTGGAAAAATGGCCAAAAAACGGGTGGGCAATAGCCTTGGTGGGGGGCGGGGGCGAAGTTCGTCCGCCGGACTCGGAATGGGGCGAGACTTTGCGAGGGGCCTCGGGGTGCTTGCGGGAAGTCGCGGGCACAGCCGCGCCCAAAAATAAGCGCCCGAAGGTCGTGGTGCCAACACCCCCCAGCGGAAAAATGCCAAAAAACGGGTGGGCTATAGCCTACGTGGGGGGCGCGGGCGAAGTTCGTCCGCCGGACTCGGAATGGGGCGAGACTTTGCGAGGGGCCTCGGGGTGCCTGCGGGAAGTCGCGGGCACAGCCGCACCCATAAATAACCGCCCGAAGGTCGTGGTGCCAAAACCCCCCAGCGGAAAAATGGCCAAAAAACGGGTGGGCTATAGCCTTGGTGGGGGGCGCGGGCGAAGTTCGTCCGCCGGACTCGGAATGGGGCGAGACTTTGCGAGGGGCCTCGGGGTGCCAAAAATAAGCCGCGGGCAAAGCCGCGCCCAAAAATAAGCGCCCGAAGGTCGTGGTGCCAAAACCCCCCAGCGGAAAAATGGCCAAAAAACGGGTGGGCTATAGCCTTGGTGGGGGGCGCGGGCGAAGTTCGTCCGCCGGACTCGGAATGGGGCGAGACTTTGCGAGGGGCCTCGGGGTGCCCGCGAGAAGTCGCGGGCACAGCTGCGCCCAAAAATAGCTGCCCGAAGGTCGTGGTGCCAAAACCCCGCAGCGTAAAAATGGCCAAAAAACGGGTGGGCTATAGCCTTGGTGGGGGGCGCGGGCGAAGTTCGTCCGCCGGACTCGGAATGGGGCGAGACTTTGCCAGGTGCCTCGGGGAGCCAGAAAAAAGCCGCGGGCAAAGCCGCACCCAAAAAGAAGCGCCCGAAGGTCGTGGTGCCAAAACCCCCAGCGGAAAAATGGCAAAAAAACGAGTGGGCTATAGCCTTCGTGGGGGGCGCGGGCGAAGTTCGTCCGCCGGACTCGGAATGGGGCGAGACTTTGCGAGGGGCCTCGGGGCGCCAAAAATAAGCCGCGGGCAAAGCCGCGCCCAAAAATAAGCGCCCGAAGGTCGTGGTGCCAAAACCACCCAGCGGAAAAATGGCCAAAAAACGGGTGGGCTATAGCCTTGGTGGGGGGCGGGGGCGAAGTTCGTCCGCCGGACTCGGAATGGGGCGAGACTTTGCGAGGGGCCTCGGGGTGCCCGCGGGAAGTCGCGGGCACAGCCGCACCCAAAAATAAGCGCCCGAAGGTCGTGGTGCCAAAACCCCCCAGTGGAAAAATGGCCAAAAAACGGGTGGGCAATAGCCTTGGTGGGGGGCGGGGGCGAAGTTCGTCCGCCGGACTCGGAATGGGGCGAGACTTTGCGAGGGGCCTCTGGGTGCCTGCGGGAAGTCGCGGGCACAGCCGCGCCCAAAAATAAGCGCCCGAAGGTCGTGGTGCCAAAACCCCCCAGCGGAAAAATGGCCAAAAAACGGGTGGGCTATAGCCTTGGTGGGGGGCGCGGGCGAAGTTCGTCCGCCGGACTCGGAATGGGGCGAGACTTTGCGAGGGGCCTCGGGGTGCCCGCGGGAAGTCGCGGGCACAGCCGCGCCCAAAAGTAACCGCCCGAAGGTCGTGGTGCCAAAACCCCCCAGCGGAAAAATGGCCAAAAAACGGGTGGGCTATAGCCTTGGTGGGGGGCGCGGGCGAAGTTCGTCCGCCGGACTTGGAATGGGGCGAGACTTTGCGAGGGGCCTCGGGGTGCCAAAAATAAGCCGCGGGCAAAGCCGCGCCCAAAAATAAGCGCCCGAAGGTCGTGGTGCCAAAACCCCCCAGCGGAAAAATGGCCAAAAAACGGGTGGGCTATAGCGTTGGTGGGGGGCACGGGCGAAGTTCGTCCGCCGGACTCGGAATGGGGCGAGACTTTGCGAGGGGCCTCGGGGCGCCAAAAATAAGCCGTGGGCAAAGCCGCGCCCAAAAATTAGCGCCCGAAGGTCGTGGTGCCAAAACCGCCCAGCGGAAAAATGGCCAAAAAACGGGTGGGCTATACCCTTGGTGGGGGGCGCGGGCGAAGTTCGTCCGCCGGACTCGGAATGGGGCGAGACTTTGCGAGGGGCCTCGGGGTGCCCGCGGGAAGTCGCGGGCACAGCCGCGCCCAAAAATAAGTGCCCGAAGGTCGTGGTGCGAAAACCCCCCAGCGGAAAAATGGCCAAAAAACGGGTGGGCAATAGCCTTGGTGGGGGGCGCGGGCGAAGTTCGTCTGCCGGACTCGGAATGGGGCGAGACTTTGCGAGGGGCCTCGGGGTGCCCGCGGCAAGTCGCGGGCACAGCTGCGCCCAAAAATAAGTGCCCGAAGGTCGTGGTGCCAAAACCCCCCTGCGGAAAAATGGCCAAAAAACGGGTGGGCTATAGCCTTGGTGGGGGGCGCGGGCGAAGTTCGTCCGCCGGACTCGGAATGGGGCGAGACTTTGCGAGGGGCCTCGGGGTGCCAAAAATAAGCCGCGGTCAAAGCCGCGCCCAAAAATAAGCGCCCGAAGGTCGTGGTGCCAAAACCCCCCAGCGGAAAAATGGCCAAAAAACGGGTGGGCTATAGCGTTGGTGGGGGGCACGGGCGAAGTTCGTCCGCCGGACTCGGAATGGGGCGAGACTTTGCGAGGGGCCTCGGGGCGCCAGGAATAAGCCGCGGGCAAAGCCGCGCCCAAAAATAAGCGCCCGAAGGTCGTGGTGCCAAAACCCCCCAGCGGAAAAATGGCCAAAAAACGGGTGGGCTATAGCCTTCGTGGGGGGCGCGGGCGAAGTTCGTCCGCCGGACTCGGAATGGGGCGAGACTTTGCGAGGGGCCTCGGGGTGCCCGCGGGAAGTCGCGGGCACAGCTGCGCCCAAAAATAAGTGCCCGAAGGTCGTGGTGCCAAAACCCCCCAGCGGAAAAATGGCCAAAAAACGGGTGTGTTATAGCCTTGGTGGGGGGCGCGGGCGAAGTTCGTCCGCCGGACTCGGAATGGGGCGAGACTTTGCGAGGGGCCTCGGGGTGCCCTCGGGAAGTCGCGGGCACAGCCGCGCCCAAAAATAAGTACCCGAAGGTCGTGGTGCCAAAACCCCCCAGCGGAAAAATGGCCAAAAAACGGGTGGGCTATAGCCTTGGTTAGGGGCGCGGGCGAAGTTCGTCCGCCGGACTCGGAATGGGGCGAGACTTTGCGAGGGGCCTCGGTGCGCCAGGAATAAGCCGCGGGCAAAGCCGCGCCCAAAAATAAGCGCCCGAAGGTCGTGGTGCCAAAACCCCCCACTGGAAAAATGGCCAAAAAATGGGTGGGCTATAGCCTTGGTGGGGGGCGCGGGCGAAGTTCGTCCGCCGGACTCGGAATGGGGCGAGACTTTGCTAGGGGCCTCGGGGTGCCAAAAATAATCTGCGGGCAAAGCCGCGCCCGAAGGCCGTGGTGCCAAACACCCCCAGCGGAAAAATGGCCAAAAAACGGGTGGGCTATAGCCTTGGTGGGGGGCGCGGGCGAAGTTCGTCCGCCGGACTCGGAATGGGGCGAGACTTTGCGAGGGGCCTCGGGGTGCCCTCGGGAAGTCGCGGGCACAGCCGCGCCCAAAAATAAGTACCCGAAGGTCGTGGTGCCAAAACCCCCCAGCGGAAAAATGGCCAAAAAACGGGTGGGCTATAGCCTTGGTTGGGGGCGCGGGCGAAGTTCGTCCGCCGGACTCGGAATGGGGCGAGACTTTGCGAGGGGCCTCGGGGCGCCAGGAATAAGCCGCGGGCAAAGCCGCGCCCAAAAATAAGCGCCCGAAGGTCGTGGTGCCAAAACCCCCCACTGGAAAAATGGCCAAAAAATGGGTGGGCTATAGCCTTGGTGGGGGGCGCGGGCGAAGTTCGTCCGCCGGACTCGGAATGGGGCGAGACTTTGCTAGGGGCCTCGGGGTGCCAAAAATAATCTGCGGGCAAAGCCGCGCCCGAAGGCCGTGGTGCCAAACACCCCCAGCGGAAAAATGGCCAAAAAACGGGTGGGCTATAGCCTTGGTGGGGGGCGCGGGCGAAGTTCGTCCGCCGGACTCGGAATGGGGCGAGACTTTGCGAGGGGCCTCAGGGTGCCAAAAATAAGCCGCGGGCAAAGCCGCGCCCAAAAATAAGCGCCCGAAGGTCGTGGTGCCAAAACCTCCCAGCGGAAAAATGGCCAAAAAACGGGTGGGTTATAGCCTTGGTGGGGGGCGCGGGCGAAGTTCGTCCGCCGGAGTCGGAATTGGGCGTGACTTTGCGAGGGGCCTTGGGGCACCAAAAATAAGCCGCCGGCAAAGCCGCGCGCAAAAATAAGCGCACGAAGGTCGTGGTGCCAGAACCCCCCAGCGGAAAAATGGCCAAAAAACGGGTGGGCTATAGCCTTGGTGGGGGGCGCGGGTGAAGTTCGTCCGCCGGACTCGGAATGGGGCGAGACTTTGCGAGGGGCCTCGGGGTGCCTGCGGGAAGTCGCGGGCACAGCCGCGCCCAAAAATAAGCGCCCGAAGGTCGTGGTGCCAAAACCCCCCAGCGGAAAAATGGCCAAAAAACGGGTGGGCTATAGCCTTGGTGGGGGCGCGGGCGAAGTTCGTCCGCCGGACTCGGAATGGGGCGAGACTTTGCGAGGGGCCTCGGGGTGCCCGCGGGAAGTCGCGGGCACAGCCGCGCCCAAAAATAAGCGCCCGATGGTCGTGGTGCCAAAACCCCCCAGCGGAAAAATGGCCAAAAAACGGGTGGGCTATAGCCTTGGTGGGGGGCGTGGGCGAAGTTCGTCCGCCGGACTCAGAATGGGGCGAGACTTTGCGAGGGGCCTCGGGGTGCCCACGGGAAGTCGCGGGCACAGCCGTGCCCAAAAATAAGTACCCGAAGGTCGTGGTGCCAAAACCCCCCAGCGGAAAAATGGCCAAAAAACGGGTGGGCTATAGCCTTGGTGGGCGGCGCGGGCGAAGTTCGTCCGCCGGACTCGGAATGGGGAGAGACTTTGCGAGGGGCCTCGGGGCGCCAGAAATAATCCGCGGGCAAAGCCGTGCCCAAAAATAAGCGCCCGAAGGTCGTGGTGCCAAAACCCCCCACCGGAAAAATGGCCAAAAAATGGGTGGGCTATAGCCTTGGTGGGGGGCACGGGCGAAGTTCGTCCGCCGGACTTGGAATGGGGTGAGACTTTGCGAGGGGACTCGGGGTGCCAAAAATAATCCGCGGGCAAAGCCGCGCCCAAAAATAAGCGCCCGAAGGCCGTGGTGCCAAACACCCCCAGCGGAAAAATGGCCAAAAAACGGGTGGGCTATAGCCTTGGTGGGGGGCGCGGGCGAAGTTCGTCTGCCGGACTCGGAATGGGGCGAGACTTTGCGAGGGGCCTCGGGGTGCCAAAAATAAGCCGCGGGCAAAGCCGCGCCCAAAAATAAGCGCCCGAAGGTCGTGGTGCCAAAACCCCCAGCGGAAAAATGGCCAAAAAACGTGTGGGCTATAGCCTTGGTGGGGGGCGCGGGCGAAGTTCGTCCGCCGGACTCGGAATGGGGTGAGACTTTGCGAGGGGTCTCGGGGTGCCAAAAATAAGCCGCGGGCAAAGCCGCGCCCAAAAATAAGCGCTCGAAGGTCGTGGTGCCAAAACCCCCCAGCGGAAAAATGCCCAAAAAACGGGTGGGCTATAGCCTTGGTGGGGGGCACGGGCGAAGTTCGTCCGCCGGACTCGGAATGGGGCGAGACTTTGCGAGGGGCCTCGGGGTGCCAAAAATAAGCCGTGGGCAAAGCCGCGCCCGAAGGTCGTGGTGCCAAAACCCCCCAGCGGAAAAATGGCCAAAAAACGGGTGGGCTATAGCCTTGGTGGGGGGCGCGGGCGAAGTTCGTCCGCCGGAGTCGGAATGGGGCGAGACTTTGCGAGGGGCCTCGGGGTGCCCGCGGGAAGTCGCGGGCACAGCAGCGCCCAAAAATAAGCGCCCGAAGGTCGTGGTGCCAAAACCCCCCAGCGGAAAAATGGCCAAAAAACGGGTGGGCTATAGCCTTGGTGGGGGGCGCGGGCGAAGTTCGTCCGCCGGACTCGGAATGGGGTGAGACTTTGCGAGGGGCCTAGGGGCGCCAAAAATAAGCCGCGGGCAAAGCCGCACCCAAAAATAAGCACCCGAAGGTCGTGGTGCCAAAACCCCCCAGCGGAAAAATGGCCAAAAAACGGGTGGGCAATAGCCTTGGTGGGGGGCGTGGGCGAAGTTCGTCCGCCGGACTCGGAATGGGGCGAGACTTTGCGAGGGGCCTCGGGGTGCCAAAAATAAGCCGCGGGCAAAGCCGCGGCCAAAAATAAGTGCCCGAAGGTCGTGGTGCCAAAACCCCCCAGCGGAAAAATGGCCAAAAAACGGGTGGGCTATAGCCTTGGTGGGGGGCGCGGGCGAAGTTCGTCCGCCGGACTCGGAATGGGGTGAGACTTTGCGAGGGGTCTCGGGGTGCCAAAAATAAGCCGCGGGCAAAGCAGCGCCCAAAAATAAGCACCCGAAGTTCGTGGTGCCAAAACCCCCCAGCGGAAAAATGGCCAAAAAACGGGTGGGCTATAGCCTTGGTGGGGGGCGCGGGCGAAGTTCGTCCGCCGGACTCGGAATGGGGCGAGACTTTGCGAGGGGCCTCGGGGTGCCCGCGGGAAGTCGCGGGCACAGTTGCGCCAAAAAATAAGCACCCGAAGGTCGTGGTACCAAAACCCCCCAGCGGAAAAATGGCCAAAAAACGGGTGGGCTATAGCCTTGGTGGGGGGCGCGGGCGAAGTTCGTCCGCCGGACTCGGAATGGGGCGAGACTTTGCGAGGGGCCTCGGGGCGCCAAAAATAAGCCGCGGGCAAAGCCGCACCCAAAAATATGCGCCCGAAGGTCGTGGTGCCAAAACTCCCCAGCGGAAAAATGGCCAAAAAACGGGTGGGCTATAGCCTTGGTGGGGGGCGCGGGCGAAGTTCGTCCGCCGGACTCGGAATGCGGCGAGACTTTGCGAGGGGCCTCGGGGTGCCCGCGGGAAGTCGCGGGCACAGCCTGGCCCAAAAATAAGCGCCCGAAGGTCGTGGTGCCAAAACCCCCCAGCGGAAAAATGGCCAAAAAATGGGTGGGCTATAGCCTTGGTGGGGGGCGCGGGCGAAGTTCGTCCGCCGGACTCGGAATGGGGCGAGACTTTGCGAGGGGACTCGGGGTGCCCGCGGGAAGTCGCGGGTGCAGCCGCGCCCAAAAATAAGCGCCCGAAGGTCGTGGTGCCAAAACCCCCCAGCGGAAAAATGGCCAAAAAACGGGTGTGCTATAGCCGTGGTGGGGGGCGCGGGCGAAGTTCGTCCGCCGGAATCGGAATGGGGCGAGACTTTGCGAGGGGCCTCGGGGTGCCAAAAATAAGCCGCGGGCAAAGCCGCGCCCAAAAATAAGCGCCCGAAGGTCGTGGTTCCAAAACCCCCCCGCGGAAAAATGGCCAAAAAACGGGTGGGCTATAGCCTTGGTGGGGGGCGCGGGCGAAGTTCGTCCGCCGGACTCGGAATGGGGCGAGACTTTGCGAGGGGCCTCGGGGTGCCCGCGGGAAGTCGCGGGCACAGCCGCGCCCAAAAATAAGCGCCCGATGGTCGTGGTGCCAAAACCCCCCAGCGGAAAAATGGCCAAAAAACGGGTGGGCTATAGCCTTGGTGGGGGGCGCGGGCGAAGTTCGTCCGCCGGACTCGGAATGGGGCGAGATTTTGCGAGGGGCCTCGGGGTGCCCGCGGGAAGTCGTAGGCACAGCCGCAACCAAAAATTAGCGCCCGAAGGTCGTGGTGCCAAAACCCCCCAGCGGAAAAATGGCCAAAAAACGGGTGGGCTATAGCCTTGGTGGGGGGCGCGGGCGAAGTTCGTCCGCCGGACTCGGAATGGGGCGAGACTTTGCGAGGGGCCTCGGGGTGCCAAAACTAAGCCGCGGGCAAAACCACACCCAAAAATAAGCGCCCGAAGGTCGTGGTGCCAAAACCCCCCAGCGGAAAAATGGCCAAAAAACGGGTGGGCTATAGCCTTGGTGGGGGGCGCGGGCGAAGTTCGTCCGCCGGACTCGGAATGGGGCGAGACTTTGCGAGGGGCCTCGGGGTGCCCGCGGGAAGTCGCGGGCACAGCCGCGCCCAAAAATAAGCGCCCGAAGGTCGTGGTGCCAAAACCCCCCAGCGGAAAAATGGCCAAAAAATGGGTGGGCTATAGCCTTGGTGGGGGGCGCGGGCGAAGTTCGTCCGCCGGACTCGGAATGGGGCGAGACTCTGCGAGGGGCCTCGGGGTGCCAAAAATAAGCCGCGGGCAAAGCCGCGCCCAAAAATAAGCGCCGAAGGTCGTGGTGCCAAAACCCCCCAGCGGAAAAATGGCCAAAAAACGGGTGTGCTATAGCCTTGGTGGGGGGCGCGGGCGAAGTTCGTCCGCCGGACTCGGAATGGGGCGAGACTTTGCGAGGGGCCTCGGGGTGCCAAAAATAAGCCGCGGGCAAAGCCGCACCCAAAAATAAGCGCCCGAAGGTCGTGGTGCCAAAACCCCCCAGCGGAAAAATGGCCAAAAAACGGGTGGGCTATAGCCTTGGTGGGGGGCGCGGGCGAAGTTCGTCCGCCGGACTCGGAATGGGGCGAGACTTTGCGAGGGGCCTCGGGGTGCCAAAAATAAGCCGCGGGCAAAACCGCACCCAAAAATAAGCGCCCGAAGGTCGTGGTGCCAAAACCCCCCAGCGGAAAAATGGCCAAAAAACGGGTGGGCTATAGCCTTGGTGTGGGGCGCGGGCGAAGTTCGTCCGCCGGACTCGGAATGGGGCGAGACTTTGCGAGGGGCCTCGGGGTGCCCGCGGGAAGTCGCGGGCACAGCCGCGCCCAAAAATAAGCGCCCGAAGGTCGTGGTGCCAAAACCCCCCAGCGGAAAAATGGCCAAAAAATGGGTGGGCTATAGCCTTGGTGGGGGGCGCGGGCGAAGTTCGTCCGCCGGACTCGGAATGGGGTGAGACTTTGCGAGGGGCCTCGGGGTGCCAAAAATAAGCCGCGGGCAAAGCCGCGCCCAAAAATAAGCGCCCGAAGGTCGTGGTGCCAAAACCCCCCAGCGGAAAAATGGCCAAAAAACGGGTGTGCTATAGCCTTGGTGGGGGGCGCGGGCGAAGTTCGTCCGCCGGACTCGGAATGGGGCGAGACTTTGCGAGGGGCCTCGGGGTGCCAAAAATAAGCCGCGGGCAAAGCCGCACCCAAAAATAAGCGCCCGAAGGTCGTGGTGCCAAAACCCCCCAGCGGAAAAATGGCCAAAAAACGGGTGGGCTATAGCCTTGGTGGGGGGCGCGGGCGAAGTTCGTTTGCCGGACTCGGAATGGGGCGAGACTTTGCGAGGGGCCTCGGGGTGCCCGCGGGAAGTAGCGGGCACAGCCGCGCCCAAAAATAAGCGCCCGAAGGTCGTGGTGCCAAAACCCCCCAGCGGAAAAATGGCCAAAAAATGGGTGGGCTATAGCCTTGGTGGGGGGCGCGGGCGAAGTTCGTCCGCCGGACTCGGAATGGGGCGAGACTTTGCGAGGGGCCTCGGGGTGCCCGCGGGAAGTCGCGGGTGCAGCCGCGCCCAAAAATAAGCGCCCGAAGGTCGTGGTGCCAAAACCCCCCAGCGGAAAAATTGCCAAAAAACGGGTGGGCTATAGCCGTGGTGGGGGGCGCGGGCGAAGTTCGTCCGCCGGAATCGGAATGGGGCGAGACTTTGCGAGGGGCCTCGGGGTGCCCGCGGGAAGTCGCGGGCACAGCCGCGCCCAAAAATAAGCGCCCGAAGGTCGTGGTGCCAAAACCCGCCAGCGGAAAAATGGGCAAAAAATGGGTGGGCTATAGCCTTGGTGGGGGGCGCGGGCGAAGTTCGTCCGCCGGACTCGGAATGGGGCGACACTTTGCGAGGGGCCTCGGGGTGCCCGCGGGAAGTCGCGGGTGCAGCCGCGCCCAAAAATAAGCGCCCGAAGGTCGTGGTGCCAAAACCCCCCAGCGGAAAAATTGCCAAAAAACGGGTGGGCTATAGCCGTGGTGGGGGGCGCGGGCGAAGTTCGTCCGCCGGAATCGGAATGGGGCGAGACTTTGCGAGGGGCCTCGGGGTGCCAAAAATAAGCCGCGGGCAAAGCCGCGCCCAAAAATAAGCGCCCGAAGGTCGTGGTGCCAAAACCCCCCAGCGGAAAAATGGCCAAAAAACGGGTGGGCTATAGCCTTGGTGGGGGGCGCGGGCGAAGTTCGTCCGCCGGACTCGGAATGGGGCGAGACTTTGCGAGGGGCCTCGGGGTGCTCGCGGGAAGTCGCGGGCACAGCCGCGCCCAAAAATAAGCGCCCGAAGGTCGTGGTACCAAAACCCCCCAGCGGAAAAATGGCCAAAAAACGGGTGGGCTATAGCCTTGGTGGGGGGCGCGGGCGAAGTTCGTCCGCCGGACTCGGAATGGGGCGAGACTTTGCGAGGGCCCTCGGGGTGCCCGCGGGAAGTCGCGGGCACAGCCGTGCCCTAAAATAAGCGCCCGAAGGTCGTGGTGCCAAAACCCCCCAGCGGAAAAATGGCCAAAAAACGGGTGGGCTATAGCCTTGGTGGGGGGCGCGGGCGAAGTTCGTCCGCCGGACTCGAAATAGGGCGAGACTTTGCGAGGGGCCTCGGGGTGCCAAAAATAAGCCGCGGGCAAAGCCGCGCCCAAAAATAAGCACCCGAAGGTCGTGGTGCCAAAACTCCCCCGCGGAAAAATGGCCAAAAAACGGGTGGGCTATAGCCTTGGTGGGGGGCGCGGGCGAAGTTCGTCCGCCAGACTCGGAATGGGGCGAGACTTTGCGAGGGGCCTCGGGGTGCCCGCGGGAAGTCGCGGGCACAGCCGCGCCCAAAAATAATCGCCCGAAGGTCATGGTGCCAAAACCCCCCAGCGGAAAAATGGCCAAAAAAACGGGTGGGCTATAGCCTTGGTGGGGGGCGCGGGCGAAGTTCGTCCGCCGGACTCGGAATGGGGCGAGACTTTGCGAGGGGCCTCGGGGTGCCAAAAATAAGCCGCGGGCAAAGCTGCGCCCAAAAATAAGCGCCCGAAGGTCGTGGTGCCAAAACCCCCCAGCGGAAAAATGGCCAAAAAACGGGTGGGCGATAGCCTTGGTGGGGGGCGCGGGCGAAGTTCGTCCGCCGGACTCGGAATGGGGCGAGACTTTGCGAGGGGCCTCGGGGTGCCAAAAATAAGCCGCGGGCAAAGCCGCGTCCAAAAATAAGCGCCCGAAGGTCGTGGTGCCAAAACCCCCCAGCGGAAAAATGGCCAAAAAAACGGGTGGGCTATAGCCTTGGTGGGGGGCGCGGGCGAAGTTCGTCCGCCGGACTCGGAATGGGGCGAGACTTTGCGAGGGGCCTCGGGGTGCCAAAAATAAGCCGCGGGCAAAACCGCGCCCGAAGGTCTTGGTGCCAAAACCCCCCAGCGGAAAAATGGCCAAAAAGCGGGTGGGCTATAGCCTTGGTGGGGGGCGCGGGCGAAGTTCGTCCGCCGGACTCGGAATGGGGCGAGACTTTGCGAGGGGCCTCGAGGCGCAAAAAATAAGCTGCGGACAAAGCCGCAACCAAAAATTAGCGCCCGAAGGTCGTGGTGCCAAAACCCCCCAGCGGAAAAATGGCCAAAAAAGGGGTGGGCTATAGCCTTGGTGGGGGGCGCGGGCGAAGTTCGTCCGCCGGACTCGGAATGGGGCGAGACTTTGCGAGGGGCCTCGGGGTGCCAAAAATAAGCCGCGGGCAAAGCCGCACCCAAAAATAAGCGCCCGAAGGTCGTGGTGCCAAAACCCCCCAGCGGAAAAATGGCCAAAAAACGGGTGGGCTATAGCCTTGGTGGGGGGCGCGGGCGAAGTTCGTCCGCCGGACTCGGAATGGGGCGAGACTTTGCGAGGGGCCTCGGGGTGCCCGCGGGAAGTCGCGGGCACAGCCGCGCCCAAAAATAAGCACCCGAAGGTCGTGGTGCCAAAACCCCCCAGCGGAAAAATGGCCAAAAAATGGGTGGGCTATAGCCTTGGTGGGGGGCGCGGGCGAAGTTCGTCCGCCGGACTCGGAATGGGGCGAGACTTTGCGAGGGGCCTCGGGGTGCCAAAAATAAGCCGCGGGCAAAGCCGTGCCCAAAAATAAGCGCCCGAAGGTCGTGGTGCCAAAACCCCCCAGCGGAAAAATGGCCAAAAAACGGGTGTGCTATAGCCTTGGTGGGGGGCGCGGGCGAAGTTCGTCCGCCGGACTCGGAATGGGGCGAGACTTTGCGAGGGGCCTCGGGGTGCCAAAAATAAGCCGCGGGCAAAGCCGCACCCAAAAATAAGCGCCCGAAGGTCGTGGTGCCAAAACCCCCCAGTGGAAAAATGGCCAAAAAACGGGTGGGCTATAGCTTTGGTGGGGGGCGCGGGCGAAGTTCGTTTGCCGGACTCAGAATGGGGCGAGACTTTGCGAGGGGCCTCGGGGTGCCCGCGGGAAGTCGCGGGCACAGCCGCGCCCAAAAATAAGCGCCCGAAGGTCGTGGTGCCAAAACCCCCCAGCGGAAAAATGGCCAAAAAATGGGTGGGCTATAGCCTTGGTGGGGGGCGCGGGCGAAGTTCGTCCGCCGGACTCGGAATGGGGCGAGACTTTGCGAGGGGCCTCGGGGTGCCCGCGGGAAGTCGCGGGTGCAGCCGCGCCCAAAAATAAGCGCCCGAAGGTCGTGGTGCCAAAACCCCCCAGCGGAAAAATGGCCAAAAAACGGGTGGGCTATAGCCTTCGTGGGGGGCGCGGGCGAAGTTCGTCCGCCGGACTCGGAATGGGGCGAGACTTTGCGAGGGGCCTCGGGGTGCCCGCGGGAAGTCGCGGGCACAGCCGCGCCCAAAAATAAGCGCCCGAAGGTCGTGGTGCCAAAACCCCCCAGCGGAAAAATGGCCAAAAAATGGGTGGGCTATAGCCTTGGTGGGGGGCGCGGGCGAAGTTCGTCCGCCGGACTCGGAATGGGGCGAGACTTTGCGAGGGGCCTCGGGGTGCCAAAAATAAGC
The DNA here is from genome assembly GCA_034663535.1 of Citrus x limon. Classification (NCBI taxonomy): domain Eukaryota; kingdom Viridiplantae; phylum Streptophyta; class Magnoliopsida; order Sapindales; family Rutaceae; genus Citrus; species Citrus x limon. Next base: position 30,823,376 of record CM067999.1, read on the forward strand.
CGCGGGCAAAGCCGCGCCCAAAAATAAGCGCCCGAAGGTCGTGGTGCCAAAACCCCCCAGCGGAAAAATGGCCAAAAAACGGGTGTGCTATAGCCTTGGTGGGGGGCGCGGGCGAAGTTCGTCCGCCGGACTCGGAATGGGGCGAGACTTTGCGAGGGGCCTCGGGGTGCCAAAAATAAGCCGCGGGCAAAGCCGCACCCAAAAATAAGCGCCCGAAGGTCGTGGTGCCAAAACCCCCCAGCGGAAAAATGGCCAAAAAACAGGTGGGCTATAGCCTTGGCGGGGGGCGCGGGCGAAGTTCGTTTGCCGGACTCGGAATGGGGCGAGACTTTGCGAGGGGCCTCGGGGTGCCCGCGGGAAGTCGCGGGCACAGCCGCGCCCAAAAATAAGCGCCCGAAGGTCGTGGTGCCAAAACCCCCCAGCGGAAAAATGGCCAAAAAATGGGTGGGCTATAGCCTTGGTGGGGGGCGCGGGCGAAGTTCGTCCGCCGGACTCGGAATGGGGCGAGACTTTGCGAGGGGCCTCGGGGTGCCCGCGGGAAGTCGCGGGTGCAGCCGCGCCCAAAAATAAGCGCCCGAAGGTCGTGGTGCCAAAACCCCCCAGCGGAAAAATGGCCAAAAAACGGGTGGGCTATAGCCTTCGTGGGGGGCGCGGGCGAAGTTCGTCCGCCGGACTCGGAATGGGGCGAGACTTTGCGAGGGGCCTCGGGGTGCCCGCGGGAAGTCGCGGGCACAGCCGCGCCCAAAAATAAGCGCCCGAAGGTCGTGGTGCCAAAACCCCCCAGCGGAAAAATGGCCAAAAAATGGGTGGGCTATAGCCTTGGTGGGGGGCGCGGGCGAAGTTCGTCCGCCGGACTCGGAATGGGGCGAGACTTTGCGAGGGGCCTCGGGGTGCCAAAAATAAGCCGCGGGCAAAGCCGCGCCCAAAAATAAGCACCCGAAGGTCGTGGTGCCAAAACTCCCCCGCGGAAAAATGGCCAAAAAACGGGTGGGCTATAGCCTTGGTGGGGGGCGCGGGCGAAGTTCGTCCGCCAGACTCGGAATGGGGCGAGACTTTGCGAGGGACCTCGGGGTGCCCGCGGGAAGTCGCGGGCACAGCCGCGCGCAAAAATAATCGCCCGAAGGTCATGGTGCCAAAACCCCCCAGCGGAAAAATGGCCAAAAAAACGGGTGGGCTATAGCCTTGGTGGGGGGCGCGGGCGAAGTTCGTCCGCTGGACTCGGAATGGGGCGAGACTTTGCGAGGGGCCTCGGGGTGCCAAAAATAAGCCGCGGGCAAAGCTGCGTCCAAAAATAAGCACCCGAAGGTCGTGGTGCCAAAACCCCCCAGCGGAAAAATGGCCAAAAAACGGGTGGGCGATAGCCTTGGTGGGGGGCGCGGGCGAAGTTCGTCCGCTGGACTCGGAATGGGGCGAGACTTTGCGAGGGGCCTCGGGGTGCCAAAAATAAGCCGCGGGCAAAGCTGCGCCCAAAAATAAGCGCCCGAAGGTCGTGGTGCCAAAATCCCCCAGCGGAAAAATGGCCAAAAAACGGGTGGGCTATAGCCTTGGTGGGGGGCGCGGGCGAAGTTCGTCCGCCGGACTCAGAATGGGGCGAGACTTTGCGAGGGGCCTCGGGGTGCCAAAAATAAGCCGCGGGCAAAGCCGCGTCCAAAAATAAGCGCCCGAAGGTCGTGGTGCCAAAACCCCCCAGCGGAAAAATGGCCAAAAAAACGGGTGGGCTATAGCCTTGGTGGGGGGCGCGGGCGAAGTTCGTCCGCCGGACTCGGAATGGGGCGAGACTTTGCGAGGGGCCTCGGGGTGCCAAAAATAAGCCGCGGGCAAAACCGCGCCCGAAGGTCGTGGTGCCAAAACCCCCCAGCGGAAAAATGGCCAAAAAACGGGTGGGCTATAGCCTTGGCGGGGGGGGCGGGCGAAGTTCATCCGCCGGACTCGGAATGGGGCGAGACTTTGCGAGGGGCCTCGGGGTGCCCGAGGGAAGTCGCGGGCACAGCCGCGCCCACAAATAAGCGCCCGAAGGTCGTGGTGCCAAAACCCCCTGGCGGAAAAATGGCCAAAAAACGGGTGGCCTATAGCCTTGGTGGGGGGCGCGGGCGAAGTTCGTCCGCCGGACTCAGAATGGGGCGAGACTTTGTGAGGGGCCTCGGGGTGCCAAAAATAAGCCGCGGGAAAAGCCGCGCCCAAAAATAAGCGCCCGAAGGTCGTGGTGCCAAAACCCCCCAGCGGAAAAATGGCCAAAAAACGGGTGGGCTATAGCCTTGGTGGGGGGCGCGGGCGAAGTTCGTCCGCCGGACTCGGAATGGGGTGAGACTTTGCGAGGGGTCTCGGGGTGCCAAAAATAAGCCGCGGGCAAAGCCGCGCCCAAAAATAAGCGCCCGAAGTTCGTGGTGCCAAAACCCCCCAGCGGAAAAATGGCCAAAAAACGGGTGGGCTATAGCCTTGGTGGGGGGCGCGGGCGAAGTTCGTCCGCCGGACTCGGAATGGGGCGAGACTTTGCGAGGGGCCTCGGGGTGCCCGCGGAAAGTCGCGGGCACAGTCGCGCCAAAAAATAAGCACCCGAAGGTCGTGGTGCCAAAACCCCCCAACGGAAAAATGGCCAAAAAACGGGTGGGCTATAGCCTTGGTGGGGGGCGCGGGCGAAGTTCGTCCGCCGGACTCGGAATGGGGCGAGACTTTGCGAGGGCCCTCGGGGTGCCCGCGGGAAGTCGCGGGCACAGCCGCGCCCTAAAATAAGCGCCCGAAGGTCGTGGTGCCAAAACCCCCCAGCGGAAAAATGGCCAAAAAACGGGTGGGCTATAGCCTTGGTGGGGGGCGCGGGCGAAGTTCGTCCGCCGGACTCGAAATAGGGCGAGACTTTGCGAGGGGCCTTGGGGTGCCAAAAATAAGCCGCGGGCAAAGCCGCGCCCAAAAATAAGCGCCCGAAGGTCGTGGTGCCAAAACTCCCCCGCGGAAAAATGGCCAAAAAACGGGTGGGCTATAGCCTTGGTGGGGGGCGCGGGCGAAGTTCGTCCGCCAGACTCGGAATGGGGCGAGACTTTGCGAGGGGCCTCGGGGTGCCCGCGGGAAGTCGCGGGCACAGCCGCGCCCAAAAATAATCGCCCGAAGGTCATGGTGCCAAAACCCCCCAGCGGAAAAATGGCCAAAAAAACGGGTGGGCTATAGCCTTGGTGGGGGGCGCGGGCGAAGTTCGTCCGCCGGACTCGGAATGGGGCGAGACTTTGTGAGGGGCCTCGGGGTGCCAAAAATAAGCCGCGGGCAAAACCGCGCCCGAAGGTCGTGGTGCCAAAACCCCCCAGCGGAAAAATGGCCAAAAAACGGGTGGGCTATAGCCTTGGCGGGGGGGGCGGGCGAAGTTCATCCGCCGGACTCGGAATGGGGCGAGACTTTGCGAGGGGCCTCGGGGTGCCCGCGGGAAGTCGCGGGCACAGCCGCGCCCACAAATAAGCGCCCGAAGGTCGTGGTGCCAAAACCCCCTGGCGGAAAAATGGCCAAAAAACGGGTGGCCTATAGCCTTGGTGGGGGGCGCGGGCGAAGTTCGTCCGCCGGACTCAGAATGGGGCGAGACTTTGTGAGGGGCCTCGGGGTGCCAAAAATAAGCCGCGGGAAAAGCCACGCCCAAAAATAAGCGCCCGAAGGTCGTGGTGCCAAAACCCCCCAGCGGAAAAATGGCCAAAAAACGGGTGGGCTATAGCCTTGGTGGGGGGCGAGGGCGAAGTTTTTCCGCCGGACTCGGAATGGGGTGAGACTTTGCGAGGGGTCTCGGGGTGCCAAAAATAAGCCGCGGGCAAAGCCGCGCCCAACAATAAGCGCCCGAAGTTCGTGGTGCCAAAACCCCCCAGCGGAAAAATGGCCAAAAAACGGGTGGGCTATAGCCTTGGTGGGGGGCGCAGGCGAAGTTCGTCCGCCGGACTCGGAATGGGGCGAGACTTTGCGAGGGGCCTCGGGGTGCCCCCGGAAAGTCGCGGGCACAGTCGCGCCAAAAAATAAGCGCCCGAAGGTCGTGGTGCCAAAACCTCCCAGCGGAAAAATGGCCAAAAAACGGGTGGGCTATAGCCTTGGTGGGGGGCGCGGGCGAAGTTCGTCCGCCGGACTCGGAATGGGGCGAGACTTTGCGAGGGGCCTCGGGGCGCCAAAAATAAGCCGCAGGCAAAGCCGCACCCAAAAATAAGCGCCCGAAGGTCGTGGTGCCAAAACCCCCCAGCGGAAAAATGGCCAAAAAACGGGTGGGCTATAGCCTTGGTGGGGGGCGCGGGCGAAGTTCGTCCGCCGGACTCGGAATGGGGCGAGACTTTGCGAGGGGCCTCGGGGTGCCAACAATAAGCCGCGGGCAAAGCCGCGCCAAAAAATAAGCGCCCGAAGGTCGTGGTGCCAAAACCCCTCAGCGGAAAAATGGCCAAAAAACGGGTGGGCTATAGCCTTGGTGGGGGGCGCGGGCGAAGTTCGTCCGCCGGACTAGGAATGGGGCGAGACTTTGCGAGGGGCCTCGGGGCGCCAAAAATAAGCCGCGGGCCAAGCCGCGCCCAAAAATAAGCGCCCGAAGGTCGTGGTGCCAAAACCCCCCAGCGGAAAAATGGCCAAAAAACGGGTGGGCTATAGCCTTGGTGGGGGGCGCGGGCGAAGTTCGTCCGCCGGACTCGGAATGGGGCGAGACTTTGCGAGGGGCCTCGGGGTGTCCGCGGGAAGTCGCGGGCACAGCGGCGCCCAAAAATAAGCACCCGAAGGTCGTGGTACCAAAACCCCCCAGCGGAAAAATGGCCAAAAAACGGGTGGGCTATAGCCTTGGTGGGGCGCGCGGGCGAAGTTCGTCCGCCGGACTCGGAATGGGGCGAGACTTTGCGAGGGGCCCCGGGGTGTCCGTGGGAAGTCGCAGGCACAGCCGCGCCCAAAAATAAGCACCCGAAGGTCGTGGTGCCAAAACCCCCCAGCGGAAAAATGGCCAAAAAACGGGTGGGCTATTGCCTTGGGCGGGGTCGCGGGCGAAGTTCGTCCGCCGGACTCGGAATGGGGCTAGACTTTGCGAGGGGCCTCGGGGTGCCAAATATAAGCCGCGGGCAAAGCCGCGCCCGAAAATAAGCGCCCGAAGGTCGTGGTGCCAAAACCCCCCAGCGGAAAAATGGCCAAAAAACGGGTGGGCTATAGCCTTGGTGGGGGGCGCGGGCGAAGTTCGTCCGCCGGTCTCGGAATGGGGCGAGACTTTGCGAGGGGCCTCGGGGCGCCAAAAATAAGCCGCGGGCAAAGCCGCAACCAAAAATTAGCGCCCGAAGGTCGTGGTGCCAAAACCCCCCAGCGGAAAAATGGCCAAAAAACGGGTGGGCTATAGCCTTGGTGGGGGGCGCGGGCGAAGTTCGTCCGCCGGACTCGGAATGGGGCGAGACTTTGCGAGGGGCCTCGGGGCGCCAAAAATAAGCCGCGGGCAAAGCCGCAACCAAAAATTAGCGCCCGAAGGTCGTGGTGCCAAAACCCCCCAGCGGAAAAATGGCCAAAAAACGGGTGGGCTATAGCCTTGGTGGGGGGCGTGGGCGAAGTTCGTCCGCCGGACTCGGAATGGGGCGAGACTTTGCGAGGGGCCTCGCGGCGCCTAAAATAAGCCACGGGCAAAGCCGCGCCCAAAAGTAAGCGCCCGAACGTCGTGGTGCCAAAACCCCCCAGCGGAATAATGGCCAAAAAACGGGTGGGCTATAGCCTTGGTGGAGGGCGCGGGCGAAGTTCGTCCGCCGGACTCGGAATGGGGCGAGACTTTGCGAGGGGCCTCGGGGTGCCCGCGGGAAGTCGTGGTCACAGCCGCGGCCAAAAATAAGCGCCCGAAGCTCGTGGTGCCAAAACCCCCCAGCGGAAAAATGGCCAAAAAATGGGTGGGGTATAGCCTTGGTGGGGGGCGCGGGCGAAGTTCGTCCGCCGGACTCGGAATGGAGCGAGACTTTGCGAGGGGCCTCGGGGTGCCAAAAATAAGCCGCGGGCAAAGCCGCACCCAAAAATAAGCGCCCGAAGGTCGTGGTGCCAAAACCCCCCAGCGGAAAAATGGCCAAAAAACGGGTGGGCTATAGCCTTGGTGGGGGGCGCGGGCGAAGTTCGTCCGCCGGACTCGGAATGGGGCGAGACTTTGCGAGGGGCCTCGGGGTGCCAAAAATAAGCAGCGGGCAAAGCCGCACCCAAAAATAAGCGCCCGAAGGTCGTGGTGCCAAAACCCCCCAGCGGAAAAATGGCCAAAAAACGGGTGGGCTATAGCCTTGGTGGGGGGCGTGGGCGAAGTTCGTTTGCCGGACTCGGAATGGGGCGAGACTTTGCGAGGGGCCTCGGGGTGCCCGCGGGAAGTCGCGGTCACAGCCGCGCCCAAAAATAAGCGCCCGAAGGTCGTGGTGCCAAAACACCCCAGCGGAAAAATGGCCAAAAAATGGGTGGGCTATAGCCTTGGTGGGGGGCGCGGGCGAAGTTCGTCCGCCGGACTCGGAATGGGGCGAGACTTTGCGAGGGCCCTCGGGGTGCCCACGGGAAGTCGCGGGCACAGCCGCGCCCTAAAATAAGCGCCCGAAGGTCGTGGTGCCAAAACCCCCCAGCGGAAAAATGGCCAAAAAATGGGTGGGCTATAGCCTTGGTGGGGGGCGCGGGCGAAGTTCGTCCGCCGGACTCGGAATAGGGCGAGACTTTGCGAGGGGCCTCGGGGTGCCAAAAATAAGCCGCGGGCAAAGCCACGCCCAAAAATAAGCACCCGAAGGTCGTGGTGCCAAAACCCCCCCGCGGAAAAATGGCCAAAAAACGGGTGGGCTATAGCCTTGGTGGGGGGCGCGGGCGAAGTTCGTCCGCCAGACTCGGAATGGGGCGAGACTTTGCGAGGGGCCTCGGGGTGCCCGCGGGAAGTCGCGGGCACAGCCGCGCCCAAAAATAATCGCCCGAAGGTCGTGGTGCCAAAACCCCCAGCGGAAAAATGGCCAAAAAAACGGGTGGGCTATAGCCTTGGTGGGGGGCGCGGGCGAAGTTCGTCCGCCGGACTCGGAATGGGGCGAGACTTTGCGAGGGGCCTCGGGGTGCCAAAAATAAGCCGCGGGCAAAGTTGCGCCCAAAAATAAGCGCCCGAAGGTCGTGGTGCCAAAACCCCCCAGCGGAAAAATGGCCAAAAAACGGGTGGGCTATAGCCTTGGTGGGGGGCGCGGGCGAAGTTCGTCCGCCGGACTCGGAATGGGGCGAGACTTTGCGAGGGGCCTCGGGGTGCCCGCGGGAAGTCGCGGGCACAGCCGCGCCCAAAAATAGGCGCCCGAAGGTCGTGGTGCCAAAACCCCCCGGCGGAAAAATGGCCAAAAAATGGGTGGGCTATAGCCTTGGTGGGGGGCGCGGGCGAAGTTCGTCCGCCGGACTCGGAATGGGGCGAGACTTTGCGAGGGGCCTCGGGGTGCCAAAAATAAGCCGCGGGCAAAGCCGCGCCCAAAAATAAGCGCCCGAAGGTCGTGGTGCTAAAACCCCCCAGCGGAAAAATGGCCAAAAAACGGGTGGGCTATAGCCTTGGTGGGGGGCGCGGGCGAAGTTCGTCCGCTGGACTCGGAATGGGGCGAGACTTTGCGAGGGGCCTCGGGGTGCCCACGGGAAGTCGCGGGCACAGCCGCGCCCTAAAATAAGCGCCCGAAGGTCGTGGTGCCAAAATCCTCCAGCGGAAAAATGGCCAAAAAACGGGTGGGCTATAGCCTTGGTGGGGGGCGCGGGCGAAGTTCGTCCGCCGGACTCAGAATGGGGCGAGACTTTGCGAGGGGCCTCGGGGTGCCAAAAATAAGCCGCGGGCAAAGCCGCGTCCAAAAATAAGCGCCAGAAGGTCGTGGTGCCAAAACCCCCCAGCGGAAAAATGGCCAAAAAAACGGGTGGGCTATAGCCTTGGTGGGGGGCGCGGGCGAAGTTCGTCCGCCGGACTCGGAATGGGGCGAGACTTTGCGAGGGGCCTCGGGGTGCCAAAAATAAGCCGCGGGCAAAGCCGCGCCCGAAGGTCGTGGTGCCAAAACCCCCCAGCGGAAAAATGGCCAAAAAAACGGGTGGGCTATAGCCTTGGTGGGGGGCGCGGGCGAAGTTCATCCGCCGGACTCGGAATGAGGCGAGACTTTGCGAGGGGCCTCGGGGTGCCCGCGGGAAGTCGCGGGCACAGCCGCGCCCACAAATAAGCGCCCGAAGGTCGTGGTTTCAAAACCCCCTGGCGGAAAAATGGCCGAAAAAACGGGTGGCCTATAGCCTTGGTGGGGGGCGCGGGCGAAGTTCGTCCGCCGGACTCAGAATGGGGCGAGACTTTGTGAGGGGCCTCGGGGTGCCAAAAATAAGCCGCGGGCAAAGCCGCGCCCAAAAATAAGCGCCCGAAGGTCGTGGTGCCAAAACCCCCCAGCGGAAAAATGACCAAAAAACGGGTGGGCTATAGCCTTGGTGGGGGGCGCGGGCGAAGTTCGTCCGCCGGACTCGGAATGGGGCGAGACTTTGCGAGGGGCCTCGGGGTGCCCGCAGGAAGTCGCGGGCACAGCCGCGAACAAAAATAAGCACCCGAAGGTCGTGGTGGCAAAACACCCCAGCGGAAAAATGGCCAAAAAACGGGTGGCCTATAGCCTTGGTGGGGGGCGCGGGCAAAGTTCGTCCGCCGGACTCAGAATGGGGCGAGACTTTGTGAGGGGCCTCGGGGTGCCAAAAATAAGCCGCGGGCAAAGCCGCGCCCAAAAATAAGCGCCCGAAGGTCGTGGTGCCAAAACCCCCCAGCGGAAAAATGGCCAAAAAACGGGTGGGCTATAGCCTTGGTGGGGGGCGCGGGCGAAGTTCGTTTGCCGGACTCGGAAAGGGGCGAGACTTTGCGAGGGGCCTCGGGGTGCCCGCGGGAAGTCGCTGGCACAGCCGCGCCCAAAAATAAGCGCCCGAAGGTCGTGGTGCCAAAACCCCCCAGCGGAAAAATGGCCAAAAAATGGGAGGGCTATAGCCTTGGTGGGGGGCGCGGGCGAAGTTCGTCCGCCGGCCTCGGAATGGGGCGAGACTTTGCGAGGGGCCTCGGGGTGCCAAAAATAAGCCGCGGGCAAAGCCGCACCCAAAAATAAGAGCCCGAAGGTCGTGGTGCCAAAACCCCAGAGCGGAAAAATGGCCAAAAAACGGGTGGGCTATAGCCTTGGTGGGGGGCGCGGGCGAAGTTCGTTTGCCGGACTCGGAATGGGGCGAGACTTTGCGAGGGTCCTCGGGGTGCCCGCGGGAAGTCGCGGGCACAGCCGCGCCCAAAAATAAGCGCCCGAAGGTCGTGGTGCCAAAACCCCCCAGCGGAAAAATGGCCAAAAAATGGGTGGGCTATAGCCTTGGTGGGGGGCGCGGGCGAAGTTCGTCCGCCGGACTCGGAATGGGGCGACACTTTGCGAGGGGCCTCGGGGTGCCAAAAATAAGCCGCGGGCAAAGCCGCACCCAAAAATAAGCGCCCGAAGGTCGTGGTGCCAAAACCCCCCAGCGGAAAAATGGCCAAAAAACGGGTGGGCTATAGCCTTGGTGGGGGGCGCGGGCGAAGTTCGTCCGCCGGACTCGGAATGGGGCGAGACTTTGCGAGGGGCCTCGGGGTGCCCGCGGGAAGTCGCGGGCACAGCCGCGCCCAAAAATAAGCGCCCGAAGGTCGTGGTGCCAAAACCCCCCAGCGGAAAAATGGCCAAAAAATGGGTGGGCTATAGCCTTGGTGGGGGGCGCGGGCGAAGTTCGTCCGCCGGACTCGGAATGGGGCGAGACTTTGCGAGGGGCCTCGGGGTGCCAAAAATAAGCCGCGGGCAAAGCCGCGCCCAAAAATAAGCGCCCGAAGGTCGTGGTGCCAAAACCCCCCAGCGGAAAAATGGCCAAAAAACGGGTGGGCTATAGCCTTGGTGGGGGGCGCGGGCGAAGTTCGTCCGCCGGACTCGGAATGGGGCGAGACTTTGCGAGGGCCCTCGGGGTGCCCACGGGAAGTCGCGGGCACAGCCGCGCCCTAAAATAAGCGCCCGAAGGTCGTGGTGCCAAAACCCCCCAGCGGAAAAATGGCCAAAAAATGGGTGGGCTATAGCCTTGGTGGGGGGCGCGGGCGAAGTTCGTCCGCCGGACTCGGAATAGGGCGAGACTTTGCGAGGGGCCTCGGGGTGCCAAAAATAAGCCGCGGGCAAAGCCGCGCCCAAAAATAAGCACCCGAAGGTCGTGGTGCCAAAACCCCCCCGCGGAAAAATGGCCAAAAAATGGGTGGGCTATAGCCTTGGTGGGGGGCGCGGGCGAAGTTCGTCCGCCAGACTCGGAATGGGGCGAGACTTTGCGAGGGGCCTCGGGGTGCCCGCGGGAAGTCGCGGGCACAACCGCGCCCAAAAATAAGCGCCCGAAGGTCGTGGTGCCAAAACCCCCCAGCGGAAAAATGGCCAAAAAACGGGTGGGCGATAGCCTTGGTGGGGGGCGCGGGCGAAGTTCGTCCGCCGGACTCGGAATGGGGCGAGACTTTGCGAGGGGCCTCGGGGTGCCAATAATAAGCCGCGGGCAAAGCTGCGCCCAAAAATAAGCGCCCGAAGGTCGTGGTGCCAAAATCCCCCAGCGGAAAAATGGCCAAAAAACGGGTGGGCTATAGCCTTGGTGGGGGGCGCGGGCGAAGTTCGTCCGCCGGACTCAGAATGGGGCGAGACTTTGCTAGGGGCCTCGGGGTGCCAAAAATAAGCCGCGGGCAAAGCCGCGTCCAAAAATAAGCGCCCGAAGGTCGTGGTGCCAAAACCCCCCAGCGGAAAAATGGCCAAAAAAACGGGTGGGCTATAGCCTTGGTGGGGGGCGCGGGCGAAGTTCGTCCGCCGGACTCGGAATGGGGCGAGACTTTGCGAGGGGCCTCGGGGTGCCAAAAATAAGCCGCGGGCAAAGCCGCGCCCAAAGGTCGTGGTGCCAAAACCCCCCAGCGGAAAAATGGCCAAAAAACGGGTGGGCTATAGCCTTGGTGGGGGGCGCGGGCGAAGTTCATCCGCCGGACTCGGAATGAGGCGAGACTTTGCGAGGGGCCTCGGGGTGCCCGCGGGAAGTCGCGGGCACAGCCGCGCCCACAAATAAGCGCCCGAAGGTCGTGGTGCCAAAACCCCCTGGCGGAAAAATGGCCAAAAAACGGGTGGCCTATAGCCTTGGTGGGGGGCGCGGGCGAAGTTCGTCCGCCGGACTCAGAATGGGGGGAGACTTTGTGAGGGGCCTCGGGGTGCCAAAAATAAGCCGCGGGCAAAGCCGCGCCCAAAAATAAGCGCCCGAAGGTCGTGGTGCCAAAACCCCCCAGCGGAAAAATGACCAAAAAACGGGTGGGCTATAGCCTTGGTGGGGGGCGCGGGCGAAGTTCGTCCGCCGGACTCGGAATGGGGCGAGACTTTGCGAGGGGCCTCGGGGTGCCCGCAGGAAGTCGCGGGCACAGCCGCGAACAAAAATAAGCGCCCGAAGGTCGTGGTGGCAAAACCCCCCAGCGGAAAAATGGCCAAAAAAACGGGTGGCCTATAGCCTTGGTGGGGGGCGCGGGCGAAGTTCGTCCGCCGGACCCAGAATGGGGCGAGACTTTGTGAGGGGCCTCGGGGTGCCAAAAATAAGCCGCGGGCAAAGCCGCGCCCAAAAATAAGCGCCCGAAGGTCGTGGTGCCAAAATCCCCCAGCGGAAAAATGGCCAAAAAACGGGTGGGCGATAGCCTTGGTGGGGGGCGCGGGCGAAGTTCGTCCGCCGGACTCGGAATGGGGCGAGACTTTGCGAGGGGCCTCGGGGTGCCAATAATAAGCCGCGGGCAAAGCCGCGCCCAAAAATAAGTGCCCGAAGGTCGTGGTGCCAAAACCCCCCAGCGGAAAAATGGCCAAAAAACGGGTGGGCTATAGCCTTGGTGGGGGGCGCGGGCGAAGTTCGTCCGCCGGACTCGGAATGGGGCGAGACTTTGCGAGGGGCCTCGGGGTGCCAAAAATAAGCCGCGGGCAAAGCCGCGCCCGAAGGTCGTGGTGCCAAAACCCCCCAGCGGAAAAATGGCCAAAAAACGGGTGGGCTATTGCCTTGGTGGGGGGCGCGGGCGAAGTTCGTCCGCCGGACTCGGAATGGGGCGAGACTTTGCGAGGGGCCTCGGGGTGCCCGAGGGAAGTCGCGGGCACAGCCGCACCCAAAAATAAGAGCCCGAAGGTCGTGGTGCCAAAACCCCCCAGCGGAAAAATTGCCAAAAAACGGGTGGGCTATAGCCTTGGTGGGGGGCGCGGGCGAAGTTCGTCCGCCGGACTCGGAATGGGGCGAGACTTTGCGAGGGGCCTCGGGGTGCCAAAAATAAGCCGCGGGCAAAGCCGCGCCCAAAAATAAGCGCGCGAAGGTCGTGGTGCCAAAACCCCCCAGCGGAAAAATGGCCAAAAAACGGGTGGGCTATAGCCTTGGTGGGGGGCGCGGGGGAAGTTCGTCCGCTGGACTCAGAATGGGGCGAGACTTTGCGAGGGGCCTCGGGGTGCCAAAAATAAGCCGCAGGCAAAGCCGAGCCCAAAAATAAGCGCCCGAAGGTCATGGTGCCAAAACCCCCCAGCGGAAAAATGGCCAAAAAACGGGTGGGCGATAGCCTTGGTGAGGGGCGCGGGCGAAGTTCGTCCGCCGGACTCGGAATGGGGCGAGACTTTGCGAGGGGCCTCGGGGTGCCAAAAATAAGCCGCGGGCAAAGCCGCGCCCAAAAATAAGCGCGCGAAGGTCGTGGTGCCAAAACCCCCCAGCGGAAAAATGGCCAAAAAACGGGTGGGCTATAGCCTTGGTGGGGGGCGCGGGCGAAGTTCGTCCGCCGGACTCGGAATGGGGCGAGACTTTGCGAGGGGCCTCGGGGTGCCAAAAATAAGCCGCGGACAAAACCGCGCCCAAAAATAAGCGCTCGAAGGTCGTGGTGCCAAAACCCCCCAGCGGAAAAATGCCCAAAAAACGGGTGGGCTATAGCCTTGTTGGGGGGCGCGAGCGAAGTTTGTCCGCCGGACTCGGAATGGGGCGAGACTTTGCGAGGGGCCTCAGGGTGCCCGCGGGAAGTCGCGGGCACAGCCGCACCCAAAAATAAGAGCCCGAAGGTCGTGGTGCCAAAACCCCCCAGCGGAAAAATTGCCAAAAAACGGGTGGGCTATAGCCTTGGTGGGGGGCGCGGGCGAAGTTCGTCCGCCGGACTCGGAATGGGGCGAGACTTTGCGAGGGGCCTCGGGGTGCCAAAAATAAGCCGCGGGCAAAGCCGCGCCCAAAAATAAGCGCGCGAAGGTCGTGGTGCCAAAACCCCCCAGCGGAAAAATGGCTAAAAAACGGGTGGGCTATAGCCTTGGTGGGGGGCGCGGGCAAAGTTCGTCCGCCGGACTCAGAATGGGGCGAGAGTTTGCGAGGGGCCTCGGGGTACCAAAAATAAGCCGCGGGCAAAGCCGCGCCCAAAAATAAGCGGCCGAAGGTCGTGGTGCCAAAACCCCCCAGCGGAAAAATGGCCAAAAAACGGGTGGGCTATAGCCTTGGTGGGGGGCGCGTGCGAAGTTCGTCCGCCGGACTCGGAATGGGGCGAGACTTTGCGAGGGGCCTAGAGGTCCCAAAAATAAGCCGCGGGCAAAGCCGCACCCAAAAATAAGCGCCCGAAGGTCGTGGTGCCAAAACCCCCCAGCGGAAAAATGGCAAAAAAACGGGTGGGCTATAGCCTTGGTGGGGGGCGCGAGCGAAGTTTGTCCGCCGGACTCGGAATGGGGCGAGACTTTGCGAGGGGCCTCGGGGTGCCAAAAATAAGCCGCGGGCAAAGCCGCGCCCAAAAATAAGCGCGCGAAGGTCGTGGTGCCAAAACCCCCAGCGGAAAAATGGCCAAAAAACGGGTGGGCTATAGCCTTGGTGGGGGGCGCGGGCGAAGTTCGTCCGCTGGACTCAGAATGGGTCGAGACTTTGCGAGGGGCCTCGGGGTGCCAAAAATAAGCCGCGGGCAAAGCCGAGCCCAAAAATAAGCGCCCGAAGGTCATGGTGCCAAAACCCCCCAGCGGAAAAATGGCCAAAAAACGGGTGGGCGATAGCCTTGGTGAGGGGCGCGGGCGAAGTTCGTCCGCCGGACTCGGAATGGGGCGAGACTTTGCGAGGGGCCTCGGGGTCCCAAAAATAAGCCGCGGGCAAAGCCGCGCCCAAAAATAAGCACCCGAAGGTCGTGGTGCCAAAACCCCCCAGCGGAAAAATGGCCAAAAAACGGGTGGGCTATAGCCTTGGTGGGGGGGGGCGGGCGAAGTTCGTCCGCCGGACTCGGAATGGGGCGAGACTTTGCGAGGGGCCTCGGGGTGCCCGCGGGAAGTCGCGGGCACAGCCGCGCCCAAAAATAAGCACCCAAAGGTCGTGGTGCCAAAACCCCCCAGCGGAAAAATGGCCAAAAAACGGGTGGGCTATAGCCTTGGTGGGGGGCGCGGGCAAAGTTCGTCCGCCGGACTCGGAATGGGGCGAGACTTTGCGAGGGGCCTCGGGGTACCAAAAATAAGCCGCGGGCAAAGCCGCGCCCAAAAATAAGCGGCCGAAGGTCGTGGTGCCAAAACCCCCCAGCGGAAAAATGGCCAAAAAACGGGTGGCCTATAGCCTTGGTGGGGGGCGCGGGCGAAGTTCGTCCGCCGGACTCAGAATGGGGCGAGACTTTGCGAGGGGCCGCGGGGTGCCCGCGGGAAGTCGCGGGCACAGCCGCGCCCAAAAATAAGCGCCCGAAGGTCATGGTGCCAAAACCCCCCAGCGGAAAAATGGCCAAAAAACGGGTGGGCTATAGCCTTGGTGGGGGGCGCGGGCGAAGTTCGTCCGCCGGACTCAGAATGGGGCGAGAGTTTGCGAGGGGCCTCGGGGTACCAAAAATAAGCCGCGGGGAAAGCCGCGCCCAAAAATAAGCGGCCGAAGGTCGTGGTGCCAAAACCCCCCAGCGGAAAAATGGCCAAAAAACGGGTGGGCTATAGCCTTGGTGGGGGGCGCGTGCGAAGTTCGTCCGCCGGACTCGGAATGGGGCGAGACTTTGCGAGGGGCCTAGAGGTCCCAAAAATAAGCCGCGGGCAAAGCCGCGCCCAAAAATAAGCGCCCGAAGGTCGTGGTGCCAAAACCCCCCAGCGGAAAAATGGCAAAAAAACGGGTGGGCTATAGCCTTGGTGGGGGGCGCGAGCGAAGTTTGTCCGCCGGACTCGGAATGGGGCGAGACTTTGCGAGGGGCCTCGGGGTGCCCGCGGGAAGTCGCGGGCACAGCCGCACCCAAAAATAAGAGCCCGAAGGTCGTGGTGCCAAAACCCCCCAGCGGAAAAATTGCCAAAAAACGGGTGGGCTATAGCCTTGGTGGGGGGCGCGGGCGAAGTTCGTCCGCCGGACTCGGAATGGGGCGAGACTTTGCGAGGGGCCTCGGGGTGCCAAAAATAAGCCGCGGGCAAAGCCGTGCCCAAAAATAAGCGCGCGAAGGTCGTGGTGCCAAAACCCCCCAGCGGAAAAATGGCCAAAAAACGGGTGGGCTATAGCCTTGGTGGGGGGCGCGGGCGAAGTTCGTCCGCTGGACTCAGAATGGGTCGAGACTTTGCGAGGGGCCTCGGGGTGCCAAAAATAAGCCGCGGGCAAAGCCGAGCCCAAAAATAAGCGCCCGAAGGTCATGGTGCCAAAACCCCCCAGCGGAAAAATGGCCAAAAAACGGGTGGGCGATAGCCTTGGTGAGGGGCGCGGGCGAAGTTCGTCCGCCGGACTCGGAATGGGGCGAGACTTTGCGAGGGGCCTCGGGGTCCCAAAAATAATCCGCGGGCAAAGCCGCGCCCAAAAATAAGCACCCGAAGGTCGTGGTGCCAAAACCCCCCAGCGGAAAAATGGCCAAAAAACGGGTGGGCTATAGCCTTGGTGGGGGGGGGGGGCGGGCGAAGTTCGTCCGCCGGACTCGGAATGGGGCGAGACTTTGCGAGGGGCCTCGGGGTGCCCGCGGGAAGTCGCGGGCACAGCCGCGCCCAAAAATAAGCACCCAAAGGTCGTGGTGCCAAAACCCCCCAGCGGAAAAATGGCCAAAAAACGGGTGGGCTATAGCCTTGGTGGGGGGCGCGGGCAAAGTTCGTCCGCCGGACTCGGAATGGGGCGAGACTTTGCGAGGGGCTCGGGGTACCAAAAATAAGCCGCGGGCAAAGCCGCGCCCAAAAATAAGTGGCCGAAGGTCGTGGTGCCAAAACCCCCCAGCGGAAAAATGGCCAAAAAACGGGTGGGCTATAGCCTTGGTGGGGGGCGCGGGCGAAGTTCGTCCGCCGGACTCAGAATGGGGCGAGACTTTGCGAGGGGCTGCGGGGTGCCCGCGGGAAGTCGCGGGCACAGCCGCGCCCAAAAATAAGCGCCCGAAGGTCATGGTGCCAAAACCCCCCAGCGGAAAAATGGCCAAAAAACGGGTGGGCTATAGCCTTGGTGGGGGGCGCGTGCGAAGTTCGTCCGCCGGACTCGGAATGGGGCGAGACTTTGCGAGGGGCCTAGAGGTCCCAAAAATAAGCCGCGGGCAAAGCCGCGCCCAAAAATAAGCGCCCGAAGGTCGTGGTGCCAAAACCCCCCAGCGGAAAAATGGCAAAAAAACGGGTGGGCTATAGCCTTGGTGGGGGGCGCGGGCGAAGTTCGTCCGCCGGACTCGGAATGGGGCGAGACTTTGCGAGGGGCCTCGGGGTGCCCGCGGGAATTCGCGGGGACAGCCGCGCCCAAAAATAAGCGCCCGACGGTCGTGGTGCCAAAACCCCCCAGCGGAAAAATGGCAAAAAAACGGGTGGGCTATAGCCTTGGTGGGGGGCGCGGACGAAGTTCGTCCGCCGGACTCGGAATGGGGCGAGACTTTGCGAGGGGCCTCGGGGTCCCAAAAATAAGCCGCGTGCAAAGCCGCGCCCAAAAATAAGCACCCGAAGGTCGTGGTGCCAAAACCCCCCAGCGGAAAAATGGCCAAAAAACGGGTGGGCTACAGCCTTGGTGGGGGGGGGGCGGGCGAAGTTCGTCCGCCGGACTCGGAATGGGGCGAGACTTTGCGAGGGGCCTCGGGGTGCCCGCGGGAAGTCGCGGGCACAGCCGCGCCCAAAAATAAGCACCCAAAGGTCGTGGTGCCAAAACCCCCCAGCGGAAAAATGGCCAAAAAACGGGTGGGCTATAGCCTTGGTGGGGGGCGCGGGCAAAGTTCGTCCGCCGGACTCGGAATGGGGCGAGACTTTGCGAGGGGCCTCGGGGTACCAAAAATAAGCCGCGGGCAAAGCCGCGCCCAAAAATAAGCGGCCGAAGGTCGTGGTGCCAAAACCCCCCAGCGGAAAAATGGCCAAAAAACGGGTGGGCTATAGCCTTGGTGGGGGGCGCGGGCGAAGTTCGTCCGCCGGACTCAGAATGGGGCGAGACTTTGCGAGGGGCCGCGGGGTGCCCGCGGGAAGTCGCGGGCACAGCCGCGCCCAAAAATAAGCGCCCGAAGGTCATGGTACCAAAACCCCCCAGCGGAAAAATGGCCAAAAAACGGGTGGGCTATAGCCTTGGTGGGGGGCGCGGGCGAAGTTCGTCCGCCGGACTCAGAATGGGGCGAGAGTTTGCGAGGGGCCTCGGGGTACCAAAAATAAGCCGCGGGCAAAGCCGCGCCCAAAAATAAGCGGCCGAAGGTCGTGGTGCCAAAACCCCCCAGCGGAAAAATGGCCAAAAAACGGGTGGGCTATAGCCTTGGTGGGGGGCGCGTGCGAAGTTCGTCCGCCGGACTCGGAATGGGGCGAGACTTTGCGAGGGGCCTCGGGGCGCCAAAAATAAGACGCGCCCAAAAATAAGCGCCCGAAGCTCGTGGTGCCAAAACCCCCCAGAGGAAAAATGGCCAAAAACCGGGTGGGCTATAGCCTTGGTGGGGGGCGCGGGCGAAGTTCGTCCGCCGGACTCGGAATGGGGCGAGACTTTGCGAGGGGCATTGGGGTGCCCGCGGGAAGTTGTGGGCACAGCCGCGCCAAAAAATAAGCGCCCGAAGGTCGTTGTGCCAAAACCCCCCAGCGGAAAAATGGCCAAGAAACGGGTGGGCTATAGCCTTGGTGGGGGGCTCGGGCGAAGTTTGTCCGGCGGACTCGGAATGGGACGAGACTTTGCGAGGGGCCTCGGGGTGCCAAAAATTAGCCGCGGGCAAAGCCGCTCCCAAAAATAAGCGCCCGAAGGTCGTGGTGCCAAAACCCCCCAGCGGAAAAATGGCCAAAAAACGGGTGGGCTATAGCCTTGGTGGGGGGGCGCGGGCGAAGTTCGTCCGCCGGACTCGGAATGGGGCGAGACTTTGCGAGGGGCCTCGGGGTGCCAAAAATAAGCCGCGGGAAAAGCCGCGCCCAAGAATAAGCGCCCGAAGGTCGTGGTGCCAAAACCCCCCAGCGGAAAAATGGCCAAAAAACGGGTGGGCTATAGCCTTGATGGGGGGCGCGGGCGAAGTTCGTCCGCCGGACTCGGAATGGGGCGAGACTTTGCGAGGGGCCTCGGGGTGCCAAAAATAAGCCGCGGACAAAGCCGCGCCCAAAAATAAGCGCCCGAAGGTCGTGGTGCCAAAACCCCCCAGCGGAAAAATGGCCAAAAAACGGGTGGGCTATAGCCTTGGTGGGGGGCGCGGGCGAAGTTCGTCCGCCGGACTCGGAATGGGGCGAGACTTTGCGGGGGGCCTCGGGGTGCCCGCGGGAATTCGCGGGCACAGCCGCGCCCGAAAATAAGCGCCCGAAGGTCGTGGATCCAAAACCCCCCAGCGGAAAAATGGCCAAAAAACGGGTGGGCTATAGCTTTGGCAGGGGGCGCGGGCGAAGTTCGTCCGCCGGACTCGGAATGGGGCGAGATTTTGCGAGGGGCCTCGGGGTGCCAAAAATAAGCCGCGGGCAAAGCCGCTCCCAAAAATAAACGCCCGAAGGTCGTGGTGCCAAAACCCCCCAGCGGAAAAATGACCAAAAAACGGGTGGGCTATAGCATTGGTGGGGGGCGCGGGCGAAGTTCGTCCGCCGGACTCGGAATGGGGCGAGACTTTGCGAGGGGCCTCGGGGTGCCCGCGGGAAGTCGCGGGCACAGCCGCGCCCGAAGGTCGTTGTGCCAAAACCCCCCAGCGGAAAAATGGCCAAAAAACGGGTGGGCTATAGCCTTGGTGGGGGGCGCGGGCGAAGTTCGTCCGCCGGACTCGGAATCGGGTGAGACTTTGCGAGGGGCCTCGGGGTGCCAAAAATAAGCCGCGGGCAAAGCCGCGCCCAAAAATAAGCGCCCGAAGGTCGTGGTGCCAAACACCCCCAGCGGAAAAATTGCCAAAAAACGGGTGGGCTATAGCCTTGGTGGGGGGCGCGGGCGAAGTTCGTCCGCCGGACTCGGAATGGGGCGAGACTTTGCGAGGGGCCTCGGGGTGCCAAAAATAAGCCGCGGGCAAAGCCGCGCCCAAAAATAAACGCCCGAAGGTCGTGGTGCCAAAACCCCCCAGCGGAAAAATGACCAAAAAACGGGTGGGCTATAGCATTGGTGGGGGGCGCGGGCGAAGTTCGTCCGCCGGACTCGGAATGGGGCGAGACTTTGCGAGGGGCCTCGGGGTGCCCGCGGGAAGTCGCGGGCACAGCCGCGCCCGAAGGTCGTTGTGCCAAAACCCCCCAGCGGAAAAATGGCCAAAAAACGGGTGGGCTATAGCCTTGGTGGGGGGCGCGGGCGAAGTTCGTCCGCCGGACTCGGAATCGGGTGAGACTTTGCGAGGGGCCTCGGGGTGCCAAAAATAAGCCGCGGGCAAAGCCGCGCCCAAAAATAAGCGCCCGAAGGTCGTGGTGCCAAACACCCCCAGCGGAAAAATTGCCAAAAAACGGGTGGGCTATAGCCTTGGTGGGGGGCGCGGGCGAAGTTCGTCCGCCGGAATCGGAATGGGACGAGACTTTACGAGGGGCCTCGGGGTGCCAAAAATAAGCCGCGGGCAAAGCCGCTCCCAAAAATAAGCGCCCGAAGGTCGTGGTGCCAAAACCCCCCAGCGGAAAAATGGCCAAAAAACGGGTGGGCTATTGTATTGGTGGGGGACGCGGGCGAAGTTCGTCCGCCGGACTCGGAATTGGGCGAGCCTTTGCGAGGGGCCTCGGGGTGCCCGCGGGAAGTCGCGGGCACAGCCGCGCCCAAAAATAAGCGCCCGAAGGTCGTGGTGCCAAAACCCCCCCGCGGAAAAATGGCCAAAAAACGGGTGGGCTATAGACTTGGTGGGGGGCGCGGGCGAAGTTCGTCCGCCGGACTCGGAATAGGGCGAGACTTTTCGAGGGGCCTCGGGGTGCCCGCGGGAGGTCGCGGGCACAGCCGCGCCCAAAAATAAGCACCCGAAGGTCGTGGTGCCAAAACCCCCTAGCGGAAAAATGGCCAAAAAACGGGTGGGCTATAGCCTTGGTGGGGGGCGCGGGCGAAGTTCGTCCGCCGGACTCGGAATCGGGCGAGACTTTGCTAGGGGCCTCGGGGTGCCAAAAATAAGCCGCGGGCAAAGCCGCGCCCAAAAATAAGCGCCCGAAGGTCGTGGTGCAAAACACCCCCAGCGGAAAAATGGCCAAAAAATGGGTGGGCTATAGCCTTGGTGGGGGGCGCGGGCGAAGTTCGTCCGGCGGACTCGGAATGGGACGAGACTTTGCGAGGGGCCTCGGGGTGCCAAAAATAAGCCGCGGGCAAAGCCGCTCCCAAAAATAAGCGCCCGAAGGTCGTGGTGCCAAAACCCCCCAGCGGAAAAATGGCCAAAAAACGGGTGGGCTATAGCCTTGGTGGGGGGGCGCGGGCGAAGTTTGTCCGCCGGACTCGGAATGGGGCGAGACTTTGCGAGGGGCCTCGGGGTGCAAAATAAGCCGCGGGCAAAGTCGCGCCCAAAAATAAGCGTCCGAAGGTCGTGGTGCCAAAACCCCCCAGCGGAAAAATGGCCAAAAAACGGGTGGGCTATAGCCTTGGTGGGGGGCGCGGGCGAAGTTCGTCCGCCGGACTCGGAATGGGGCGAGACTTTGCGAGGGGCCTCGGGGTGCCAAAAATAAGCCGCGGACAAAGCCGCGCCCAAAAATAAGCGCCCGAAGGTCGTGGTGCCAAAACCCCCCAGCGGAAAAATGGCCAAAAAACGGGTGGGCTATAGCCTTGGTGGGGGGCGCGGGCGAAGTTCGTCCGCCGGACTCGGAATGGGGCGAGACTTTGCGAGGGGCCTTGGGGTGCCCGCGGGAAGTCGCGGGCACAGCCGCACCCGAAAATAAGCGCCCGAAGGTCGTGGATCCAAAACCCCCCAGCGGAAAAATGGCCAAAAAACGGGTGGGCTATAGCCTTGGTGGGGGGCGCGGGCGAAGTTCGTCCGCCGGACTCGGAATGGGGCGAGATTTTGCGAGGGGCCTCGGGGTGCCAAAAATAAGCCGCGGGCAAAGCCGCGCCCAAAAATAAGCGCCCGAAGGTCGTAGTGCCAAAACCCCCCAGCGGAAAAATGGCCAAAAAACGGGTGGGCTATAACCTTGGTGGGGGGCGCGGGCGAAGTTCGTCCGCCGGACTCGGAATGGGGCGAGACTTTGCGAGGGGCCTCGGGGTGCCCGCAGGAAGTCGCGGGCACAGCCGCGCCCAAAAATAAGCACCCGAAGGTCGTGGTTCCAAAACCCCCCAGCGGAAAAATGGCCAAAAAACGGGTGGGCTATAGCCTTGGTTGGGGGTGCGGGCGAAGTTCGTCCGCCGGACTCGGAATGGGGCGAGACTTTGCGAGGGGCCTCGGGGCGCCAAAAATTAGCCGCGCCCAAAAATAAGCGCCCGAAGGTCGTGGTGCCAAAACCCCCCAGCGGAAAAATGGCCAAAAAACGGGTGGGCTATAGCCTTGGTGGGGAGCGAGGGCGAAGTTCGTCCGCCGGACTCGGAATGGGGCGAGACTTTGCGAGGGGCCTCGGGGTGCCAAAAATAAGCCGCGGGCAAAGCCGCTCCCAAAAATAAACGCCCGAAGGTCGTGGTGCCAAAACCCCCCAGCGGAAAAATGGCCAAAAAACGGGTGGGCTATAGCATTGGTGGGGGGCGCGGGCGAAGTTCGTCCGCCGGACTCGGAATGGGGCGAGACTTTGCGAGGGGCCTCGGGGTGCCCGCGGGAAGTCGCGGGCACAGCCGCGCCCAAAAATAAGCGCCCGAAGGTCGTTGTGCCAAAACGCCCCAGCGGAAAAATGGCCAAAAAACGGGTGGGCTATAGCCTTGGTGGGGGGCGCGGGCGAAGTTCGTCCGCCGGACTCGGAATCGGGCGAGACTTTGTGAGGGGCCTCGGGGTGCCAAAAATAAGCCGCGGGCAAATCCGCGCCCAAAAATAAGCGCCCGAAGGTCGTGGTGCCAAACACCCCCACCGGAAAAATGGCCAAAAAACGGGTGGGCTATAGCCTTGGTGGGGGGCGCGGGCGAAGTTCGTCCGCCGGACTCGGAATGGGACGAGACTTTACGAGGGGCCTCGGGATGCCAAAAATAAGCCGCGGGCAAAGCCGCTCCCAAAAATAAGCGCCCGAAGGTCGTGGTGCCAAAACCCCCCAGCGGAAAAATGGCCAAAAAACGGGTGGGCTATTGCATTGGTGGGGGGCGCGGGCGAAGTTCGTCCGCCGGACTCGGAATTGGGCGAGACTTTGCGAGGGGCCTCGGGGTGCCCGCGGGAAGTCGCGTGCACAGCCGCACCCAAAAATAAGCGCCCGAAGGTCGTTGTGCCAAAACCCCCCAGCGGAAAAATGGCCAAAAAACGGGTGGGCTATAGCCTCGCTGGGGGGCGCGGGCGAGGTTCGTCTGCCGGACTCGGAATGGGGCGAGACTTTGCGAGGGGCCTCAAGGTGCCAAAAATAAGCCGCGGGCAAAGCCGCGCCCAAAAATAAGCGCCCGAAGGTCGTGGTGCCAAAACCCCCCCGCGGAAAAATGGCCAAAAAACGGGTGGGCTATAGCCTTGGTGGGGGGCGCGGGCGAAGTTCGTCCACCGGACTCGGAATGGGGCGAGACTTTGCGAGGGGCCTCGGGGCGCCAGAAATAAGCCGCGGGCAAAGCCACGCCCAAAAATAAGCGGCCGAAGGTCGTGGTGCCAAAACCCCCCAGCGGAAAAATGGCCAAAAAACGGGTGGGCTTTAGCCTTGGTGGGGGGCGCGGGCGAAGTTCGTCCGCCGGACTCGGAATGGGGCGAGACTTTGCGAAGCGCCTCGGGGGTACCAAAAATAAGCCACGGGCAAAGCCGCGCCCAAAAATAAGCGCCCGAAGGTCGTGGTGCCAAAACCCCCCAGCGGAAAAATGGCCAAAAAACGGGTGGGCTATAGCCTTGCTGGGGGGCGCGGGCGAGGTTCGTCTGCCGGACTCGGAATGGGGCGAGACTTTGCGAGGGGCCTCAAGGTGCCAAAAATAAGCCGCGGGCAAAGCCGCGCCCAAAAATAAGCGCCCGAAGGTCGTGGTGCCAAAACCCCCCCGCGGAAAAATGGCCAAAAAACGGGTGGGCTATAGCCTTGGTGGGGGGCGCGGGCGAAGTTCGTCCACCGGACTCGGAATGGGGCGAGACTTTGTGAGGGGCCTCGGGGCGCCAGAAATAAGCCGCGGGCAAAGCCACGCCCAAAAATAAGCGGCCGAAGGTCGTGGTGCCAAAACCCCCCAGCGGAAAAATGGCCAAAAAACGGGTGGGCTATAGCCTTGGTGGGGGGCGCGGGCGCAGTTCGTCCGCCGGACTCGGAATGGGGCGAGACTTTGCGAGGGGCCTCGGGGTGCCCGCGGGAAGTCGCGGGCACAGCCGCGCCCAAAAATAAGCGCCCGAAGGTCGTGGTGCCAAAACCCCCCAGCGGAAAAATGGCCAAAAAACGGGTGGGCTATAGCCTTGGTGGGGGGCGCGGGCGAAGTTCGTCCGCTGGACTCGGAATGTGGCGGGACTTTGCGAGGGGCCTCGGGGTGCCCACGGGAAGTCGCGGGCACCGCCGGGCCCAAAACTAAGCACCCGAAGGTCGTGGTGACAAAACCCCCCAGCGGAAAAATGGCCAAAAAACGGGTGGGCTATAGCCTTGGTGGGGGGCGCGGGCGAAGTTCGTCCGCCGGACTCGGAATGGGGCGAGACTTTGCGAGGGGCCTCGGGGTGCCCGCGGGAAGTCGCGGGCACAGCCGCGCCCAAAAATAAGCGCCCGAAGGTCGTGGTGCCAAAACCCCCCAGCGGAAAAATTGCCAAAAAACGGGTGGGCTATAGCCTTGGTGGGGGGCGCGGGCGAAGTTCGTCCGCCGGACTCGGAATGTGGCGGGACTTTGCGAGGGGCCTCGGGGTGCCCGCGGGAAGTCGCGGGCACAGCCGGGCCCAAAACTAAGCACCCGAAGGTCGTGGTGACAAAACCCCCCAGCGGAAAAATGGCCAAAAAACGGGTGGGCTATAGCCTTGGTGTGGGGCGCGGGCGAAGTTCGTCCGCCGGACTCGGAATGGGGCGAGACTTTGCGAAGGGCCTCGGGGTACCAAAAATAAGCCGCGGGCAAAGCCGCGCCCAAAAATAAGCGCCCGAAGGTCGTGGTGCCAAAACCCCCCAGCGGAAAAATGGCCAAAAAACGGGTGGGCTATAGCCTTGCTGGGGGGCGCGGGCGAAGTTCGTCCGCCGGACTCGGAATGGGGCGAGACTTTGCGAGGGGCCTCGGGGTGCCCGCGGGAAGTCGCGGGCACAGCCGCGCCCAAAAATAAGCGCCCGAAGGTCGTGGTGCCAAAACCCCCCAGCGGAAAAATGGCCAAAAAACGGGTGGGCTATAGCCTTGGTGGGGGGCGCGGGCGAAGTTCGTCCGCCGGACTCGGAATGTGGCGGGACTTTGCGAGGGGCCTCGGGGTGCCCGCGGGAAGTCGCGGGCACAGCCGGGCCCAAAACTAAGCACCCGAAGGTCGTGGTGACAAAACCCCCCAGCGGAAAAATGGCCAAAAAACGGGTGGGCTATAGCCTTGGTGGGGGGCGCGGGCGAAGTTCGTCCGCCGGACTCGGAATGGGGCGAGACTTTGCGAGGGGCCTCGGGGTGCCAAAAATAAGCCGCAGGCAAAGCCGCGCCCAAAAATAAGTGCCCGAAGGTCGTGGTGCCAAAACCCCCCAGCGGAAAAATGGCCAAAAAACGGGTGGGCTATAGCCTTGGTGGGGGGCGCGGGCGAAGTTCGTCCGCCGGACTCGGAATGTGGCGAGACTTTGCGAAGGGCCTCGGGGTACCAAAAATAAGCCGCGGGCAAAGCCGCGCCCAAAAAGAAGTGCCCGAAGGTCGTGGTGCCAAAACCCCCCAGCGGAAAAATGGCCAAAAAACGGGTGGGCTATAACCTTGGTGGGGGGCGCGGGCGAAGTTCGTCCGCCGGACTCGGAATGGGTCGAGACTTTGCGAGGGTCCTTGGGGTGCCCGCGGGAAGTCGCGGGCACAGCCGCGCCCAAAAATAAGCGCCCGAAGGTCGTGGTGCCAAAACCCCCCAGCAGAAAAATGGCCAAAAAACGGGTGGGCTATAGCCTTGGTGGGGGGCGCGGGCGAAGTTCGTCCGCCGGACTCGGAATGGGGCAAGACTTTGCGAGGGGCCTCAGGGAGCCAAAAATAAGCCGCGGGCAAAGCCGCGCCCAAAAATAATCGCCCGAAGGTCGTGGTGCCAAAACCCCCCAGCGGAAAAATGGCCAAAAAACGGGTGGGCTATAGCCTTGGTGGGGGGCGCGGGCGAAGTTCGTCCGCCGGACTCGGAATGGGGCGAGACTTTGCGAGGGGCCTCGGGGCGCCAAAAATAAGCCACGGGCAAAGCCGCGCCCAAAAATAAGCGCACGAAGGTCGTGGTGCCAAAACCCCCCAGCGGAAAAATGGCCAAAAAACGGGTGGGCTATAGCCCTGGTGGGGGGCGCGGGCGAAGTTCGTCCGCCGGACTCGGAATGGGGCGAGACTTTGCGAGGGGCCTCGGGGTCCCCGCGGGAAGTCGCGGGCACAGCCGCGCCCAAAAATAAGCTTCCGTAGGTCGTGGTGCCAAAACCCCCCAGCGGAAAAATGGCCAAAAAACGGCTGGGCTATAGCCTTGGTGGGGGGCGCGGGCGAAGTTCGTCCGCCGGACTCGGAATGGGGCGAGACTTTGCGAGGGGCATCGGGGTGCCCGCGGGAAGTCGCGGGCACAGCCGCACCCAAAAATTAGCGCCCGAAGGTCGTGGTGCCAAAACCCCCCAGCGGAAAAATGGCCAAAAAACGGGTGGGCTATAGCCTTGGTGGGGGGCGCGGGCGAAGTTCGTCCGCCGGACTCGGAATGGGGCGAGACTTTGCGAGGGGCCTCGGGGTGCCAAAAATAAGCCGCGGGCAAAGCCGCACCCAAAAATAAGCGCCCGAAGGTCGTGGTGCCAAAACCCCCCCGCGGAAAAATGGCCAAAAAACGGGTGGGCTATAGCCTTGGTGGGGGGCGCGGGCGAAGTTCGTCCGCCGGACTCGGAATGGGGCGAGACTTTGCGAGGGGCCTCAGGGTCCCCGCGGGAAGTCGCGGGCAAAGCCGCACCCAAAAATAAGCACCCGAAGGTCGTGGTGCCAAAACCCCGCAGCGGAAAAATGGCCAAAAAACGGGTGGGCTATAGCCTTGGTGGGGGGCGCGGGCGAAGTTCGTCCGCCGGACTCGGAATGGGGCGAGACTTTGCGAGGGGCCTCAGGGTCCCCGCGGGAAGTCGCGGGCAAAGCCGCACCCAAAAATAAGCACCCGAAGGTCGTGGTGCCAAAACCCCGCAGCGGAAAAATGGCCAAAAAACGGGTGGGCTATAGCCTTGGTGGGGGGCGCGGGCGAAGTTCGTCCGCCGGACTCGGAATGGGGCGAGACTTTGCGAGGTGCCTCGGGGAACCAAAAATAAGCCGCGGGCAAGGTTGCGCCCAAAAATAAGCACCCGAAGGTCGTGGTGCCAAAACCCCCCAGCGGAAAAATGGCCAAAAAACGGGTGGGCTATAGCCTTGGTGGGGGGCGCGGGCGAAGTTCGTCCGCCGGACTCGGAATGGGGCGAGACTTTGCGAGGGGCCTCAGGGTGCCCGCAGGAAGTCGCGGGCACAGCCGCGCCCAAAAATAAGCACCCGAAGGTCGTGGTGCCAAAACTCCCCAGCGGAAAAATGGCCAAAAAACGGGTGGGCTATAGCCTTGGTGGGGGGCGCGGGCGAAGTTCGTCCGCCGGACTCGGAATGGGGCAAGACTTTACGAGGGGCCTCGGGGTGGCAAAAATAAGCCGCGGGCAAAGCCACGCCCAAAAATAAGCCCCCGAAGGTCGTGGTGCAAAAACCCCCCCGCGGAAAAATGGCCAAAAAACGGGTGGGCTATAGCCTTGGTGGGGGGCGCGGGCGAAGTTCTTCCGCTGGACTCGGAATGGGGCGAGACTTTGCGAGGGGCCTCGGGGTGCCCGCGGGAAGTCGCGGGCACAGCCGCACCCAAAAATAAGTACCCGAAGGCCGTGGTGCCAAACGCCCCAGCGGAAAAATGGCCAAAAAACGGGTGCGCTATAGCCTTGGTGGGGGGCGCGGGCGAAGTTCGTCCGCCGGACTCGGAATGGGGCGAGACTTTGCTAGGGGCCTCGGGGTCCCCGCGGGAAGTCGCGGGCACAGCCGCGCCCAAAAATAAGCACCCGAAGGTCGTGGTGCCAAAACCCCCCAGCGGAAAAATGGCCAAAAAACGGGTGGGCTATAGCCTTGGTGGGGGGCGCGGGCGAAGTTCGTCCGCCGGACTCGGAATGGGGCGAGACTTTGCGAGGGGCCTCGGGGTGCCCGCGGGAAGTCGCGGGCACAGCCGCGCCCAATAATAAGCGCCCGAAGGTCGTGGTGCCAAAACCCCCCAGCGGAAAAATGGCCAAAAAACGGGTGGGCTATAGCCTTGGTGGGGGGCGCGGGCGAAGTTCGTCCGCCGGACTCGGAATGGGGCGAGACTTTGCGAGGGGCCTCGGGGTGCCAAAAATAAGCCGCGGGCAAAGCCGCACCCAAAAATAAGCGCCCGAAGGTCGTGGTGCCAAAACCCCCCCGCGGAAAAATGGCCAAAAAACGGGTGGGCTATAGCCTTGGTGGGGGGCGCGGGCGAAGTTCGTCCGCCGGACTCGGAATGGGGCGAGACTTTGCGAGGGGCTCAGGTTGCCAAAAATAAGCCGCGGGCAAAGCCGCACCCAAAAATAAGCGCCCGAAGGTCGTGGTGCCAAAACCCCCCCGCGGAAAAATGGCCAAAAAACGGGTGGGCTATAGCCTTGGTGGGGGGCGCGGGCGAAGTTCGTCCGCCGGACTCGGAATGGGGCGAGACTTTGCGAGGGGCCTCGGGGTGCCCGCGGGAAGTCGCGGGCATAGCCGCACCCAAAAATAAGCACCCGAAGGTCGTGGTGCCAAAACCCCGCAGCGGAAAAATGGCCAAAAAACGGGTGGGCTATAGCCTTGGTGGGGGGCGCGGGCGAAGTTCGTCCGCCGGACTCGGAATGGGGCGAGACTTTGCGAGGGGCCTCGGGGAACCAAAAATAAGCCGCGGGCAAAGTTGTGCCCAAAAATAAGCGCCCGAAGGTCGTGGTGCCAAAACCCCCCAGCGGAAAAATGGCCAAAAAACGGGTGGGCTATAGCCTTGGTGGGGGGCGCGGGCGAATTTCGTCCGCCGGACTCGGAATGGGGCGAGACTTTGCGAGGGGCCTCAGGGTGCCCGCAGGAAGTCGCGGGCACAGCCGCGCCCAAAAATAAGCACCCGAAGGTCGTGGTGCCAAAACTCCCCAGCGGAAAAATGGCCAAAAAACGGGTGGGCTATAGCCTTGGTGGGGGGCGCGGGCGAAGTTCGTCCGCCGGACTCGGAATGGGGCGAGACTTTGCGAGGGGCCTCGGGGTGGCAAAAATAAGCCGCGGGCAAAGCCACGCCCGAAAATAAGCCCCCGAAGGTCGTGGTGCAAAAACCCCCCCGCGGAAAAATGGCCAAAAAACGGGTGGGCTATAGCCTTGGTGGGGGGCGCGGGCGAAGTTCGTCCGCTGGACCCGGAATGGGGCGAGACTTTGCGAGGGGCCTCGGGGTGCCCGCGGGAAGTCACGGGCATAGCCGCACCCAAAAATAAGCACCCGAAGGTCGTGGTGCCAAACGCCCCAGCGGAAAAATGGCCAAAAAACGGGTGCGCTATAGCCTTGGTGGGGGGCGCGGGCGAAGTTCGTCCGCCGGACTCGGAATGGGGCGAGACTTTGCAAGGGGCCTCGGGGTCCCCGCGGGAAGTCGCGGGCACAGCCGCGCCCAAAAATAAGCACCCGAAGGTCGTGGTGCCAAAACCCCCCAGCGGAAAAATGGCCAAAAAACGGGTGGGCTATAGCCTTGGTTGGGGGCGCGGGCGAAGTTCGTCCGCCGGACTCGGAATGGGGCGAGACTTTGCGAGGGGCCTCGGGGTGCCCGCGGGAAGTCGCGGGCACAGCCGCGCCCAATAATAAGCGCCCGAAGGTCGTGGTGCCAAAACCCCCCAGAGGAAAAATGGCCAAAAAACGGGTGGGCTATAGCCTTGGTGGGGGGCGCGGGCGAAGTTCGTCCGCCGGACTCGGAATGGGGCGAGACTTTGCGAGGGGCCTCGGGGTGCCAAAAATAAGCCGCGGGCAAAGCCGCACCCAAAAATAAGCGCCCGAAGGTCGTGGTGGCAAAACCCCCCCGCGGAAAAATGGCCAAAAAACGGGTGGGCTATAGCCTTGGTGGGGGGCGCGGGCGAAGTTCGTCCGCCGGACTCGGAATGGGGCTAGACTTTGCGAGGGGCCTCGGGGTGCCAAAAATAAGCCTCGGGCAAAGCCGCGTCCAAAAATAAGCACCCGAAGGTCGTGGTGCCAAAACCCCCCAGCGGAAAAATGGCCAAAAAACGGGTGGGCTATAGCCTTGGTGGGGGGCGCGAGCGAAGTTCGTCCTCCGGACTCGGCATGGGGCGAGACTTTGCGAGGGGCCTCGGGGTGCCCGCGGGAAGTCGCGGGCACAGCCGCGCCCAAAAATAAGCGCCCGAAGGTCGTGGTACCAAAACCCCCCAGCGGAAAAATGGCCAAAAAACGGGTGGGCTATAGCCTTGGTGGGGGGCACGGGCGAAGTTCGTCCGCCGGACTCGAAATGGGGCGAGACTTTGCGAGGGGCCTAGGGGCGCAGAAATAAGCCGCGGGCAAAGCCACGCCCAAAAATAAGCGCCCGAAGGTCGTGGTGCCAAAACCCCCCAGCGGAAAAATGGCGAAAAAACGGGTGGGCTATAGCCTTGGTGGGGGGCGCGGGCGAAGTTCGTCCGCCGGACTCGGAATGGGGCGAGACTTTGCGAGGGGCCTCGGGGTGCCAAAAATAAGCCGCGGGCAAAGCCGCGCCCAAAAATAAGCACCCGAAGGTCGTGGTGCCAAAACCCCCCCCCGCGGAAAAATGGCCAAAAAACGGGTGGGCTATAGCCTTGGTGGTGGGCGCGGGCGAAGTTCGTCCGCCGGACTCGGAATGGGGCGAGACTTTTCGAGGGGCCTCGGGGTGCCAAAAATAAGCCGCGGGCAAAGCCGCGCCCAAAAATAATCGCCCGAAGGTCGTGGTGCCAAAACCCCCCAGCGGAAAAATGGCCAAAAAACGGGTGGGCTATAGCCTTGGTGGGGGGCGCGGGCGAAGTTCGTCCGCCGGACTCGGAATGGGGCGAGACTTTGCGAGGGGCCTCGGGGTGCCCGCGGGAAGTCGCGGGCACAGCCGGGCCCAAAACTAAGCACCCGAAGGTCGTGGTGACAAAACCCCCCAGCGGAAAAATTGCCAAAAAACGGGTGGGCTATAGCCTTGGTGTGGGGCGCGGGCGAAGTTCGTCCGCCGGACTCGGAATGGGGCGAGACTTTGCGAAGGGCCTCGGGGTACAGAAAATAAGCCGCGGGCAAAGCCGCGCCCAAAAATAAGCGCCCGAAGGTCGTGGTGCCAAAACCCCCCAGCGGAAAAATGGCCAAAAAACGGGTGGGCTATAGCCTTGCTGGGGGGCGCGGGCGAAGTTCGTCCGCCGGACTCGGAATGGGGCGAGACTTTGCGAGGGGCCTCGGGGTGCCCGCGGGAAGTCGCGGGCACAGCCGCGCCCAAAAATAAGCGCCCGAAGGTCGTGGTGCCAAAACCCCCCAGCGGAAAAATGGCCAAAAAACGGGTGGGCTATAGCCTTGGTGGGGGGCGCGGGCGAAGTTCGTCCGCCGGACTCGGAATGTGGCGGGACTTTGCGAGGGGCCTCGGGGTGCCCGCGGGAAGTCGCGGGCACAGCCGGGCCCAAAACTAAGCACCCGAAGGTCGTGGTGACAAAACCCCCCAGCGGAAAAATGGCCAAAAAACGGGTGGGCTATAACCTTGGTGGGGGGCGCGGGCGAAGTTCGTCCGCCGGACTCGGAATAGGTCGAGACTTTGCGAGGGTCCATGGGGTGCCTGCGGGAAGTCGCGGGCACAGCCGCGCCCAAAAATAAGCGCCCAAAGGTCGTGGTGCCAAAACCCCCCAGCAGAAAAATGGCCAAAAAACGGGTGGGCTATAGCCTTGGTGGGGGGCGCGGGCGAAGTTCGTCCGCCGGACTCGGAATGGGGCAAGCCTTTGCGAGGGGCCTCAGGGAGCCAAAAATAAGCCGCGGGCAAAGCCGCGCCCAAAAATAATCGCCCGAAGGTCGTGGTGCCAAAACCCCCCAGCGGAAAAATGGCCAAAAAACGGGTGGGCTATAGCCCTGGTGGGGGGCGCGGGCGAAGTTCGTCCGCCGGACTCGGAATGGGGCGAGACTTTGCGAGGGGCCTCGGGGTCCCCGCGGGAAGTCGCGGGCACAGCCGCGCCCAAAAATAAGCTTCCGAAGGTCGTGGTGCCAAAACCCCCCAGCGGAAAAATGGCCAAAAAACGGGTGGGCTATAGCCTTGGTGGGGGGCGCGGGCGAAGTTCGTCCGCCGGACTCGGAATGGGGCGAGACTTTGCGAGGGGCATCGGGGTGCCCGCGGGAAGTCGCGGGCACAGCCGCACCCAAAAATTAGCGCCCGAAGGTCGTGGTGCCAAAACCCCCCAGCGGAAAAATGGCCAAAAAACGGGTGGGCTATAGCCTTGGTGGGGGGCGCGGGCGAAGTTCGTCCGCCGGACTCGGAATGGGGCAAGCCTTTGCGAGGGGCCTCAGGGAGCCAAAAATAAGCCGCGGGCAAAGCCACGCCCAAAAATAATCGCCCGAAGGTCGTGGTGCCAAAACCCCCCAGCGGAAAAATGGCCAAAAAACGGGTGGGCTATAGCCTTGGTGGGGGGAGCGGGCGAAGTTCGTCCGCCGGACTCGGAATGGGGCGAGACTTTGCGAGGGGCCTCGGGGCGCCAAAAATAAGCCGCGGGCAAAGCCGCGCCCAAAAATAAGCTCCCGAAGGTCGTGGTGCCAAAACCCCCCAGCGAAAAAATGGCCAAAAAACGGGTGGGCTATAGCCCTGGTGGGGGGCGCGGGCGAAGTTCGTCCGCCGGACTCGGAATGGGGCGAGACTTTGCGAGGGGCCTCGGGGTCCCCGCGGGAAGTCGCGGGCACAGCCGCGCCCAAAAATAAGCTTCCGAAGGTCGTGGTGCCAAAACCCCCCAGCGGAAAAATGGCCAAAAAACGGGTGGGCTATAACCTTGGTGGGGGGCGCGGGCGAAGTTCGTCCGCCGGACTCGGAATAGGTCGAGACTTTGCGAGGGTCCATGGGGTGCCTGCGGGAAGTCGCGGGCACAGCCGCGCCCAAAAATAAGCGCCCAAAGGTCGTGGTGCCAAAACCCCCCAGCAGAAAAATGGCCAAAAAACGGGTGGGCTATAGCCTTGGTGGGGGGCGCGGGCGAAGTTCGTCCGCCGGACTCGGAATGGGGCAAGCCTTTGCGAGGGGCCTCAGGGAGCCAAAAATAAGCCGCGGGCAAAGCCGCGCCCAAAAATAATCGCCCGAAGGTCGTGGTGCCAAAACCCCCCAGCGGAAAAATGGCCAAAAAACGGGTGGGCTATAGCCTTGGTGGGGGGAGCGGGCGAAGTTCGTCCGCCGGACTCGGAATGGGGCGAGACTTTGCGAGGGGCCTCGGGGCGCCAAAAATAAGCCGCGGGCAAAGCCGCGCCCAAAAATAAGCTCCCGAAGGTCGTGGTGCCAAAACCCCCCAGCGGAAAAATGGCCAAAAAACGGGTGGGCTATAGCCCTGGTGGGGGGCGCGGGCGAAGTTCGTCCGCCGGACTCGGAATGGGGCGAGACTTTGCGAGGGGCCTCGGGGTCCCCGCGGGAAGTCGCGGGCACAGCCGCGCCCAAAAATAAGCTTCCGAAGGTCGTGGTGCCAAAACCCCCCAGCGGAAAAATGGCCAAAAAACGGGTGGGCTATAGCCTTGGTGGGGGGCGCGGGCGAAGTTCGTCCGCCGGACTCGGAATGGGGCGAGACTTTGCGAGGGGCATCGGGGTGCCCGCGGGAAGTCGCGGGCACAGCCGCACCCAAAAATTAGCGCCCGAAGGTCGTGGTGCCAAAACCCCCCAGCGGAAAAATGGCCAAAAAACGGGTGGGCTATAGCCTTGGTGGGGGGCGCGGGCGAAGTTCGTCCGCCGGACTCGGAATGGGGCGAGACTTTGCGAGGGGCCTCGGGGTGCCAAAAATAAGCCGCGGGCAAAGCCGCACCCAAAAATAAGCGCCCGAAGGTCGTGGTGCCAAAACCCCCCCGCGGAAAAATGGCCAAAAACGGGTGGGCTATAGCCTTGGTGGGGGGCGCGGGCGAAGTTCGTCCGCCGGACTCGGAATGGGGCGAGACTTTGCGAGGGGCTCGGGTTGCCAAAAATAAGCCGCGGGCAAAGCCGCACCCAAAAATAAGCGCCCGAAGGTCGTGGTGCCAAAACCCCCCCGCGGAAAAATGGACAAAAAACGGGTGGGCTATAGCCTTGGTGGGGGGCGCGGGCGAAGTTCGTCCGCCGGACTCGGAATGGGGCGAGACTTTGCGAGGGGCCTCGGGGCGCCAAAAATAAGCCACGGGCAAAGCTGCGTCCAAAAATAAGCGCCCGAAGGTCATGGTGCCAAAACCCCCCAGCGGAAAAATGGCCAAAAAACGGGTGGGCTATAGCCTTGGTGGGGGGCGCGGGCGAAGTTCGTCCGCCGGACTCGGAATGGGGCGAGACTTTGCGAGGGGCCTCGGGGTGCCAAAAATAAGCCACGGGCAAAGCCGCGCCCAAAAATAAGCGCCCGAAGGTCATGGTGCCAAAACCCCCCAGCGGAAAAATGGCCAAAAAACGGGTGGGCTATAGCCTTGGTGGGGGGCGCGGGCGAAGTTCGTCCGCCGGACTCAGAATGGGGCGAGACTTTGCGAGGGGCCTCGGGGTGCCAAAAATAAGCCGCGGGCAAAGCCGCGCCCGAAGGTCATGGTGCCAAAACCCCCCAGCGGAAAAATGGCCAAAAAACGGGTGGGCTATAGCCTTGGTGGGAGGCGCGGGCGAAGTTCGTACGCCGGACTTGGAATGGGGTGAGACTTTGCGAGGGGCCTCGGAGTGCCAAAAATAAGCCGCGGTCAAAGCCGCGCCCAAAAATAAGCGCCCGAAGGTCGTGGTGCCAAAACCCCCCAGCGGAAAAATGGCCAAAAAACGGGTGGGCTATAGCCTTGGTGGGGGGCGCGGGCGAAGTTCTTCCGCCGGACTCGGAATGGGGCGAGACTTTGCGAGGGGCCTCGGGGTGCCAAAAATAAGCCGCGGGCAAAGCCGTGCCCAAAAATAAGCGCCCGAAGGTCGTGGTACCAAAACCCCCCAGCGGAAAAATGGCCAAAAAACGGGTGGGCTATAACCTTGGTGGGGGGCGCGGGCGAAGTTCGTCCGCCGGACTCGGAATGGGTCGAGACTTTGCGAGGGTCCTTGGGGTGCCCGCGGGAAGTCGCGGGCACAGCCGCGCCCAAAAATAAGCGCCCGAAGGTCGTGGTGCCAAAACCCCCCAGCAGAAAAATGGCCAAAAAACGGGTGGGCTATAGCCTTGGTGGGGGGCGCGGGCGAAGTTCGTCCGCCGGACTCGGAATGGGGCAAGACTTTGCGAGGGGCCTCAGGGAGCCAAAAATAAGCCGCGGGCAAAGCCGCGCCCAAAAATAATCGCCCGAAGGTCGTGGTGCCAAAACCCCCCAGCGGAAAAATGGCCAAAAAACGGGTGGGCTATAGCCTTGGTGGGGGGCGCGGGCGAAGTTCGTCCGCCGGACTCGGAATGGGGCGAGACTTTGCGAGGGGCCTCGGGGCGCCAAAAATAAGCCACGGGCAAAGCCGCGCCCAAAAATAAGCGCACGAAGGTCGTGGTGCCAAAACCCCCCAGCGGAAAAATGGCCAAAAAACGGGTGGGCTATAGCCCTGGTGGGGGGCGCGGGCGAAGTTCGTCCGCCGGACTCGGAATGGCGCGAGACTTTGCGAGGGGCCTCGGGGTCCCCGCGGGAAGTCGCGGGCACAGCCGCGCCCAAAAATAAGCTTCCGTAGGTCGTGGTGCCAAAACCCCCCAGCGGAAAAATGGCCAAAAAACGGCTGGGCTATAGCCTTGGTGGGGGGCGCGGGCGAAGTTCGTCCGCCGGACTCGGAATGGGGCGAGACTTTGCGAGGGGCATCGGGGTGCCCGCGGGAAGTCGCGGGCACAGCCGCACCCAAAAATTAGCGCCCAAAGGTCGTGGTGCCAAAACCCCCCAGCGGAAAAATGGCCAAAAAACGGGTGGGCTATAGCCTTGGTGGGGGGCGCGGGCGAAGTTCGTCCGCCGGACTCGGAATGGGGCGAGACTTTGCGAGGGGCCTCGGGGTGCCAAAAATAAGCCGCGGGCAAAGCCGCACCCAAAAATAAGCGCCCGAAGGTCGTGGTGCCAAAACCCCCCCGCGGAAAAATGGCCAAAAAACGGGTGGGCTATAGCCTTGGTGGGGGGCGCGGGCGAAGTTCGTCCGCCGGACTCGGAATGGGGCGAGACTTTGCGAGGGGCTCGGGTTGCCAAAAATAAGCCGCGGGCAAAGCCGCACCCAAAAATAAGCGCCCGAAGGTCGTGGTGCCAAAACCCCCCCGCGGAAAAATGGCCAAAAAACGGGTGGGCTATAGCCTTGGTGGGGGGCGCGGGCGAAGTTCGTCCGCCGGACTCGGAATGGGTCGAGACTTTGCGAGGGGCCTTGGGGTGCCCGCGGGAAGTCGCGGGCACAGCCGCGCCCAAAAATAAGCGCCCGAAGGTCGTGGTGCCAAAACCCCCCAGTGGAAAAATGGCCAAAAAATGGGTGGGCTATAGCCTTGGTGGGGGGCGCGGGCGAAGTTCGTCCGCCGGACTCGGAATGGGGCGAGACATTGCGAGGGGCCTCGGGGTGCCCGCGGGAAGTCGCGGGCATAGCCGCACCCAAAAATAAGCACCCGAAGGTCGTGGTGCCAAAACCCCGCAGCGGAAAAATGGCCAAAAAACGGGTGGGCTATAGCCTTGGTGGGGGGCGCGGGCGAAGTTCGTCCGCCGGCCTCGGAATGGGGCGAAACTTTGCGAGGGGCCTCAGGGTCCCCGCGGGAAGTCGCGGGCAAAGCCGCACCCAAAAATAAGCACCCGAAGGTCGTGGTGCCAAAACCCCGCAGCGGAAAAATGGCCAAAAAACGGGTGGGCTATAGCCTTGGTGGGGGGCGCGGGCGAAGTTCGTCCGCCGGACTCGGAATGGGGCGAGACTTTGCGAGGTGCCTCGGGGAACCAAAAATAAGCCGCGGGCAAAGTTGCGCCCAAAAATAAGCACCCGAAGGTCGTGGTGCCAAAACCCCCCAGCGGAAAAATGGCCAAAAAACGGGTGGGCTATAGCCTTGGTGGGGGGCGCGGGCGAAGTTCGTCCGCCGGACTCGGAATGGGGCGAGACTTTGCGAGGGGCCTCAGGGTGCCCGCAGGAAGTCGCGGGCACAGCCGCGCCCAAAAATAAGCACCCGAAGGTCGTGGTGCCAAAACTCCCCAGCGGAAAAATGGCCAAAAAACGGGTGGGCTATAGCCTTGGTGGGGGGCGCGGGCGAAGTTCGTCCGCCGGACTCGGAATGGGGCAAGACTTTGCGAGGGGCCTCGGGGTGGCAAAAATAAGCCGCGGGCAAAGCCACGCCCGAAAATAAGCCCCCGAAGGTCGTGGTGCAAAAACCCCCCCGCGGAAAAATGGCCAAAAAACGGGTGGGCTATAGCCTTGGTGGGGGGCGCGGGCGAAGTTCGTCCGCTGGACTCGGAATGGGGCGAGACTTTGCGAGGGGCCTCGGGGTGCCCGCGGGAAGTCGCGGGCACAGCCGCACCCAAAAATAAGCACCCGAAGGCCGTGGTGCCAAACGCCCCAGCGGAAAAATGGCCAAAAAACGGGTGCGCTATAGCCTTGGTGGGGGGCGCGGGCGAAGTTCGTCCGCCGGACTCGGAATGGGGCGAGACTTTGCTAGGGGCCTCGGGGTCCCCGCGGGAAGTCGCGGGCACAGCCGCGCCCAAAAATAAGCACCCGAAGGTCGTGGTGCCAAAACCCCCCAGCGGAAAAATGGCCAAAAAACGGGTGGGCTATAGCCTTGGTGGGGGGCGCGGGCGAAGTTCGTCCGCCGGACTCGGAATGGGGCGAGACTTTGCGAGGGGCCTCGGGGTGCCCGCGGGAAGTCGCGGGCACAGCCGCGCCCAATAATAAGCGCCCGAAGGTCGTGGTGCCAAAACCCCCCAGCGGAAAAATGGCCAAAAAACGGGTGGGCTATAGCCTTGGTGGGGGGCGCGGGCGAAGTTCGTCCGCCGGACTCGGAATGGGGCGAGACTTTGCGAGGGGCATCGGGGTGCCCGCGGGAAGTCGCGGGCACAGCCGCACCCAAAAATTAGCGCCCAAAGGTCGTGGTGCCAAAACCCCCCAGCGGAAAAATGGCCAAAAAACGGGTGGGCTATAGCCTTGGTGGGGGGCGCGGGCGAAGTTCGTCCGCCGGACTCGGAATGGGGCGAGACTTTGCGAGGGGCCTCGGGGTGCCAAAAATAAGCCGCGGCCAAAGCCGCACCCAAAAATAAGCGCCCGAAGGTCGTGGTGCCAAAACCCCCCCGCGGAAAAATGGCCAAAAAACGGGTGGGCTATAGCCTTGGTGGGGGGCGCGGGCGAAGTTCGTCCGCCGGACTCGGAATGGGGCGAGACTTTGCGAGGGGCTCGGGTTGCCAAAAATAAGCCGCGGGCAAAGCCGTACCAAAAAATAAGCGCCCGAAGGTCGTGGTGCCAAAACCCCCCCGCGGAAAAATGGCCAAAAAACGGGTGGGCTATAGCCTTGGTGGGGGGCGCGGGCGAAGTTCGTCCGCCGGACTCGGAATGGGTCGAGACTTTGCGAGGGGCCTTGGGGTGCCCGCGGGAAGTCGCGGGCACAGCCGCGCCCAAAAATAAGCGCCCGAAGGTCGTGGTGCCAAAACCCCCCAGTGGAAAAATGGCCAAAAAAAGGGTGGGCTATAGCCTTGGTGGGGGGCGCGGGCGAAGTTCGTCCGCCGGACTCGGAATGGGGCGAGACATTGCGAGGGGCCTCGGGGTGCCCGCGGGAAGTCGCGGGCATAGCCGCACCCAAAAATAAGCACCCGAAGGTCGTGGTGCCAAAACCCCGCAGCGGAAAAATGGCCAAAAAACGGGTGGGCTATAGCCTTGGTGGGGGGCGCGGGCGAAGTTCGTCCGCCGGCCTCGGAATGGGGCGAGACTTTGCGAGGGGCCTCAGGGTCCCCGCGGGAAGTCGCGGGCAAAGCCGCACCCAAAAATAAGCACCCGAAGGTCGTGGTGCCAAAACCCCGCAGCGGAAAAATGGCCAAAAAACGGGTGGGCTATAGCCTTGGTGGGGGGCGCGGGCGAAGTTCGTCCGCCGGACTCGGAATGGGGCGAGACTTTGCGAGGGGCCTCGGGGTGCCAAAAATAAGCCGCGGGCAAAGCCGCACCCAAAAATAAGCGCCCGAAGGTCGTGGTGCCAAAACCCCCCCGCGGAAAAATGGCCAAAAACGGGTGGGCTATAGCCTTGGTGGGGGGCGCGGGCGAAGTTCGTCCGCCGGACTCGGAATGGGGCGAGACTTTGCGAGGGGCCTCGGGGTGCCAAAAATAAGCCGCGGGCAAAGCCGCACCCAAAAATAAGCACCCGAAGGTCGTGGTGCCAAAACCCCCCCGCGGAAAAATGGCCAAAAAACGGGTGGGCTATAGCCTTGGTGGGGGGCGCGGGCGAAGTTCGTCCGCCGGACTCGGAATGGGGCGAGACTTTGCGAGGGGCTCGGGTTGCCAAAAATAAGCCGCGGGCAAAGCCGCACCAAAAAATAAGCGCCCGAAGGTCGTGGTGCCAAAACCCCCCCGCGGAAAAATGGCCAAAAAACGGGTGGGCTATAGCCTTGGTGGGGGGCGCGGGCGAAGTTCGTCCGCCGGACTCGGAATGGGTCGAGACTTTGCGAGGGGCCTTGGGGTGCCCGCGGGAAGTCGCGGGCACAGCCGCGCCCAAAAATAAGCGCCCGAAGGTCGTGGTGCCAAAACCCCCCAGTGGAAAAATGGCCAAAAAATGGGTGGGCTATAGCCTTGGTGGGGGGCGCGGGCGAAGTTCGTCCGCCGGACTCGGAATGGGGCGAGACTTTGCGAGGGGCCTCGGGGTGCCCGCGGGAAGTCGCGGGCATAGCCGCACCCAAAAATAAGCACCCGAAGGTCGTGGTGCCAAAACCCCGCAGCGGAAAAATGGCCAAAAAACGGGTGGGCTATAGCCTTGGTGGGGGGCGCGGGCGAAGTTCGTCCGCCGGACTCGGAATGGGGCGAGACTTTGCGAGGGGCCTCGGGGAACCAAAAATAAGCCGCGGGCAAAGTTGCGCCCAAAAATAAGCGCCCGAAGGTCGTGGTGCCAAAACCCCCCAGCGGAAAAATGGCCAAAAAACGGGTGGGCTATAGCCTTGGTGGGGGGCGCGGGCGAAGTTCGTCCGCCGGACTCGGAATGGGGCGAGACTTTGCGAGGGGCCTCAGGGTGCCCGCAGGAAGTCGCGGGCACAGCCGCGCCCAAAAATAAGCACCCGAAGGTCGTGGTGCCAAAACTCCCCAGCGGAAAAATGGCCAAAAAACGGGTGGGCTATAGCCTTGGTGGGGGGCGCGGGCGAAGTTCGTCCGCCGGACTCGGAATGGGGCGAGACTTTGCGAGGGGCCTCGGGGTGGCAAAAATAAGCCGCGGGCAAAGCCACGCCCGAAAATAAGCCCCCGAAGGTCGTGGTGCAAAAACCCCCCCGCGGAAAAATGGCCAAAAAACGGGTGGGCTATAGCCTTGGTGGGGGGCGCGGGCGAAGTTCGTCCGCTGGACCCGGAATGGGGCGAGACTTTGCGAGGGGCCTCGGGGTGCCCGCGGGAAGTCGCGGGCACAGCCGCACCCAAAAATAAGCACCCGAAGGTCGTGGTGCCAAACGCCCCAGCGGAAAAATGGCCAAAAAACGGGTGCGCTATAGCCTTGGTGGGGGGCGCGGGCGAAGTTCGTCCGCCGGACTCGGAATGGGGCGAGACTTTGCGAGGGGCCTCAGGGTGCCCGCAGGAAGTCGCGGGCACAGCCGCGCCCAAAAATAAGCACCCGAAGGTCGTGGTGCCAAAACTCCCCAGCGGAAAAATGGCCAAAAAACGGGTGGGCTATAGCATTGGTGGGGGGCGCGGGCGAAGTTCGTCCGCCGGACTCGGAATGGGGCGAGACTTTGCGAGGGGCCTCGGGGTGCCAAAAATAAGCCGCGGGCAAAGCCGCGCCCAAAAATAATCGCCCGAAGGCCGTGGCGCCAAAACCCCCCAGCGGAAAAATGGCCAAAAAACGGGTGGGCTATAGCCTTGGTGGGGGGTGCGGGCGAAGTTCGTCCGCCGGACTCGGAATGGAGCGAGACTTTGCGAGGGGCCTCCGGGTGCCCGCGGGAAGTCGCGGGCATAGCCGCGCCCAAAAATAAGCGCCCGAAGGTCGTGGTGCCAAAACCCCCCCCGCGGAAAAATGGCCAAAAAACGGGTGGGCTATAGCCTTGGTGGTGGGCGCGGGCGAAGTTCGTACGCCGGACTCGGAATGGGGCGAGACTTTGCGAGGGGCCTCGGGGTGCCAAAAATAAGCCGCGGGCAAAGCCGCGCCCAAAAATAATCGCCCGAAGGTCGTGGTGCCAAAACCCCCCAGCGGAAAAATGGCCAAAAAACGGGTGGGCTATAGCCTTGGTGGGGGGCGCGGGGGAAGTTCGTCCGCCGGACTCGGAATGGGGCGAGACTTTGCGAGGGGCCTCGGGGTCCCCGCGGGAAGTCGCGGGCACAGCCGCGCCCAAAAATAAGCGCCCGAAGGTCGTGGTGCCAAAACCCCCCAGCGGAAAAATGGCCAAAAAACGGGTGGGCTATAGCCTTGGTGGGGGGCGCGGGCGAAGTTCGTCCGCCGGACTCGGAATGGGGCGAGACTTTGCGAGGGGCCTCAGGGTCCCCGTGGGAAGTCGCGGGCACAGCCGCGCCCAAAAATAAGCACCCGAAGGTCGTGGTGCCAAAACCCCCCAGCGGAAAAATGGCCAAAAAACGGGTGGGCTATAGCCTTGGTGGGGGGCGCGGGCGAAGTTCGTCCGCCGGACTCGGAATGGGGTGAGACTTTGCGAGGGGCCTCGGGGTGGCAAAAAGAAGCCGCGGGCAAAGCCGCGCCCAAAAATAATCACCCGAAGGTCGTGGTGCCAAAACCCCCAGCGGAAAAATGGCCAAAAAACGGGTGGGCTATAGCCTTGGTGGGGGGCGCGGGCGAAGTTCGTCCGCCGGACTCGGAATGGGGCGAGACTTTGCGAGGGGCATCGGGGTGCCCGCGGGAAGTCGCGGGCACGGCCGCACCCAAAAATAAGCGCCCGAAGGTCGTGGTGCCAAAACCCCCCAGCGGAAAAATGGCCAAAAAACAGGTGGGCTATAGCATTGGTGGGGGGCGCGGGCGAAGTTCGTCCGCCGGACTCGGAATGGGGCGAGACTTTGCGAGGGGCCTCGGGGTCCCAAAAATAAGCCGCGGGCAAGGCCGCGCCCAAAAATAATCACCCGAAGGTCGTGGTGCCAAAACCCCCAGCGGAAAAATGGCCAAAAAACGGGTGGGCTATAGCCTTGGTGGGGGGCGCGGGCGAAGTTCGTCCGCCGGACTCGGAATGGGGTGAGACTTTGCGAGGGGCATCGGGGTGCCCGCGGGAAGTTGCGGGCACGGCCGCACCCAAAAATAAGCGCCCGAAGGTCAAGGTGCCAAAACCCCCCAGCGGAAAAATGGCCAAAAAACGGGTCGGCTATAGCCTTGGTGGGGGGCGCGGGCGAAGTTCGTCCGCCGGACTCGGAATGGGGCGAGACTTTGCGAGGGGCATCGGGGTGCCCGCGGGAAGTTGCGGGCACGGCCGCACCCAAAAATAAGCGCCCGAAGGTCGTGGTGCCAAAACCCCCCAGCGGAAAAATGGCCAAAAAACGGGTGGGCTATAGCATTGGTGGGGGGCGCGGGCGAAGTTCGTCCGCCGGACTCGGAATGGGGCGAGACTTTGCGAGGGGCCTCGGGGTGCCAAAAATAAGCCGCGGGCAAAGCCGCTCCCAAAAATAATCGCCCGAAGGTCGTGGCGCCAAAACCCCCCAGCGGAAAAATGGCCAAAAAACGGGTGGGCTATAGCCTTGGTGGGGGGTGCGGGCGAAGTTCGTCCGCCGGACTCGGAATGGAGCGAGACTTTGCGAGGGGCCTCCGGGTGCCCGCGGGAAGTCGCGGGCATAGCCGCGCCCAAAAATAAGCGCCCGAAGGTCGTGGTGCCAAAACCCCCCAGCGGAAAAATGGCCAAAAAACGGGTGGGCTATAGCATTGGTGGGGGGCGCGGGCGAAGTTCGTCCGCCGGACTCGGAATGGGGCGAGACTTTGCGAGGGGCGTCGGGGTGCCAAAAATAAGCCGCGGGCAAAGCCGCGCCCAAAAATAATCGCCCGAAGGTCGTGGCGCCAAAACCCCCCAGCGGAAAAATGGCCAAAAAACGGGTGGGCTATAGCCTTGGTGGGGAGTGCGGGCGAAGTTCGTCCGCCGGACTCGGAATGGAGCGAGACTTTGCGAGGGGCCTCCGGGTGCCCGCGGGAAGTCGCGGGCATAGCCGCGCCCAAAAATAAGTGCCCGAAGGTCGTGGTGCCAAAACCCCCCAACAGAAAAATGGCCAAAAAACGGGTGGGCTATAGCCTTGGTGGGGGGCGCGGGCGAAGTTCGTCCGCCGGACTGGGAATGGGGCGAGACTTTGCGAGGGGCCTCGGGGTCCCAAAAATAAGCCGCGGGCAAGGCCGCGCCCAAAAATAATCACCCGAAGGTCGTGGTGCCAAACCCCCCAGCGGAAAAATGGCCAAAAAACGGGTGGGCTATAGCATTGGTGGGGGGCGCGGGCGAAGTTCGTCCGCCGGACTCGGAATGGGGCGAGACTTTGCGAGGGGCCTCGGGGTGCCAAAAATAAGCCGCGGGCAAAGCCGCGCCCAAAAATAATCGCCCGAAGGTCGTGGCGCCAAAACCCCCCAGCGGAAAAATGGCCAAAAAACGGGTGGGCTATAGCCTTGGTGGGGGGTGCGGGCGAAGTTCGTCCGCCGGACTCGGAATGGAGCGAGACTTTGCGAGGGGCCTCCGGGTGCCCGCGGGAAGTCGCGGGCATAGCCGCGCCCAAAAATAAGCGCCCGAAGGTCGTGGTGCCAAAACCCCCCAACGGAAAAATGGCCAAAAAACGGGTGGGCTATAGCCTTGGTGGGGGGCGCGGGCGAAGTTCGTCCGCCGGACTGGGAATGGGGCGAGACTTTGCGAGGGGCCTCGGGGTGCCAAAACTAAGCCGCGGGCAAAGCCGCACCCAAAAATAAGCGCCCGAAGGTCGTGGTGCCAAAACCCCCCCGCGGAAAAATGGCCAAAAAACGGGTGGGCTATAGC
The DNA here is from genome assembly GCA_034663535.1 of Citrus x limon. NCBI lineage: Eukaryota > Viridiplantae > Streptophyta > Magnoliopsida > Sapindales > Rutaceae > Citrus > Citrus x limon. The sequence goes on from CM067999.1 coordinate 30,866,957, forward strand.
CTCGGTGGGGGGCGCGGGCGAAGTACGTCCGCCGGACTCGGAATGGGGCGAGACTTTGCGAGGGGCGTCGGGGTGCCCACGGGAAGTCCAGGGCACAGCCTCGCCCAAAAATAAGCACCCGAAGGTCGTGGTGCCAAAACCCCCAAGCGCAAAAATGGCCAAAAAACGGGTGGGCTATAGCCTTGGTGGGGGGCGCGGGCGAAGTTCGTCCGCCGGACTCGGAATGGGGCGAGACTTTGCGAGGGGCCTCGGGGTGCCAAAAATAAGCGACGGGCAAAGCCGTGCCCAAAAATAAGCGCCCGAAGGTCGTGGTGCCCAAACCCCCCAGCGGAAAAATGGCCAAAAAACGGGTGGGCTATAGCCTTGGTGGGGGGCGCGGGCGAAGTTCGTCCGCCGGACTCGGAATGGGGCGAGACTATGCGAGGGGCCTCGGGGTGCCAATAATAAGCCGCGGGCAAAGCCGCACCCAAAAATAAGCGCCTGAAGGTCGTGGTGCCAAAACCCCCCAGCGGAAAAATGGCCAAAAAACGGGTGGGCTATAGCCTTGGTGGGGGGCGCGGGCGAAGTTCGTCCGCCGGACTGGGAATGGGGCTAGACTTTGCGAGGGGCCTCGGGGTGCCAAAAATAAGCCGCGGGCAAAGCCGCGCCCAAAAATAAGCACCCGAAGGTCGTGGTGCCAAAACCCCCAGCGGAAAAATGGCCAAAAAACAGGTGGGCTATAGCCTTGGTGGGGGGCGCGGGCGAAGTTCGTCCGCCGGACTCGGAATGGGGCGAGACTTTGCGAGGGGCCTCGGGGTGCCAAAAATAAGCCGTGGGCAAAGCCGCGCCCAAAAATAAGCGCCCGAAGGTCGTGGCGCCAAAACCCCCCAGCGGAAAAATGGCCAAAAAACGGGTGGGCTATAGCCTTGGTGGGGGGCGCGGGCGAAGTTCGTCCGCCGGACTCGGAATGGGGCGAGACTTTGCGAGGGGCATCGGGGTGCCCGCGGGAAGTCGCGGGCACAGCCGCACCCAAAAATAAGCGCCCGAAGGTCGTTGTGCCAAAACCCCCCAGCGGAAAAATGGCCAAAAAATGGTTGGGCTATAGCCTTGGTGGGGGGCGCGGGCGAAGTTCGTCCGCCGGACTCGGAATGGGGCAAGACTTTGCGAGGGGCCTCGGGGTGCCAAAAATAAGCCGCGGGCAAAGCCGCACCCAAAAATAAGCGCCCGAAGGTCGTGGTGCCAAAACCCCCCAGCGGAAAAATGGCCAAAAAACGGGTGCGCTATAGCCTTGGTGGGTGGCGCGGGCGAAGTTCGTCCGCCGGACTCGGAATGGGGCGAGACTTTGCGAGGGGCATCGGGGTGCCCGCGGGAAGTCGCGGGCACAGCCGCACCCAAAATTAAGCACCCGAAGGTAGTGGTGCCTAACCCCCCAGCGGAAAAATGGCCAAAAAACGGGTGCGCTATAGCCTTGGTGGGGGGCGCGGGCGAAGTTCGTCCGCCGGACTCGGAATGGGGCGAGACTTTGCGAGGGGCCTCGGGGTACCAAAAATAAGCTGCGGGCAAAGCCGCACCCAAAAATAATCGCCCGAAGGTCGTGGCGCCAAAACCCCCCAGCGGAAAAATGGCCAAAAAACGGGTGGGCTATAGCCTTGGTGGGGGGCGCGGGCGAAGTTCGTCCGCCGGACTCGGAATGGAGCGAGACTTTGCGAGGGGCCTCGGGGTGCCAAAAATAAGCCGTGGGCAAAGCCGCGCCCAAAAATAAGCACCCGAAGGTCGTGGTGCCAAAACCCCCCAGCGGAAAAATGGCCAAAAAACGGGTGGGCTATAGCCTTGGTGGGGGGCGCGGGCGAAGTTCGTCCGCCGGACTCGGAATGGGGCGAGACTTTGCGAGGGGCATCGGGGTGCCCGCGGGAAGTCGCGGGCACAGCCGCACCCAAAATTAAGCACCCGAAGGTCGTGGTGCCTAACCCCCCAGCGGAAAAATGGCCAAAAAACGGGTGCGCTATAGCCTTGGTGGGGGGCGCGGGCGAAGTTCGTCCGCCGGACTCGGAATGGGGCGAGACTTTGCGACGGGCCTCGGGGTACCAAAAATAAGCTGCGGGCAAAGCCGCACCCAAAAATAATCGCCCGAAGGTCGTGGCGCCAAAACCCCCCAGCGGAAAAATGGCCAAAAAACGGGTGGGCTATAGCCTTGGTGGGGGGCGCGGGCGAAGTTCGTCCGCCGGACTCGGAATGGAGCGAGACTTTGCGAGGGGCCTCCGGGTGCCCGCGGGAAGTCGCGGGCACAGCCGCGCCCAAAAATAAGCGCCCGAAGGTCGTGGTGCCAAAACCCCCCAACGGAAAAATGGCCAAAAAACGGGTGGGCTATAGCCTTGGTGGGGGGCGCGGGGGAAGTTCGTCCGCCGGACTCGGAATGGGGCGAGACTTTGCGAGGGGCCTCGGGGTGGCAAAAATAAGCCGCGGCCAAAGCCGTGGCCGAAAATAAGCGCCCGAAGGTCGTGGTGCCAAAACCCCCCCGCGGAAAAATGGCCAAAAAACGGGTGGGCTATAGCCTTGGTGGGGGGCGCGGGCGAACTTCGTCCGCTGGACTCGGAATGGGGCGAGACTTTGCGAGGGGCCTAGGGGTGCCCGCGGGAAGTTGCGGGCACAGGCGCACCCAAAAATAAGCACTCAAAGGTCGTGGTGCCTAACCCCCCAGCGGAAAAATGGCCAAAAAACGGGTGCGCTATAGCCTTGGTGGGTGGCGCGGGCGAAGTTCGTCTGCTGGACTCGGAATGGGGCGAGACTTTGCGAGGGGCCTCGGGGTACCAAAAATAAGCCGCGGGCAAAGCCGCACCCAAAAATAATCACCCGAAGGTCGTGGTGCCAAAACCCCCAGCGGAAAAATGGCAAAAAAACGGGTGGGCTATAGCCTTGGTGGGGGGCGGGGGCGAAGTTCGTCCGCCGGACTCGGAATGGGGCGAGACTTTGCGAGGGGCCTCGGGGTGCCAAAAATAAGCCGCGGGCAAAGCCGCACCCAAAAATAAGCGCCCGAAGGTCGTGGTGCCAAAACCTCCCCGCGGAAAAATGGCCAAAAAACGGGTGGGCTATAGCCTTGGTGGGGGGCGCGGGCGAAGTTCGTCCGCCGGACTCGGAATGGGGCGAGACTTTGCGAGGGGCCTCGGGGTGCCCGCGGGAAGTCGCGGGCACAGCCGCGCCCAAAAATAAGCACCCGAAGGTCGTGGTGCCATACCCCCCAGCGGAAAAATGGCCAAAAAACGGGTGGGCTATAGCCTTGGTGGGGGGCGCGGGCGAAGTTCGTCCGCCGGACTCGGAATGGGGCGAGACTTTGCGAGGGGCTTCGGGGTGCCAAAAATAAGCCGCGAGCAAAGCCGCGCCCAAAAATAAGCGCCCGAAGGTCGTGGTGCCAAAACCCCCCAGCAGAAAAATGGCCAAAAAACGGGTGGCCTATAGCCTTGGTGGGGGGCGCGGGCGAAGTTCGTCCGCCGGACTCGGAATGTGGCGAGACTTTGCGAGGGGCCTCGGGGTCCCCGCGGGAAGTCGCGGGCACAGCCGCGCCCAAAAATAAGCGCCCGAAGGTCGTGGTGCCAAAACCCCCCAGCGGAAAAATGGCCAAAAAATGGGTGGGCTATAGCCTTGGTGGGGGGCGCGGGCGAAGTTCGTCCGCCGGACTCGGAATGGGGCGAGACTTTGCGAGGGGCCTCGGGGTGCCAAAAATAAGCCGCGGGCAAAGCCGCGCCCAAAAATAAGCGCCCGAAGGTCGTGGTGCCAAAACCACCCAGCGGAAAAATGGCCAAAAAACGGGTGGGCTATAGCCTTGGTGGGGGGCGCGGGGGAAGTACGTCCGCCGGACTCGGAATGGGGCGAGACTTTGCGAGGGGCCTCGGGCTGCCCGCGGGAAGTCGCGGGCACAGCCGCACCCAAAAATAAGCACCCGAAGGTCGTGGTGCCAAACCCCCCAGCGGAAAAATGGCGAAAAAACGGGTGCGCTATAGCCTTGGTGGGGGGCGCGGGCGAAGTTCGTCCGCCGGACTCGGAATGGGGCTGGACTTTGCGAGGGGCCTCGGGGTGCCAAAAATAAGCCGCGGGCAAAGCCGCGCCCGAAGGTCGTGGTGCCAAAACCCCCCAGCGGAAAAATGGCCAAAAAACGGGTGGGCTATAGCCTTGGTGGGGGGCGCGGGCGAAGTTCGTCCGCCGGACTCGGAATGGAGCGAGACTTTGCGAGGGGCCTCTGGGTGCCCGCGGGAAGTCGCGGGCACAGCCGCGCCCAAAAATAAGCGCCCGAAGGTCGTGGTGCCAAAACCCCCCAACGGAAAAATGGCCAAAAAACGGGTGGGCTATAGCCTTGGTGGGGGGCGTGGGCGAAGTTCGTCCGCCGGACTCGGAATGGGGCGAGACTTTGCGAGGGGCCTCGGGGTGGCAAAAATAAGCCGCGGCCAAAGCCGCGCCCGAAAATAAGCGCCCGAAGGTCGTGGTGCCAAAACCCCCCCGCGGAAAAATGGCCAAAAAACGGGTGGGCTATAGCCTTGGTGGGGGGCGCGGGCGAACTTCGTCCGCTGGACTCGGAATGGGGCGAGACTTTGCGAGGGGCCTAGGGGTGCCCGCGGGAAGTCGCGGGCACAGCCGCACCCAAAAATAAGCACCCAAAGGTCGTGGTGCCTAACCCCCCAGCGGAAAAATGGCCAAAAAACGGGTGCGCTATAGCCTTGGTGGGTGGCGCGGGCGAAGTTCGTCTGCCAGACTCGGAATGCGGCGAGACTTTGCGAGGGGCCTCGGGGTACCAAAAATAAGCCGCGGGCAAAGCCGCGCCCAAAAATAATCACCCGAAGGTCGTGGTGCCAAAACCCCCAGCGGAAAAATGGCAAAAAAACGGGTGGGCTATAGCCTTGGTGGGGGGCGCGGGCGAAGTTCGTCCGCCGGACTCGTAATGGGGCGAGACTTTGCGAGGGGCCTCGGGGTCCCCGCGGGAAGTCGCGGGCACAGCCGCGCCCAAAAATAAGCGCCCGAAGGTCGTGGTGCCAAAACCCCCCAGCGGAAAAATGGCCAAAAAATGGGTGGGCTATAGCCTTGGTGGGGGGCGCGGGCGAAGTTCGTCCGCCGGGCTCGGAATGGGGCGAGACTTTGCGAGGGGCATCGGGGTGCCAAAAATAAGCCGCGGGCAAAGCCGCACCCAAAAATAAGCGCCCGAAGGTCGTGGTGCCAAAACCTCCCCGCGGAAAAATGGCCAAAAAACGGGTGGGCTATAGCCTTGGTGGGGGGCGCGGGCGAAGTTCGTCCGCCGGACTCGGAATGGGGCGAGACTTTTCGAGGGGCCTCGGGGTGCCCGCGGGAAGTCGCGGGCACAGCCGCACCCAAAAATAAGCACCCGAAGGTCGTGGTGCCATACCCCCCAGCGGAAAAATGGCCAAAAAACGGGTGGGCTATAGCCTTGGTGGGGGGCGCGGGCGAAGTTCGTCCGCCGGACTCGGAATGGGGCGAGACTTTGCGAGGGGCTTCGGGGTGCCAAAAATAAGCCGCGAGCAAAGCCGCGCCCAAAAATAAGCGCCCGAAGGTCGTGGTGCCAAAACCCCCCAGCAGAAAAATGGCCAAAAAACGGGTGGCCTATAGCCTTGGTGGGGGGCGCGGGCGAAGTTCGTCCGCCGGACTCGGAATGCGGCGAGACTTTGCGAGGGGCCTCGGGGTCCCCGCGGGAAGTCGCGGGCACAGCCGCGCCCAAAAATAAGCGCCCGAAGGTCGTGGTGCCAAAACCCCCCAGCGGAAAAATGGCCAAAAAATGGGTGGGCTATAGCCTTGGTGGGGGGCGCGGGCGAAGTTCGTCCGCCGGACTCGGAATGGGGCGAGACTTTGCGAGGGGCCTCGGGGTGCCAAAAATAAGCCGCGGGCAAAGCCGCGCCCAAAAATAAGCGCCCGAAGGTCGTGGTGCCAAAACCACCCAGCGGAAAAATGGCCAAAAAACGGGTGGGCTATAGCCTTGGTGGGGGGCGCGGGGGAAGTACGTCCGCCGGACTCGGAATGGGGCGAGACTTTGCGAGGGGCCTCGGGCTGCCCGCGGGAAGTCGCGGGCACAGCCGCACCCAAAAATAAGCACCCGAAGGTCGTGGTGCCAAACCCCCCAGCGGAAAAATGGCGAAAAAACGGGTGCGCTATAGCCTTGGTGGGGGGCGCGGGCGAAGTTCGTCCGCCGGACTCGGAATGGGGCTAGACTTTGCGAGGGGCCTCGGGGTGCCAAAAATAAGCCGCGGGCAAAGCCGCGCCCAAAAATAAGCGCCCGAAGGTCGTGGTGCCAAAACCCCCCAGCGGAAAAATGGCCAAAAAACGGGTGGGCTATAGCCTTGGTGGGGGGCGCGGGCGAAGTTCGTCCGCCGGACTCGGCATGGGGCGAGACTTTGCGAGGGGCCTCGGGGTGCCCGCGGGAAGTCACGGGCACAGCCGTGCCCAAAAATAATCGCCCGAAGGTCGTGGGGCCAAAACCCCCCAGCGGAAAAATGGCCAAAAAACGGGTGGGCTATAGCCTTGGTGGGGGGCGCGGGCGAAGTTCGTCCGCCGGACTCGGAATGGGGCGAGACTTTGCGAGGGACCTCCGGGTGCCCGCGGGAAGTCGCGGGCACAGCCGCACCCAAAAATAAGCGCCCGAAGGTCGTCGTGCCAAAACCACCCAGCGGAAAAATGGCCAAAAAACGGGTGGGATATAGCCTTGGTGGGGGGCGCGGGCGAAGTTCGTCCGCCGGACTAGCAATGGGGCGAGACTTTGCGAGGGGCCTCGGGGTGCCAAAAATAAGCCGCGGGCAAAGCCGCGCCCAAAAATAAGAGCCCGAAGGTCGTGGTGCCAAAACCCCCCAGCAGAAATATGGCCAAAAAACGGGTGGGCTATAGCCTTGGTGGGGGGCGCGGGCGAAGTTCGTCCGCCGGACTCGGAATGGGGCGAGACTTTGCGAGGGGCCTCGGGGTGCCAAGAATAAGACGCGGGCAAAGCCGCGCCCAAAAATAAGTGCCCGAAGGTCGTGGTGCCAAAACCCCCCAGCGGAAAAATGGCCAAAAAACAGGTGGGCTATAGCCTTGGCGGGGGGCGCGGGCGAAGTTCGTCCGCCGGACTCGGAATGGGGCGAGACATTGCGAGGGGCCTCGGGGTGCCAAAAATAAGCCGCGGGCAAAGCCGCGCCCAAAAATAATCGCCCGAAGGTCGTGGCGCCAAAACCCCCCAGCGGAAAAATGGCCAAAAAACGGTGGGCTATAGCCATGGTGGGGGGCGCGGGCGAAGTTCTTCCGCCGGACTCGGAATGGAGCGAGACTTTGCGAGGGGCCTCGAGGTACCCGCGGGAAGTCGCGGGCACAGCCGCGCCCAAAAATAAGCGCCCGAGGGTCGTGGTGCCAAAACCCCCCAGCGGAAAAATGGCCAAAAAACGGGTGGGCTATAGCCTTGGTGGGGGGCGCGGGCGAAGTTCGTCCGCCGGATTCGGAATGGGGCGAGACTTTGCGAGGGGCCTTGGGGTGCCAAAAATAAGCCGCGGGCAAAGCCGCGCCCAAAAATAAGCGCCCGAAGGTCGTGGTGCCAAAACCCCCCAGCGGAAAAATAGCCAAAAAACGGGTGGGCTATAGCCTTGGTTGGGGGCACGGGCGAAGTTCGTCCGCCGGACTCGGAATGGGGCGAGACTTTGCGAGGGGCCTCGGGGCGCCAAAAATAAGCCGCAGGCAAAGCCGCACCCAAAAATAAGCGCCCGAAGGTCGTGGTGCCAAAACCCCCCAGCGGAAAAATGGCCAAAAAACGGGTGGGCTATAGCCTTGGTGGGGGGCGCGGGCGAAGTTCGTCCGCCGGACTCGGCATGGGGCGAGACTTTGCGAGGGGCCTTGGGGTGCCCGCGGGAAGTCGCGGGCACAGCCGCGCCCAAAAATAAGCGCCCGATGGTCGTGGTGCCAAAACCCCCCAGCGGAAAAATGGCCAAAAAACGGGTGGGCTATAGCCTTGGTGGGGGGCGCGGGCGAAGTTCGTCCGCCGGACTCGGCATGGGGCGAGACTTTGCGAGGGGCCTCGGGGTGCCCGCGGGAAGTCACGGGCACAGCCGCGCCCAAAAATAAGCGCCCGAAGGTCGTCGTGCCAAAACCCCCCAGCGGAAAAATGGCCAAAAAACGGGTGGGCTATAGCCTTGGTGGGGGTCGCGGGCGAAGTTCGTCCGCCGGACTCGGAATGGGGCGAGACTTTGCGTGGGGCGTCAGGGTGCCCGCGGTAAGTCGCGGGCACAGCCTCGCCCAAAAATAAGCACCCGAAGGTCGTGGTGCCAAAACCCCCAAGCGGAAAAATGGCCAAAAAACGGGTGGGCTATAGCCTTGGTGGGGGGCGCGGGCGAAGTTCGTCCGCCGGACTCGGAATGCGGCGAGACTTTGCGAGGGGCCTCGGGGTGCCAAAAATAAGACGCGGACAAAGCCGCCCCCAAAAATAAGCGCCCGAAGGTCGTGGTGCCAAAACCCCCCAGCGGAAAAATGGCCAAAAAACGGGTGGGCTATAGCCTAGGTGGGGGGCGCGGGCGAAGTTCGTCTGCCGGACTCGGAATGGCGCGAGACTTTGCGAGGGGCCTCGGGGTGCCAAAAATAAGCCGCGGGCAAAGCCGCACCCAAAAATAAGCGCCCGAAGGTCGTGGTGCCAAAACCCCCCAGCGGAAAAATGGCCAAAAAACGGGTGGGCAATAGCCTTGGTGAGGGGAGCGGGCGAAGTTCGTCCGCCGGACTCGGAATGGCCGAGACTTTGCGAGGGGCCTCGGGGTGCCCGCGGGAAGTCGCGGGCCCGCGCCCAAAAATAAGTGCCCGAAGGTCGTGCTGCCAAAACCCCCCAGCGGAAAAATGCCCAAAAAACAGGTGGGCTATAGCCTTGGTGGGGGGCGCGGGCGAAGTTCGTCCGCCGGACTCGGAATGGGGCGAGACTTTGCGAGGGGCCTCCGGGTGCCAAAAATAAGACGCGGGCAAAGCCGCGCCCAAAAATAAGCGCCCGAAGGTCGTGGTGCCAAAACCCCCCATCGGAAAAATGGCCAAAAAACGGGTGGGCTATAGCCTAGGTGGGGGGCGCGGGCGAAGTTCGTCCGCCGGACTCGGAATGGCGCGAGACTTTGCGAGGGGCCTCGGGGTGCCAAAAATAAGCCGCGGGCAAAGCCGCGCCCAAAAATAAGCGCCCGAAGGTCGTGGTATCAAAACCCCCCAGCGGAAAAATGGCCAAAAAACGGGTGGGCTATAGCCTTGGTGGGGGGCGCGGGCGAACTTTGTCCGCCGGACTCGGAATGGGGCGAGACTTTGCAAGGGGCCACGAGGTACCCGCGGGAAGTCACGGGCACAGCCGCGCCCAAAAATAAGCGCCCGAGGGTCGTGGTGCCAAAACCCCCCAGCGGAAAAATGGCCAAAAAATGGGTGGGCTATAGCCTTGGTGGGGGGCGCGGGCGAAGTTCGTCCGCCGGATTTGGAATGGGGCGACACTTTGCGAGGGGCCTCGGGTTGCCAAAAATAAGCCGCGGGCAGAGCCGCGCCCAAAAATAAGCGCCCGAAGGTCGTGGTGCCAAAACCCCCCAGCGGAAAAATGGCCAAAAAACGGGTGGGCTATAGCCTTGGTTGGGGGCGCGGGCGAAGTTCGTCCGCCGGACTCGGAATGGGGCGAGACGTTGCGAGGGGCGTCGGGGTGCCCGCGGGAAGTCGCGGGCACAGCCTTGCCCAAAAATAAGCACCCGAAGGTCGTGGTACCAAAACCCCCAAGCGGAAAAATGGCCAAAAAACGAGTGGGCTATAGCCTTGGTGGGGGGCGCGGGCGAAGTTCGTCCGCCGGACTCGGAATGGGGCGAGACTTTGTGAGGGGCCTCGGGGTGCCCGCGGGAAGTCGCAGGCACAGCCGCGCCCAAAAATAAGCGCCCGAAGGTCGTGGTGCCAAAACCCCCCAGCGGAAAAATGGCCAAAAAACAGGTGGGCTATAGCCTTGGTGGGGGGCGCGGGCGAAGTTCGTCCGCCGGACTCGGAATGCGGCGAGACTTTGCGAGGGGCCTCGGGGTGCCAAAAATAAGACGCGGACAAAGCCGCGCCCAAAAATAAGCGCCCGAAGGTCGTGGTGCCAAAACCCCCCAGCGGAAAAATGGCCAAAAAACGGGTGGGCTATAGCCTAGGTGGGGGGCGCGGGCGAAGTTCGTCTGCCGGACTCGGAATGGCGCGAGACTTTGCGAGGGGCCTCGGGGTGCCAAAAATAAGCCGCGGGCAAAGCCGCGCCCAAAAATAAGTGCCCGAAGGTCGTGGTGCCAAAACCCCCCAGCGGAAAAATGGCCAAAAAACGGGTGGGCTATAGCCTTGGTGGGGGGCGCGGGCAAACTTTGTCCGCCGGACTCGGAATGGGGCGAGACTTTGCAAGGGGCCTCGAGGTACCCGCGGGAAGTCGCGGGCACAGCCGCGCCCAAAAATAAGCGCCCGAGGGTCGTGGTGCCAAAACCCCCCAGCGGAAAAATGGCCAAAAAACGGGTGGGCTATAGCCTTGGTGGGGGGCGCGGGCGAAGTTCGTCCGCCGGATTTGGAATGGGGCGACACTTTGCGAGGGGCCTCGGGTTGCCAAAAATAAGCCGCGGGCAGAGCCGCGCCCAAAAATAAGCGCCCGAAGGTCGTGGTGCCAAAACCCCCCAGCGGAAAAATGGCCAAAAAACGGGTGGGCTATAGCCTTGGTTGGGGGCGCGGGCGAAGTTCGTCCGCCGGACTCGGAATGGGGCGAGACTTTGCGAGGGGCGTCGGGGTGCCCGCGGGAAGTCGCGGGCTCAGCCTTGCCAAAAAATAAGCACCCGAAGGTCGTGGTACCAAAACCCCCAAGCGGAAAAATGGCCAAAAAACGAGTGGGCTATAGCCTTGGTGGGGGGCGCGGGCGAAGTTCGTCCGCCGGACTCGGAATGGGGCGAGACTTTGTGAGGGGCCTCGGGGTGCCCGCGGGAAGTCGCAGGCACAGCCGCGCCCAAAAATAAGCGCCCGAAGGTCGTGGTGCCAAAACCCCCCAGCGGAAAAATGGCCAAAAAACGGGTGGGCTATAGCCTTGGTGGGGGGCGCGGGCAAACTTTGTCCGCCGGACTCGGAATGGGGCGAGACTTTGCAAGGGGCCTCGAGGTACCCGCGGGAAGTCGCGGGCACAGCCGCGCCCAAAAATAAGCGCCCGAGGGTCGTGGTGCCAAAACCCCCCAGCGGAAAAATGGCCAAAAAACGGGTGGGCTATAGCCTTGGTGGGGGGCGCGGGCGAAGTTCGTCCGCCGGATTTGGAATGGGGCGACACTTTGCGAGAGGCCTCGGGGTGCCAAAAATAAGCCGCGGGCAAAGCCGCGCCCAAAAATAAGCGCCCGAAGGTCGTGGTGCCAAAACCCCCCAGCGGAAAAATGGCCAAAAAACGGGTGGGCAATAGCCTTGGTGAGGGGAGCGGGCGAAGTTCGTCCGCCGGTCTCGGAATGGGGCGAGACTTTGCGAGGGGCCTCGGGGTGCCCGCGGGAAGTCGCGGGCACAGCCGTGCCCAAAAATAAGTGCCCGAAGGTCGTGGTGCCAAAACCCCCCAGCGGAAAAATGGCCAAAAAACGGGTGGGCTATAGCCTTGGTGGGGTGCGCGGGCGAAGTTCGTCCGCCGGACTCGGAATGGGGCGAGGCTTTGCGAGGGGCCTCGGGTTGCCAAAAATAAGCCGCGGGCAAAGCCGCGCCCAAAAATAAGCGCCCGAAGGTCGTGGTGCCAAAACCCCCCAGCGGAAAAATGGCCAAAAAACGGGTGGGCTATAGCCTTGGTGGGGGGCGCGGGCGAAGTTTGTCCGCCGGACTCGGAATGGGGCGAGACTTTGCGAGGGGCCTCGGGGTGCCCGCAGGAAGTCGCAGGCACAGCCGCGCCCAAAAATAAGCGCCCGAAGGCCGTGGTGCCAAAACCCCCCAGCGGAAAAATGGCCAAAAAACGGGTGGGCTATAGCCTTGGTGGGGGGCGCGGGCGAAGTTCGTCCGCGGGATTCGGAATGGGGCGAGACTTTGCGAGGGGCCTCGGGGTGCGAAAAATAAGACGCGGGCAAAGCCGCGCCCAAAAATAAGCGCCCGAAGGTCGTGGTGCCAAAACCCCCCAGCGGAAAAATGGCCAAAAAACGGGTGGGCTATAGCCTTGGTGGGGGGCGCGGGCGAAGTTCGTCCGCCGGACTCGGAATGGGGCGAGACTTTGCGAGGGGCCTCGGGGCGCCAAAAATAAGCCGCAGGCAAAGCCGTACCCAAAAATAAGCGCCCGAAGGTCGTGGTGCCAAAACCCCCCAGCGGAAAAATGGCCAAAAAACGGGTGGGCAATAGCCTTGGTGAGTACTGCGGGCGAAGTTCGTCCGCCGGACTCGGAATGGGCGAGACTTTGCGAGGGGCCTCGGGGTGCCAGCGGGAAGTCGCGGGCACAGCCGCGCCCAAAAATAAGTGCCCGAAGGTCGTGCTGCCAAAACCCCCCAGCGGAAAAATGGCCAAAAAACGGGTGGGCTATAGCCTTGGTGGGAGGTGCGGGCGAAGTTCGTCTGCCGGACTCGGAATGGGGCGAGACTTTGCGAGGGGCCTCGGGGTGCCAAAAATACGCCGCGGGCAAAGCCGCGCCCAAAAATAAGAGCCCGAAGGTCGTGGTGCCAAAACCCCCCAGCGGAAAAATGGCCAAAAAACGGGTGGGCTATAGCCTTGGTGAGGGGCGCGGGCGAAGTTTGTCCGCCGGACTCGGAATGGGGCGAGACTTTGCGAGGGGCCTCGGGGCGCCAAAAATAAGCCGCAGGCAAAGCCGCACCCAAAAATAAGCGCCCGAAGGTCGTGGTGCCAAAACCCCCCAGCGGAAAAATGGCCAAAAAACGGGTGGGCAATAGCCTTGGTGAGTACTGCGGGCGAAGTTCGTCCGCCGGACTCGGAATGGGCGAGACTTTGCGAGGGGCCTCGGGGTGCCAGCGGGAAGTCGCGGGCACAGCCGCGCCCAAAAATAAGTGCCCGAAGGTCGTGCTGCCAAAACCCCCCAGCGGAAAAATGGCCAAAAAACGGGTGGGCTATAGCCTTGGTGGGGGGTGCGGGCGAAGTTCGTCTGCCGGACTCGGAATGGGGCGAGACTTTGCGAGGGGCCTCGGGGTGCCAAAAATACGCCGCGGGCAAAGCCGCGCCCAAAAATAAGAGCCCGAAGGTCGTGGTGCCAAAACCCCCCAGCGGAAAAATGGCCAAAAAACGGGTGGGCTATAGCCTTGGTGGGGGGCGCGGGCGAAGTTCGTCCGCGGGATTCGGAATGGGGCGAGACTTTGCGAGGGGCCTCGGGGTGCCAAAAATAAGACGCGGGCAAAGCCGCGCCCAAAAATAAGCGCCCGAAGGTCGTGGTGCCAAAACCCCCCAGCGGAAAAATGGCCAAAAAACGGGTGGGCTATAGCCTTGGTGGGGGGCGCGGGCGAAGTTCGTCCGCCGGACTCGGAATGGGGCGAGACTTTGCGAGGGGCCTCGGGGCGCCAAAAATAAGCCGCAGGCAAAGCCGCACCCAAAAATAAGCGCCCGAAGGTCGTGGTGCCAAAACCCCCCAGCGGAAAAATGGCCAAAAAACGGGTGGGCAATAGCCTTGGTGAGTACTGCGGGCGAAGTTCGTCCGCCGGACTCGGAATGGGCGAGACTTTGCGAGGGGCCTCGGGGTGCCAGCGGGAAGTCGCGGGCACAGCCGCGCCCAAAAATAAGTGCCCGAAGGTCGTGCTGCCAAAACCCCCCAGCGGAAAAATGGCCAAAAAACGGGTGGGCTATAGCCTTGGTGGGGGGTGCGGGCGAAGTTCGTCTGCCGGACTCGGAATGGGGCGAGACTTTGCGAGGGGCCTCGGGGTGCCAAAAATACGCCGCGGGCAAAGCCGCGCCCAAAAATAAGAGCCCGAAGGACGTGGTGCCAAAACCCCCCAGCGGAAAAATGGCCAAAAAACGGGTGGGCTATAGCCTTGGTGGGGGGCGCGGGCGAAGTTCGTCCGCCGGATTTGGAATGGGGCGACACTTTGTGAGAGGCCTCGGGGTGCCAAAAATAAGCCGCGGGCAAAGCCGCGCCCAAAAATAAGCGCCCGAAGGTCGTGGTGCCAAAACCCCCAGCGGGAAAATGGCCAAAAAACGGGGTGCGCAATAGCCTTGGTGAGGGGAGCGGGCGAAGTTCGTCCGCCGGACTCGGAATGGGGCTAGACTTTGCGAGGGGCCTCGGAGTGCCCGCGGGAAGTCGCGGGCACAGCCGTGCCCAAAAATAAGTGCCCGAAGGTCGTGGTGCCAAAACCCCCCAGCGGAAAAATGGCCAAAAAACGGGTGGGCTATAGCCTTGTTGGGGGGCGCGGGCGAAGTTCGTCCGCCGGACTCGGAATGGGGCGAGACTTTGCGAGGGGCGTCGGGGTGCCCGCGGGAAGTCGCGGGCACAGCCTCGCCCAAAAAGAAGCGCCCGAAGGTCGTGGTGCCAAAACCCCCCAGCGGAAAAATGGCCAAAAAACGGGTGCGCAATAGCCTTGGTGAGGGGAGCGGGCGAAGTTCGTCCGCCGGACTCGGAATGGGGCGAGACTTTGCGAGGGGCCTCGGGGTGCCCGCGGGAAGTCGCGGGCACAGCCGTGCCCAAAAATAAGTGCCCGAAGGTCGTGGTGCCAAAACCCCCCAGCGGAAAAATGGCCAAAAAACGGGTGGGCTATAGCCTTGGTGGGGGGCGCGGGCGAAGTTCGTCCGCCGGACTCGGAATGGGGCGAGACTTTGCGAGGGGCCTCGGGGTGCCAAAAATACGCCGCGGGCAAAGCCGCGCCCAAAAATAAGCGCCCGAAGGTCGTGGTGCCAAAACCCCCCAGCGGAAAAATGGCCAAAAAACGGGTGGGCTATAGCCTTGGTGGGGGGCGCGGGCGAAGTTCGTCCGCCGGACTCGGAATGGGGCGAGACTTTGCGAGGGGCCTCGGGGTGCCAAAAATAAGCCGCGGGCAAAGCCGCGCCCAAAAATAAGTGCCTGAAGGGCGTGGTGCCAAAACCCCCCAGCGGAAAAATGGCCAAAAAACGGGTGGGCTATAGCCTTGGTGGGGTGCGCGGGCGAAGTTCGTCCGCCGGACTCGGAATGGGGCGAGACTTTGCGAGGGGCCTCGGGTTGCCAAAAATAAGCCGCGGGCAAAGCCGCGCCCGAAGTTCGTGGTGCCAAAACCCCCCAGCGGAAAAATGGCCAAAAAACGGGTGGGCTATAGCCTTGGTGGGGGGCGCGGGCGAAGTTCGTCCGCCGGACTCGGAATGGGGCGAGACTTTGTGAGGGGCGTCGGGGTGTCCGCGGGAAGTCGCGGGCACAGCCTCGCCCAAAAATAAGCACCCGAAGGGCGTGGTGCCAAACCCCCCAGCGGAAAAATGGCCAAAAAACGGGTGGGCTATAGCCTTGGTGGGGTGCGCGGGCGAAGTTCGTCCGCCGGACTCGGAATGGGGCGAGACTTTGCGAGGGGCCTCGGGTTGCCAAAAATAAGCCGCGGGCAAAGCCGCGCCCGAAGGTCGTGGTGCCAAAACCCCCCAGCGGAAAAATGGCCAAAAAACGGGTGGGCTATAGCCTTGGTGGGGGGCGCGGGCGAAGTTTGTCCGCCGGACTCGGAATGGGGCGAGACTTTGCGAGGGGCCTCGAGGTACCCGCGGGAAGTCACGGGCTCAGCCGCGCCCAAAAATAAGCGCCCGAGGGTCGTGGTGCCAAAACCCCCCAGCGGAAAAATGGCCAAAAAACGGGTGGGCTATAGCCTTGTTGGGGGGCGCGGGCGAAGTTCGTCCGCCGGATTCGGAATGGGGCGAGACTTTGCGAGGGGCCTCGGGGTGCCAAAAATAAGCCGCGGGCAAAGCCGCGCCCAAAAATAAGCGCCCAAAGGTCGTGGTGCCAAAACCCCCCCGCGGAAAAATGGCCAAAAAACGGGTGGGCTATAGCCTTGGTGGGGGGCGCGGGCGAAGTTCGTCCGCCGGACTCGGAATGGGGCGAGACTTTGCGAGGGGCCTCGGGGTGCCCGCGGGAAGTCTCGGGCAAAGCCGCGCCCAAAAATAAGCGCCCGAAGGTCGTGGTGCCAAAACCCCCCAGCGGAAAAATGGCCAAAAAACGGGTGGGCTATAGCCTTGGTGGGGGGCGCGCGCGAAGTTCGTCCGCCGGACTCGGAGTGGGGCGAGACTTTGCGAGGGGCCTCGGGGTGCCCGCGGGAAGTCGCGGGCACAGCCGCGCCCAAAAATAAGCACCCGAAGGTCGTGGTGCCAAAACCCCCCAGCGGAAAAATGGCCAAAAAACGGGTGGGCTATAGCCTTGGTGGGGGGCGCGGGCGAAGTTCGTCCGCCGGACTCGGAATGGGGCGAGACTTTGTGAGGGACCTCGGGGTGCCAAAAATAAGCCGCGGGCAAAGCCGCGCCCAAAAATAAGCGCCCGAAGCTCGTGGTGCCAAAACCCCCCAGCGGAAAAATGGCCAAAAAACGGGTGGGATATAGCCTGGGTGGGGGGCGCGGGCGAAGTTCGTCCGCCGGACTCGGAATGGGGCGAGACTTTGCGAGGGGCCTCGGGGCGCCAAAAATAAGCCGTGGGCAAAGCCGCTCCCAAAAATAAGCGCCCGAAGGTCGTGGTGCCAAAACCCCCCAGCGGAAAAATGGCCAAAAAACGGGTGGGCTATAGCCTTGGTGGGGGGCGCGGGCGAAGTTCGTCCGCCGGACTCGGAATGGGCCGAGACTTTGCGAGGGGCCTCGGGGTGCCAAAAATAAGCCGCGGGCAAAGCCGCGCCCAAAAATAAGTGCCTGAAGGGCGTGGTGCCAAAACCCCCCAGCGGAAAAATGGCCAAAAAACGGGTGGGCTATAGCCTTGGTGGGGTGCGCGGGCGAAGTTCGTCCGCCGGACTCGGAATGGGGCGAGACTTTGCGAGGGGCCTCGGGTTGCCAAAAATAAGCCGCGGGCAAAGCCGCGCCCGAAGTTCGTGGTGCCAAAACCCCCCAGCGGAAAAATGGCCAAAAAACGGGTGGGCTATAGCCTTGGTGGGGGGCGCGGGCGAAGTTCGTCCGCCGGACTCGGAATGGGGCGAGACTTTGTGAGGGGCGTCGGGGTGTCCGAGGGAAGTCGCGGGCACAGCCTCGCCCAAAAATAAGCACCCGAAGGGCGTGGTGCCAAAACCCCCCAGCGGAAAAATGGCCAAAAAACGGGTGGGCTATAGCCTTGGTGGGGTGCGCGGGCGAAGTTCGTCCGCCGGACTCGGAATGGGGCGAGACTTTGCGAGGGGCCTCGGGTTGCCAAAAATAAGCCGCGGGCAAAGCCGCGCCCGAAGGTCGTGGTGCCAAAACCCCCCAGCGGAAAAATGGCCAAAAAACGGGTGGGCTATAGCCTTGGTGGGGGGCGCGGGCGAAGTTTGTCCGCCGGACTCGGAATGGGGCGAGACTTTGCGAGGGGCCTCGAGGTACCCGCGGGAAGTCGCGGGCTCAGCCGCGCCCAAAAATAAGCGCCCGAGGGTCGTGGTGCCAAAACCCCCCAGCGGAAAAATGGCCAAAAAACGGGTGGGCTATAGCCTTGTTGGGGGGCGCGGGCGAAGTTCGTCCGCCGGATTCGGAATGGGGCGAGACTTTGCGAGGGGCCTCGGGGTGCCAAAAATAAGCCGCGGGCAAAGCCGCGCCCAAAAATAAGCGCCCAAAGGTCGTGGTGCCAAAACCCCCCCGCGGAAAAATGGCCAAAAAACGGGTGGGCTATAGCCTTGGTGGGGGGCGCGGGCGAAGTTCGTCCGCCGGACTCGGAATGGGGCGAGACTTTGCGAGGGGCCTCGGAGTGCCCGCGGGAAGTCTCGGGCAAAGCCGCGCCCAAAAATAAGCGCCCGAAGGTCGTGGTGCCAAAACCCCCCAGCGGAAAAATGGCCAAAAAACGGGTGGGCTATAGCCTTGGTGGGGGGCGCGCGCGAAGTTCGTCCGCCGGACTCGGAGTGGGGCGAGACTTTGCGAGGGGCCTCGGGGTGCCCGCGGGAAGTCGCGGGCACAGCCGCGCCCAAAAATAAGCACCCGAAGGTCGTGGTGCCAAAACCCCCCAGCGGAAAAATGGCCAAAAAACGGGTGGGCTATAGCCTTGGTGGGGGGCGCGGGCGAAGTTCGTCCGCCGGACTCGGAATGGGGCGAGACTTTGTGAGGGACCTCGGGGTGCCAAAAATAAGCCGCGGGCAAAGCCGCGCCCAAAAATAAGCGCCCGAAGCTCGTGGTGCCAAAACCCCCCAGCGGAAAAATGGCCAAAAAACGGGTGGGATATAGCCTGGGTGGGGGGCGCGGGCGAAGTTCGTCCGCCGGACTCGGAATGGGGCGAGACTTTGCGAGGGGCCTCGGGGCGCCAAAAATAAGCCGTGGGCAAAGCCGCTCCCAAAAATAAGCGCCCGAAGGTCGTGGTGCCAAAACCCCCCAGCGGAAAAATGGCCAAAAAACGGGTGGGCTATAGCCTTGGTGGGGGGCGCGGGCGAAGTTCGTCCGCCGGACTCGGAATGGGGCGAGACTTTGCGAGGGGCCTCGAGGTACCCGCGGGAAGTCGCGGGCTCAGCCGCGCCCAAAAATAAGCGCCCGAGGGTCGTGGTGCCAAAACCCCCCAGCGGAAAAATGGCCAAAAAACGGGTGGGCTATAGCCTTGTTGGGGGGCGCGGGCGAAGTTCGTCCGCCGGATTCGGAATGGGGCGAGACTTTGCGAGGGGCCTCGGGGTGCCAAAAATAAGCCGCGGGCAAAGCCGCGCCCAAAAATAAGCGCCCAAAGGTCGTGGTGCCAAAACCCCCCGGCGGAAAAATGGCCAAAAAACGGGTGGGCTATAGCCTTGGTGGGGGGCGTGGGCGAAGTTCGTCCGCCGGACTCGGAATGGGGCGAGACTTTGCGAGGGGCCTCGGGGTGCCCGCGGGAAGTCTCGGGCAAAGCCGCGCCCAAAAATAAGCGCCCGAAGGTCGTGGTGCCAAAACCCCCCAGCGGAAAAATGGCCAAAAAACGGGTGGGCTATAGCCTTGGTGGGGGGCGCGCGCGAAGTTCGTCCGCCGGACTCGGAGTGGGGCGAGACTTTGCGAGGGGCCTCGGGGTGCCCGCGGGAAGTCGCGGGCACAGCCGCGCCCAAAAATAAGCGCCCAAAGGTCGTGGTGCCAAAACCCCCCAGCGGAAAAATGGCCAAAAAACGGGTGGGCTATAGCCTTGGTGGGGTGCGCGGGCGAAGTTCGTCCTCCGGACTCAGAATGGGGCGAGACTTTGAGAGGGGCCTCGGGGTGCCAAAAATAAGGCGCGAGCAAAGCTGCGCCCAAAAATAAGCGCCCGAAGGTCGTGGTGCGAAAACCCCCCAGCGGAAAAATTGCAAAAAACGGGTGGGCTATAGCCTTGGTGGGGGGCGCGGGCGAAGTTCGTCCGCCGGACTCGGAATGGGGCGAGACTTTGCGAGGCGCCTCGGGGTGCCCGCGGGAAGTCGCGGGCACAGCCGCGCCCAAAAATAAGCACCCGAAGGTCGTGGTGCCAAAACCCCCCAGCGGAAAAATGGCCAAAAAACGGGTGGGATATAGCCTGGGTGGGGGGCGCGGGCGAAGTTCGTCCGCCGGACTCGGAATGGGGCGGGACTTTGCGAGGGGCCTCGGGGCGCCAAAAATAAGCCGTGGGCAAAGCCGCTCCCAAAAATAAGCGCCCGAAGGTCGTGGTGCCAAAACCCCCCAGCGGAAAAATGGCCAAAAAACGGGTGGGCTATAGCCTTGGTGGGGGGCGCGGGCGAAGTTCGTCCGCCGGACTCGGAATGGGGCGAGACTTTGCGAGGGGCCTCAGGGTGCCAAAAATAAGCCGCGGGCAAAGCCGCGGCCAAAAATAAGCGCCCGAAGGTCGTGGTGCCAAAACCCCCCAGCGGAAAAATGGCCAAAAAACGGGTGGGCTATAGCCTTGGTGGGGGGCGCGGGCGAAGTTCGTCCGCCGGACTCGGAATGGGGCGAGACTTTGCGAGGGGCCTCGGGGTGCCCGCGGAAAGTCGCGGGCACAGCCGCGCCCAAAAATAAGCGCCCGAAGGTCATGGTGCCAAAACCCCCCAATGGAAAAATGGCCAAAAAACGGGTGGGCTATAGCCTTGGTGTGGGGCGCGGGCGAAGTTCGTCCGCCGGACTCGGAATGGGGCGAGACTTTGCGAGGGGCCTCGGGGTGCCCGCAGGAAGTCGCGGGCACAGCCGTGCCCAAAAATAAGCGCCCGAAGGTCGTGGTGCCAAAACCCCCCAGCGGAAAAATGGCCAAAAAACGGGTGGGCTATAGCCTTGGTGGGGTGCGCAGGCGAAGTTCGTCCGCCGGACTCGGAATGGGGCGAGACTTTGAGAGGGGCCTCGGGGTGCCAAAAACAAGGCGCGGGCAAAACCGCGCCCAAAAATAAGCGCCCGAAGGTCGTGGTGCCAAAACCCCCCAGCGGAAAAATTGCAAAAAACGGGTGGGCTATAGCCTTGGTGGGGGGCGCGCGCGAAGTTCGTCCGCCGGACTCGGAATGGGGCGAGACTTTGCGAGGGGCCTCGGGGTGCCCGCGGGAAGTCGCGGGCACAGCCGCGCCCAAAAATAAGCACCCGAAGGTCGTGGTGCCAAAACCCCCCAGCGGAAAAATGGCCAAAAAACGGGTGGGCTATAGCCTTGGTTGGCGGCGCGGGCGAAGTTCGTCCGCCGGACTCGGAATAGGGCGGGACTTTGTGAGGGACCTCGGGGTGCCAAAAACAAGCCGCGGGCAAAGCCGCGCCCAAAAATAAGCGCCCGAAGCTCGTGGTACCAAAACCCCCCAGCGCAAAAATGGCCAAAAAACGGGTGGGATATAGCCTTGGTGGGGGGCGCGGGCGAAGTTCGTCCGCCGGACTCGGAATGGGGCGAGACTTTGCGAGGGGCCTCGGGGTGCGAAAAATAAGCCGTGGGCAAAGCCGCTCCCAAAAATAAGCGCCCGAAGGTCGTGGTGCCAAAACCCCCCAGCGGAAAAATGGCCAAAAAACGGGTGGGCTATAGCCTTGGTGGGGGGCGCGGGCGAAGTTCGTCCGCCGGACTCGGAATGGGGCGAGACTTTGTGAGGGACCTCGGGGTGCCAAAAATAAGCAGCGGGCAAAGCCGCGCCCAAAAATAAGCACCCGAAGCTCGTGGTGCCAAAACCCCCCAGCGGAAAAATGGCCAAAAAACGGGTGGGATATAGCCTTGGTGGGGGGCGCGGGCGAAGTTCGTCCGCCGGACTCGGAATGGGGCGAGACTTTGGGAGGGGCCTCGGGGTGGCAAAAATAAGCCGCGGGCAAATCCGCGCCCAAAAATAAGCGCCCGAAGGTCGTGGTGCCAAAACCCCCCAGCGGAAAAATGGCCAAAAAACGGGTGGGCTATAGCCTTGGTGGGGGGCGCGGGCGAAGTTTGTCCGCCGGACTCGGAATGGGGCGAGACTTTGGGAGGGGCCTCGGGGTACCAAAAATAAGCCGCTGTCAAATACGCGCCCAAAAATAAGCGCCCGAAGGTCGTGGTGCCAAAACCCCCCAGCGGAAAAATGGCCAAAAAACGGGTGGGCTATAGCCTTGGTGGGGGGCGCGGGCGAAGTTTGTCCGCCGGACTCGGAATGGGGCGAGACTTTGGGAGGGGCCTCGGGGTACCAAAAATAAGCCGCGGGCAAATACGTGCCCAAAAATAAGCGCCCGAAGGTCGTGGTGCCAAAACCCCCCAGCGGAAAAATGGCCAAAAAACGGGTGGGCTATAGCCTTGGTGGGGGGCGCGGGCGAAGTTCGTCCGCCGGACTCGGAAAGGGGCGAGACTTTGCGAGGGGCCTCGGGGTGCCAAAAATAAGCCGCGGGCAAAGCCGCGTCCAAAAATAAGCGCCCGAAGGTCGTGGTGCCAAAACCCCCCAGCGGAAAAATGGCCAAAAAACGGGTGGGCTATAGCCTTGGTGGGGGGCGCGGGCGAAGTTCGTCCGCCGGACTCGGAATGGGGCGAGACTTAGCGAGGGGCCTCGGGGTGCCAAAAATAAGGCGCGGGCAAAGCCGCGCCCAAAAATAAGCGCCCGAAGGTCGTGGTGCCAAAACCCCCCAGCGGAAAAATGGCCAAAAAACGGGTGGGCTATAGCCTTGGTGGGGGGCGCGGGCGAAGTTTGTCCGCCGGACTCGGAATGGGGCGAGACTTTGGGAGGGGCCTCGGGGTACCAAAAATAAGCCGTGGTCAAATACGCGCCCAAAAATAAGCGCCCGAAGGTCGTGGTGCCAAAACCCCCCAGCGGAAAAATGGCCAAAAAACGGGTGGGCTATAGCCTTGGTGGGGGGCGCGGGCGAAGTTTGTCCGCCGGACTCGGAATGGGGCGAGACTTTGGGAGGGGCCTCGGGGTACCAAAAATAAGCCGCGGGCAAATACGTGCCCAAAAATAAGCGCCCGAAGGTCGTGGTGCCAAAACCCCCCAGCGGAAAAATGGCCAAAAAACGGGTGGGCTATAGCCTTGGTGGGGGGCGCGGGCGAAGTTCGTCCGCCGGACTCGGAAAGGGGCGAGACTTTGCGAGGGGCCTCGGGGTGCCAAAAATAAGCCGCGGGCAAAGCCGCGTCCAAAAATAAGCGCCCGAAGGTCGTGGTGCCAAAACCCCCCAGCGGAAAAATGGCCAAAAAACGGGTGGGCTATAGCCTTGGTGGGGGGCGCGGGCGAAGTTCGTCCGCCGGACTCGGAATGGGGCGAGACTTAGCGAGGGGCCTCGGGGTGCCAAAAATAAGGCGCGGGCAAAGCCGCGCCCAAAAATAAGCGCCCGAAGGTCGTGGTGGCAAAACCCCCCGGCGGAAAAATGGCCAAAAAACGGGTGGGCTATAGCCTTGGTGGGGGGCGCGGGCGAAGTTCGTCCGCCGGACTCGGAATGGGGCGAGACTTTGCGAGGGGCCTCGGGGTGCCCGCGGGAAGTCGCGGATACAGCCGCGCCCAAAAATAAGCACCCGAAGGTCGTGGTGCCAAAACCCCCCAGCGGAAAAATGGCCAAAAAACGGGTGGGCTATAGCCTTGGTGGGGGGCGCGGGCGAAGTTCGTCCGCCGGACTCGGAATGGGGCGAGACTTTGTGAGGGACCTCGGGGTGCCAAAAATAAGCCGCGGGCAAAGCCGTGCCCAAAAATAAGCGCCCGAAGCTCGTGGTGCCAAAACCCCCCAGCGGAAAAATTGCAAAAAACGGGTGGGCTATAGCCTTGGTGGGGGGCGCGGGCGAAGTTCGTCCGCCGGACTCGGAATGGGGCGAGACTTTGCGAGGCGCCTCGGGGTGCCCGCGGGAAGTCGCGGGCACAGCCGCGCCCAAAAATAAGCACCCGAAGGTCGTGGTGCCAAAACCCCCCAGCGGAAAAATGGCCAAAAAACGGGTGGGATATAGCCTTGGTGGGGGGCGCGGGCGAAGTTCGTCCGCCGGACTCGGAATGGGGCGAGACTTTGCGAGGGGCCTCGGGGTGCGAAAAATAAGCCGTGGGCAAAGCCGCTCCCAAAAATAAGCGCCCGAAGGTCGTGGTGCCAAAACCCCCCAGCGGAAAAATGGCCAAAAAACGGGTGGGCTATAGCCTTGGTGGGGGGCGCGGGCGAAGTTCGTCCGCCGGACTCGGAATGGGGCGAGACTTTGTGAGGGACCTCGGGGTGCCAAAAATAAGCAGCGGGCAAAGCCGCGCCCAAAAATAAGCACCCGAAGCTCGTGGTGCCAAAACCCCCCAGCGGAAAAATGGCCAAAAAACGGGTGGGATATAGCCTTGGTGGGGGGCGCGGGCGAAGTTCGTCCGCCGGACTCGGAATGGGGCGAGACTTTGGGAGGGGCCTCGGGGTGGCAAAAATAAGCCGCGGGCAAATCCGCGCCCAAAAATAAGCGCCCGAAGGTCGTGGTGCCAAAACCCCCCAGCGGAAAAATGGCCAAAAAACGGGTGGGCTATAGCCTTGGTGGGGGGCGCGGGCGAAGTTTGTCCGCCGGACTCGGAATGGGGCGAGACTTTGGGAGGGGCCTCGGGGTACCAAAAATAAGCCGCGGTCAAATACGCGCCCAAAAATAAGCGCCCGAAGGTCGTGGTGCCAAAACCCCCCAGCGGAAAAATGGCCAAAAAACGGGTGGGCTATAGCCTTGGTGGGGGGCGCGGGCGAAGTTTGTCCGCCGGACTCGGAATGGGGCGAGACTTTGGGAGGGGCCTCGGGGTACCAAAAATAAGCCGCGGGCAAATACGTGCCCAAAAATAAGCGCCCGAAGGTCGTGGTGCCAAAACCCCCCAGCGGAAAAATGGCCAAAAAACGGGTGGGCTATAGCCTTGGTGGGGGGCGCGGGCGAAGTTCGTCCGCCGGACTCGGAAAGGGGCGAGACTTTGCGAGGGGCCTCGGGGTGCCAAAAATAAGCCGCGGGCAAAGCCGCGTCCAAAAATAAGCGCCCGAAGGTCGTGGTGCCAAAACCCCCCAGCGGAAAAATGGCCAAAAAACGGGTGGGCTATAGCCTTGGTGGGGGGCGCGGGCGAAGTTCGTCCGCCGGACTCGGAATGGGGCGAGACTTAGCGAGGGGCCTCGGGGTGCCAAAAATAAGGCGCGGGCAAAGCCGCGCCCAAAAATAAGCGCCCGAAGGTCGTGGTGCCAAAACCCCCCAGCGGAAAAATGGCCAAAAAACGGGTGGGCTATAGCCTTGGTGGGGGGCGCGGGCGAAGTTTGTCCGCCGGACTCGGAATGGGGCGAGACTTTGGGAGGGGCCTCGGGGTACCAAAAATAAGCCGCGGTCAAATACGCGCCCAAAAATAAGCGCCCGAAGGTCGTGGTGCCAAAACCCCCCAGCGGAAAAATGGCCAAAAAACGGGTGGGCTATAGCCTTGGTGGGGGGCGCGGGCGAAGTTTGTCCGCCGGACTCGGAATGGGGCGAGACTTTGGGAGGGGCCTCGGGGTACCAAAAATAAGCCGCGGGCAAATACGTGCCCAAAAATAAGCGCCCGAAGGTCGTGGTGCCAAAACCCCCCAGCGGAAAAATGGCCAAAAAACGGGTGGGCTATAGCCTTGGTGGGGGGCGCGGGCGAAGTTCGTCCGCCGGACTCGGAAAGGGGCGAGACTTTGCGAGGGGCCTCGGGGTGCCAAAACTAAGCCGCGGGCAAAGCCGCGTCCAAAAATAAGCGCCCGAAGGTCGTGGTGCCAAAACCCCCCAGCGGAAAAATGGCCAAAAAACGGGTGGGCTATAGCCTTGGTGGGGGGCGCGGGCGAAGTTCGTCCGCCGGACTCGGAATGGGGCGAGACTTAGCGAGGGGCCTCGGGGTGCCAAAAATAAGGCGCGGGCAAAGCCGCGCCCAAAAATAAGCGCCCGAAGGTCGTGGTGGCAAAACCCCCCGGCGGAAAAATGGCCAAAAAACGGGTGGGCTATAGCCTTGGTGGGGGGCGCGGGCGAAGTTCGTCCGCCGGACTCGGAATGGGGCGAGACTTTGCGAGGGGCCTCGGGGTGCCCGCGGGAAGTCGCGGATACAGCCGCGCCCAAAAATAAGCACCCGAAGGTCGTGGTGCCAAAACCCCCCAGCGGAAAAATGGCCAAAAAACGGGTGGGCTATAGCCTTGGTGGGGGGCGCGGGCGAAGTTCGTCCGCCGGACTCGGAATGGGGCGAGACTTTGTGAGGGACCTCGGGGTGCCAAAAATAAGCCGCGGGCAAAGCCGCGCCCAAAAATAAGCGCCCGAAGCTCGTGGTGCCAAAACCCCCCAGCGGAAAAATTGCAAAAAACGGGTGGGCTATAGCCTTGGTGGGGGGCGCGGGCGAAGTTCGTCCGCCGGACTCGGAATGGGGCGAGACTTTGCGAGGCGCCTCGGGGTGCCCGCGGGAAGTCGCGGGCACAGCCGCGCCCAAAAATAAGCACCCGAAGGTCGTGGTGCCAAAACCCCCCAGCGGAAAAATGGCCAAAAAACGGGTGGGCTATAGCCTTGGTGGGGGGCGCGGGCGAAGTTCGTCCGCCGGACTCGGAATGGGGCGAGACTTTGTGAAAGACCTCGGGGTGCCAATAATAGGCCGCGGGCAAAGCCGCGCCCAAAAATAAGCGCCCGAAGCTCGTGGTGCCAAAACCCCCCAGCGGAAAAATGGCCAAAAAACGGGTGGGATATAGCCTGGGTGGGGGGCGCGGGCGAAGTTCGTCCGCCGGACTCGGAATGGGGCGAGACTTTGCGAGGGGCCTCGGGGCGCCAAAAATAAGCCGTGGGCAAAGCCGCTCCCAAAAATAAGCGCCCGAAGGTCGTGGTGCCAAAACCCCCCAGCGGAAAAATGGCCAAAAAACGGGTGGGCTATAGCCTTGGTGGGGGGCGCGGGCGAAGTTCGTCCGCCGGACTCGGAATGGGGCGAGACTTTGTGAGGGGCCTCAGGGTGCCAAAAATAAGCCGCGGGCAAAGCCGCGGCCAAAAATAAGCGCCCGAAGGTCGTGGTGCCAAAACCCCCCAGCGGAAAAATGGCCAAAAAACGGGTGGGCTATAGCCTTGGTGGGGGGCGCGGGCGAAGTTCGTCCGCCGGACTCGGAATGGGGCGAGACTTTGCGAGGGGCCTCGGGGTGCCCGCGGAAAGTCGCGGGCACAGCCGCGCCCAAAAATAAGCGCCCGAAGGTCGTGGTGCCAAAACCCCCCAATGGAAAAATGGCCAAAAAACGGGTGGGCTATAGCCTTGGTGTGGGGCGCGGGCGAAGTTCGTCCGCCGGACTCGGAATGGGGCGAGACTTTGCGAGGGGCCTCGGGGTGCCCGCAGGAAGTCGCAGGCACAGCCGTGCCCAAAAATAAGCGCCCGAAGGTCGTGGTGCCAAAACCCCCCAGCGGAAAAATGGCCAAAAAACGGGTGGGCTATAGCCTTGGTGGGGTGCGCAGGCGAAGTTCGTCCGCCGGACTCGGAATGGGGCGAGACTTTGCGAGGGGCCTCGGGGTGCCAAAAACAAGGCGCGGGCAAAGCCGCGCCCAAAAATAAGCGCCCGAAGGTCGTGGTGCCAAAACCCCCCAGCGGAAAAATTGCAAAAAACGGGTGGGCTATAGCCTTGGTGGGGGGCGCGCGCGAAGTTCGTCCGCCGGACTCGGAATGGGGCGAGACTTTGCGAGGGGCCTCGGGGTGCCCGCGGGAAGTCGCGGGCACAGCCGCGCCCAAAAATAAGCACCCGAAGGTCGTGGTGCCAAAACCCCCCAGCGGAAAAATGGCCAAAAAACGGGTGGGCTATAGCCTTGGTTGGCGGCGCGGGCGAAGTTCGTCCGCCGGACTCGGAATAGGGCGGGACTTTGTGAGGGACCTCGGGGTGCCAAAAATAAGCCGCGGGCAAAGCCGCGCCCAAAAATAAACGCCCGAAGCTCGTGGTACCAAAACCCCCCAGCGCAAAAATGGCCAAAAAACGGGTGGGATATAGCCTTGGTGGGGGGCGCGGGCGAAGTTCGTCCGCCGGACTCGGAATGGGGCGAGACTTTGCGAGGGGCCTCGGGGTGCGAAAAATAAGCCGTGGGCAAAGCCGCTCCCAAAAATAAGCGCCCGAAGGTCGTGGTGCCAAAACCCCCCAGCGGAAAAATGGCCAAAAAACGGGTGGGCTATAGCCTTGGTGGGGGGCGCGGGCGAAGTTCGTCCGCCGGACTCGGAATGGGGCGAGACTTTGTGAGGGACCTCGGGGTGCCAAAAATAAGCAGCGGGCAAAGCCGCGCCCAAAAATAAGCGCCCGAAGCTCGTGGTGCCAAAACCCCCCAGCGGAAAAATGGCCAAAAAACGGGTGGGATATAGCCTTGGTGGGGGGCGCGGGCGAAGTTCGTCCGCCGGACTCGGAATGGGGCGAGACTTTGGGAGGGGCCTCGGGGTGGCAAAAATAAGCCGCGGGCAAATCCGCGCCCAAAAATAAGCGCCCGAAGGTCGTGGTGCCAAAACCCCCCAGCGGAAAAATGGCCAAAAAACGGGTGGGCTATAGCCTTGGTGGGGGGCGCGGGCGAAGTTCGTCCGCCGGACTCGGAATGGGGCGAGACTTTGTGAGGGACCTCGGGGTGCCAAAAATAAGCAGCGGGCAAAGCCGCGCCCAAAAATAAGCGCCCGAAGCTCGTGGTGCCAAAACCCCCCAGCGGAAAAATGGCCAAAAAACGGGTGGGATATAGCCTTGGTGGGGGGCGCGGGCGAAGTTCGTCCGCCGGACTCGGAATGGGGCGAGACTTTGGGAGGGGCCTCGGGGTGGAAAAAATAAGCCGCGGACAAATCCGCGCCCAAAAATAAGCGCCCGAAGGTCGTGGTGCCAAAACCCCCCAGCGGAAAAATGGCCAAAAAACGGGTGGGCTATAGCCTTGGTGGGGGGCGCGGGCGAAGTTTGTCCGCCGGACTCGGAATGGGGCGAGACTTTGGGAGGGGCCTCGGGGTACCAAAAATAAGCCGCGGTCAAATACGCGCCCAAAAATAAGCGCCCGAAGGTCGTGGTGCCAAAACCCCCCAGCGGAAAAATGGCCAAAAAACGGGTGGGCTATAGCCTTGGTGGGGGGCGCGGGCGAAGTTTGTCCGCCGGACTCGGAATGGGGCGAGACTTTGGGAGGGGCCTCGGGGTACCAAAAATAAGCCGCGGGCAAATACGCGCCCAAAAATAAGCGCCCGAAGGTCGTGGTGCCAAAACCCCCCAGCGGAAAAATGGCCAAAAAACGGGTGGGCTATAGCCTTGGTGGGGGGCGCGGGCGAAGTTCGTCCGCCGGACTCGGAAAGGGGCGAGACTTTGCGAGGGGCCTCGGGGTGCCAAAAATAAGCCGCGGGCAAAGCCGCGTCCAAAAATAAGCGCCCGAAGGTCGTGGTGCCAAAACCCCCCAGCGGAAAAATGGCCAAAAAACGGGTGGGCTATAGCCTTGGTGGGGGGCGCGGGCGAAGTTCGTCCGCCGGACTCGGAATGGGGCGAGACTTAGCGAGGGGCCTCGGGGTGCCAAAAATAAGGCGCGGGCAAAGCCGCGCCCAAAAATAAGCGCCCGAAGGTCGTGGTGCCAAAACCCCCCAGCGGAAAAATGGCCAAAAAACGGGTGGGCTATAGCCTTGGTGGGGGGCGAGGGCGAAGTTCGTCCGCCGGACTCGGAATGGGGCGAGACTTTGCGAGGGGCCTCAGGGTGCCAAAAATAAGCCGCGGGCAAAGCCGCGTCCAAAAATAAGCGCCCGAAGGTCGTGGTGCCAAAACCCCCCGGCGGAAAAATGGCCAAAAAACGGGTGGGCTATAGCCTTGGTGGGGGGCGCCGGCGAAGTTCGTCCGCCGGACTCGGAATGGGGCGAGACTTTGCGAGGGGCCTCGGGGTGCCCGCGGGAAGTCGCGGGCACAGCCGCGCCCAAAAATAAGCGCCCGAAGGTCGTGGTGCCAAAACCCCCCAGCGGAAAAATGGCCAAAAAACGGGTGGGCTATAGCCTTGGTGGGGGGCGCGGGCGAAGTTCGTCCGCCGGACTCGGAATGGGGCGAGACTTAGCGAGGGGCCTCGGGGTGCCAAAAATAAGGCGCGGGCAAAGCCGCGCCCAAAAATAAGCGCCCGAAGGTCGTGGTGCCAAAACCCCCCAGCGGAAAAATGGCCAAAAAACGTGAGGGCTATAGCCTTGGTGGGGGGCGCGGGCGAAGATCGTCCGCCGGACTCGGAATGGGGCGAGACTTTGCGATGGGCCTCGGGGTGCCAAAAATAAGCCGCGGGCAAAGCCGCGCCCAAAAATAAGCGCCCGAAGGTCGTGGTGCCAAAACCCCCCAGCGGAAAAATGGCCAAAAAACGGGTGGGCTATAGCCTTGGTGGGGGGCGCGGGCGAAGTTCGTCCGCCGGACTCGGAATGGGGCGAGACTTTGCGAGGGGCCTCGAGGTGCCAAAAATAAGCCGCGGGCAAGGCCGCGCCCAAAAATAAGCGCCCGAAGGTCGTGGTGCCAAAACCCCCCAGCGGAAAAATGGCCAAAAAACGGGTGGGCTATAGCCTTGGTGGGGGGCGCCGGCGAAGTTCGTCCGCCGGACTCGGAATGGGGCGAGACTTTGCGAGGGGCCTCGGGGTGCCCGCGGGAAGTCGCGGGCACAGCCGCGCCCAAAGATAAGCGCCCGAAGGTCGTGGTGCCAAAACCCGCCAGCGGAAAAATGGCCAAAAAACGGGTGGGCTATAGCCTTGGTGGGGGGCGCGGGCAAAGTTCGTCCGCCGGACTCGGAATGGGGCGAGACTTTGTGAGGGGCCTCGGGGTGCCAAAAATAAGCCGCGGGCAAAGCCGCGTCCAAAAATAAGCGCCCGAAGGTCGTGGTGCCAAAACCCCCCAGCGGAAAAATGGCCAAAAAACGTGAGGGCTATAGCCTTGGTGGGGGGCGCGGGCGAAGATCGTCCGCCGGACTCGGAATGGGGCGAGACTTTGCGATGGGCCTCGGGGTGCCAAAAATAAGCCGCGGGCAAAGCCGCGCCCAAAAATAAGCGCCCGAAGGTCGTGGTGCCAAAACCCCCCAGCGGAAAAATGGCCAAAAAACGGGTGGGCTATAGCCTTGGTGGGGGGCGCGGGCGAAGTTCGTCCGCCGGACTCGGAATGGGGCGAGACTTTGCGAGGGGCCTCGAGGTGCCAAAAATAAGCCGCGGGCAAGGCCGCGCCCAAAAATAAGCGCCCGAAGGTCGTGGTGCCAAAACCCCCCAGCGGAAAAATGGCCAAAAAACGGGTGGGCTATAGCCTTGGTGGGGGGCGCGGGCGAAGTTCGTCCGCCGGACTCGGAATGGGGCGAGACTTTGCGAGGGGCCTCGGGGTGCCCGCGG
Organism: Citrus x limon; assembly: GCA_034663535.1. Classification (NCBI taxonomy): domain Eukaryota; kingdom Viridiplantae; phylum Streptophyta; class Magnoliopsida; order Sapindales; family Rutaceae; genus Citrus; species Citrus x limon. The sequence continues at coordinate 30,897,532 of CM067999.1, forward strand.
GAAGTCGCGGGCACAGCCGCGCCCAAAGATAAGCGCCCGAAGGTCGTGGTGCCAAAACCCCCCAGCGGAAAAATGGCCAAAAAACGGGTGGGCTATAGCCTTGGTGGGGGGCGCGGGCGAAGTTCGTCCGCCGGACTCGGAATGGGGCGAGACTTTGCGAGGGGCCTCGGGGTGCCAAAAATAAGCCGCGGGCAAAGCCGCGCCCAAAAATAAGCGCCCGAAGGTCGTGGTGCCAAAACCCGCCAGCGGAAAAATGGCCAAAAAACGGGTGGCTATAGCCTTGGTGGGGGGCGCGGGCGAAGTTCGTCCGCCGGACTCGGAATGGGGCGAGACTTTGCGAGGGGCCTCGGAGTGCCAAAAATAAGCCGCAGGCAAAGCCGGGCCCAAAAATAAGCGCCCGAAGGTCGTGGTTCCAAAACCACCCTGCAGAAAAATGGCCAAAAAACGGGTGGGCCATAGCCTTAGTGGGGGGCGCGGGCGAAGTTCGTCCGCCGGACTCGGAATGGGGCGAGACTTTGCGAGGGGCCTCGGGGTGCCAAATATAAGCCGTGGGCAAAGCTGCGCCCAAAAATAAGCGCCCGAAGGTCGTGGTGCCAAAACCCCCCAGCGGAAAAATGGCCAAAAAACATGTGGGCTATAGCCTTGGTGGGGGGCACGGGCGAAGTTCGTCCGCCGGACTCGGAATGGGGCGAGACTTTGCGAGGGGCCTCGGGGTGCCCGCGGGAAGTCGCGGGCACAGCCGCGCCCAAAAATAAGTGCCCGAAGTTCGTGGTGCCAAAACACCCCAGCGGAAAAATGGCCAAAAAACGGGCGGGCTATAGCCTTGGTGGGGGGCGCGGGCGAAGTTCGTCCGCCGGACTCGGAATGGGGCGAGACTTTGCGAGGGGCCTCGGAGTGCCAAAAATAAGCCGCAGGCAAAGCCGGGCCCAAAAATAAGCGCCCGAAGGTCGTGGTTCCAAAACCACCCTGCAGAAAAATGGCCAAAAAACGGGTGGGCCATAGCCTTAGTGGGGGGCGCGGGCGAAGTTCGTCCGCCGGACTCGGAATGGGGCGAGACTTTGCGAGGGGCCTCGGGGTGCCAAATATAAGCCGTGGGCAAAGCTGCGCCCAAAAATAAGCGCCCGAAGGTCGTGGTGCCAAAACCCCCCAGCGGAAAAATGGCCAAAAAACATGTGGGCTATAGCCTTGGTGGGGGGCACGGGCGAAGTTCGTCCGCCGGACTCGGAATGGGGCGAGACTTTGCGAGGGGCCTCGGGGTGCCCGCGGGAAGTCGCGGGCACAGCCGCGCCCAAAAATAAGTGCCCGAAGTTCGTGGTGCCAAAACACCCCAGCGGAAAAATGGCCAAAAAACGGGCGGGCTATAGCCTTGGTGGGGGGCGCGGGCGAAGTTCGTCCGCCGGACTCGGAATGGGGCGAGACTTTACGACGGGCCTCGGGGTGCCCGCGGGAAGTAGCGGGCACAGCCGCGCCCAAAAATAAGTGCCCGAAGGTCGTGGTGCCAAAACCCCCCAGCGGAAAAATGGCCAAAAAACGGGTGGGCTATACCCTTGGTGGGGGGCGCGGGCGAAGTTCGTCCGCCGGACTCGGAATGGGGCGAGACTTTACGACGGGCCTCGGGGTGCCCGCGGGAGGTCGCGGGCACAGCCGCGCCCAAAAATAAGCGCCCGAAGGTCGTGGTGCCAAAACACCCCAGCGGAAAAAAGGCCAAAAAACGGGTGGGCTATGGCCTTGGTGGGGGGCGCGGGCGAAGTACGTCCGCCGGACTCGGAATGGGGCGAGACTTTGCGAGGGGCCTCGGGGTGCCAAAAATAAACCGCGGGCAAAGCCGCGCCCAAAAATAAGCGCCCGAAGGTCGTGGTTCCAAAACCACCCTGCAGAAAAATGGCCAAAAAACGGGTGGGCCATAGCCTTGGTGGGGGGCGCGGGCGAAGTTCGTCCGCCGGACTCGGAATGGGGCGAGACTTTGCGAGGGGCCTCGGGGTGCCAAATATAAGCCGTGGGCAAAGCCGCGCCCAAAAATAAGCGCCCGAAGGTCGTGGTGCCAAAACCCCCCAGCGGAAAAATGGCCAAAAAACGTGTGGGCTATAGCCTTGGTGGGGGGCGCGGGCGAACTTCGTCCGCCGGACTCGGAATGGGGCGAGACTTTGCGAGGGGCCTCGGGGTGCCCGCGGGAAGTGGCGGGCACAGCCGCGCCCAAAAATAAGCGCCCGAAGGTCGTGGTGCCAAAACACCCCAGCGGAAAAATGGCCAAAAAACGGGTGGGCTATAGCCTTGGTGGGGGGGGCGCGGGCGAAGTTCGTCCGCCGGACTCGGAATGGGGCGAGACTTTACGACGGGCCTCGGGGTGCCCGCGGGAGGTCGCGGGCACAGCCGCGCCCAAAAATAAGTGCCCGAAGGTCGTGGTGCCAAAACCCCCCAGCGGAAAAATGGCCAAAAAAACGGGTGGGCTATAGCCTTGGTGGGGGGCGCGGGCGAAGTTTGTCCGCCGGACTCGGAATGGGGCGAGACTTTGCGAGGGGCCTCGGGGTGCCCGCGGGAAGTCGCGGGCACAGCCGCGCCCAAAAATAAGCGCCCGAAGGTCGTGGTGCCAAAACCCCCCAGCGGAAAAATGGCCAAAAAACGGGTGGGCTATAGCCTTGGTGGGGGGCGTGGGCGAAGTTCGTCCGCCGGACTCGGAATGGGGCGAGACTTTGCGAGGGGCCTCGGGGTGCCAAAAATAAGCCGCGGGCAAGGCCGCGCCCAAAAATAAGCGCCCGAAGGTCGTGGTGCCAAAACCCCCCAGCGGAAAAATGGCCAAAAAACGGGTGGGATATAGCCTTGGTGGGGGGCGCGGGCGAAGTTCGTCCGCCGGACTCGGAATGGGACGACACTTTGCGAGGGGCCTCGGGGTGCCCGCGGGAAGTCGCGGGCACAGCCGCGCCCAAAAATAAGCGCCCGAAGGTCGTGGTGCCAAAACCCCCCAGCGGAAAAATGGCCAAAAAACGGGTGGGCTATAGCCTTGGTGGGGGGCGCGGGCGAAGTTCGTCCGCCGGACTCGGAATGGGGCGAGACTTTGCGAGGGGCCTCGGGGTGCCCAAAATAAGCCGCGGGCAAAGCTGCGGCCAAAAATAAGCGCCCGAAGGTCGTGGTGCCAAAACCCCCCAGCGGAAAAATGGCCAAAAAACGGGTGGGCTATAGCCTTGGTGGGGGGCGCGGGCGAAGTTCGTCCGCCGGACTCGGAATGGGGCGAGACTATGCGAGGGGCCTCGGGGTACCCGCAGGAAGTCGCGGGTACAGCCGCGCCCAAAAATAAGTGCCCGAAGGTCGTGGTGCCAAAACCCCCCAGCTGAAAAATGGCCAAAAAACGGGTGGGCTATAGCCTTGGTGAGGGGCGCGGGCCAAGTTCGTCCGCCGGACTCGGAATGGGGCGAGACTTTGCGAGGGGCCTCGGGGTGCCCGCGGGAAGTCGCGGGCACAGCCGCGCCCAAAAATAAGCACCCGAAGGTCGTGGTGCCAAAACCCCCCAGCGGAAAAATGGCCAAAAAACGGGTGGGCTATAGCCTTGGTGGGGGGGCGCGGGCGAAGTTCGTCCGCCGGACTCGGAATGGGGCGAGACTTTGCGAGGAGCCTCGGGGTGCCAAAAATAAGCTGCGGGCAAAGCCGCGCCCAAAAATAAGCGCCCGAATGTCGTGGTGCCAAAACCCCCCAGCGGAAAAATGGCCAAAAAACTGGTGGGCTATAGCCTTGGTGGGGGGCGCGGGCGAAGTTCGTCCGCCGGACTCGGAATGGGGCGAGACTTTGCGAGGGGCCTCGGGGTGCCAAAAATAAGCCGTGGCCAAAGCCGCGCCCAAAAATAAGCGCCCGAAGGTCGTGGTGCCAAAACCCCCAGCGGAAAAATGGCCAAAAAATGGGTGGGCTATAGCCTTGGTGGGGGGCGCGGGCGAAGTTCGTCCGCCGGACTCGGAATGGGGCGAGACTTTGCGAGGGGCCTCGGGGTGCCCGCGGGAAGTCGCGGGCACAGCCGCGCCCAAAAATAAGCACCCGAAGGTCGTGGTGCCAAAACCCCCCTGCGGAAAAATGGCCAAAAAACGGGTGGGCTATAGCCTTGGTGAGGGGCGCGGGCCAAGTTCGTCCGCCGGACTCGGAATGGGGCGAGACTTTGCGAGGGGCCTCGGGGTGCCCGCGGGAAGTCGCGGGTACAGCCGCGCCCAAAAATAAGCGCCCGAAGGTCGTGGTGCCAAAACCCCCCAGCTGAAAAATGGCCAAAAAACGGGTGGGCTATAGCCTTGGTGAGGGGCGCGGGCCAAGTTCGTCCGCCGGACTCGGAATGGGGCGAGACTTTGCGAGGGGGCTCGGGGTGCCCGCGGGAAGTCGCGGGCACAGCCGCGCCCAAAAATAAGCGCCCGAAGGTCGTGGTGCCAAAACCCCCCAGCGGAAAAATGGCCAAAAAACGGGTGGGCTATAGCCTTGGTGGGGGGGCGCGGGCGAAGTTCGTCCGCCGGACTCGGAATGGGGCGAGACTTTGCGAGGGGCCTCGGGGTGCCAAAAATAAGCCGCGGGCAAAGCCGCGCCCAAAAATAAGCGCCCAAAGGTCGTGGTGCCAAAACCCCCCAGCGGAAAAATGGCCAAAAAACGGGTGGGCTATAGCCTTGGTGGGGGGCGCGGGCGAAGTTCGTCCGCTGGACTCGGAATGGGGCGAGACTTTGCGAGGGGCCTCGGGGTGCCCGCGGGAAGTCGCGGGCACAGCCGCGCCCAAAAATAAGCGCCCGAAGGTCGTGGTGCCAAAACCCCCCAGCGGAAAAATGGCCAAAAAACGGGTGGGCTATAGCCTTGGTGGGGGGCGCGGGCGAAGTTCGTCCGCCGGACTCGGAATGGGGCGAGACTTTGCGTGGGGCCTCGGGGTGCCAAAAATAAGCCGCGGGCAAAGCCGCGCCCAAAAATAAGCGCCCGAAGGTCGTGGTGCCAAAACCCCCCAGCGGAAAAATGGCCAAAAAAACGGGTGGGCTATAGCCTTGGTGGGGGGGCGCGGGCGAAGTTCGTCCGCTGGACTCGGAATGGGGCGAGACTTTGCGAGGGGCCTCGGGGTGCCCGCGGGAAGTCGCGGGCACAGCCGCGCCCAAAAATAAGCGCCCGAAGGTCGTGGTGCCAAAACCCCCCTGCGGAAAAATGGCCAAAAAACGGGTGGGCTATAGCCTTGGTGGGGGGCGCGGGCGAAGTTCTTCCGCCGGACTCGGAATGGGCCGAGACTTTGCGAGGGGCCTCGGGGTGCCAAAAATAAGCCGCGGGCCAAGCCGCGCCCAAAAATAAGCGCCCGAATGTCGTGGTGCCAAAACCCCCCAGCGGAAAAATGGCCAAAAAACGGGTGGGCTATAGCCTTGGTGGGGGGCGCGGGCGAAGTTCGTCCGCCGGACTCGGAATGGGGCGAGACTTTGCGAGGGGCCTCGGGGTGCCAAAAATAAGCCGTGGCCAAAGCCGCGCCCAAAAATAAGCGCCCGAAGGTCGTGGTGCCAAAACCCCCCAGCGGAAAAATGGCCAAAAAATGGGTGGGCTATAGCCTTGGTGGGGGGGCGCGGGCGAAGTTCGTCCGCCGGACTCGGAATGGGGCGAGACTTTGCGAGGGGCCTCGGGGTGCCCGCGGGAAGTCGCGGGCACAGCCGCGCCCAAAAATAAGCACCCGAAGGTCGTGGTGCCAAAACCCCCCAGCGGAAAAATGGCCAAAAAACAGGTGGGCTATAGCCTTGGTGGGGGGGCGCGGGCGAAGTTCGTCCGCCGGACTCGGAATGGGGCGAGACTATGCGAGGGGCCTCGGGGTGCCCGCGGGAAGTCGCGGGTACAGCCGCGCCCAAAAATAAGCGCCCGAAGGTCGTGGTGCCAAAACCCCCCGGCTGAAAAATGGCCAAAAAACGGGTGGGCTATAGCCTTGGTGGGGGGCGCGGGCCAAGTTCGTCCGCCGGACTCGGAATGGGGCGAGACTATGCGAGGGGCCTCGGGGTTCCCGCGGGAAGTCGCGGGTACAGCCGCGCCCAAAAATAAGCGCCCGACGGTCGTGGTGCCAAAACCCCCCAGCTGAAAAATGGCCAAAAGACGGGTGGGCTATAGCCTTGGTGGGGGGCGCGGGCCAAGTTCGTCCGCCGGACTCGGAATGGGGCGATACTTTGCGAGGGGCCTCGGAGTACCAAAAATAAGCCGCAGGCAAATCCGCGCCCAAAAATAAGCGCCCGAAGGTCGTGGTGCCAAAACCCCCCAGCTGAAAAATGGCCAAAAAACGGGTGGGCTATAGCCTTGGTGGGGGGCGCGGGCTAAGTTCGTCGACCGGACTTAGAATGGGGCGAGGCTTTGCGAGGGGCCTCGGGGTACCAAAAATAAGCCGCAGGAAAACCCGCGCTCAAAAATAACCACCCGAAGGTCGTGGTGCCAAAACCCCCCAGCGGGAAAATGGCCAAAAAACAGGTGGGCTATAGCCTTGGTGGGGGGCGCGGGCGAAGTTCGTCCGCCGGACTCGGAATGGGGCGAGACTTTGCGAGGGGCCTCGGCGTGCCAAAAATAAGCCGCAGGCAAAGCCTCGCCCAAACATAATCGCCCGAAGGTCGTGGTGCCAAAACCCCCCAACGGAAAAATGGCCAAAAAACGGGTGGGCTATAGCCTTGGTGGGGGGCGCGGGCGAAGTTCGTCCGCTGGACTCGGAATGGGTCGAGACTCTGCGAGGGGCCTCGGGGTGCCAAAAATAAGCCGCAGGCAAAGCCGCGCCCAAAAATAAGCGCCCGAAGGTCGTGGTGCCAAAACCCCCCAGCGGAAAAATGGCCAAAAAACGGGTGGGCTATAGCCTTGGTGGGGGGCGCGGGCGAAGTTCGTCCGCCGGACTCCGAATGGGGCGAGACTTTGCGAGGTGCCTCGGGGTGCCCGCGGGAAGTCGCGGGCACAGCCGCGCCAAAAAATAAGCGCCCGAAGGTCATGGTGCCAAAACCCCCGCGCGGAAAAATGGCCAAAAAACGGGTGGGCTATAGCCTGGGTGGAGGGCGCGGGCGAAGTTCGTCCGCCGGACTCGGAAAGCGGCGAGACTTTGCGAGGGGCCTCGGGGTGCCCGCGGGAAGTCGCGGGCACAGCCGCACCCAAAAATAAGCGCCCGAAGGTCGTGGTGCCAAAACCCCCCAGCGGAAAAATGGCCAAAAAACGGGTGGGCTATACCCTTGGTGGGGGGCGCGGGCGAAGTTCGTCCGCCGGACTCGGAATGGGGCGAGACTTTGAGAGGGGCCTCGGGGTGCCCGCGGGAAGTCGCGGGCACAGCCGCGCCCAACAATAAGCGCCCGAAGGTCGTGGTGCCAAAACCCCCCAGTGGAAAAATGGCCAAAAAACGGGTGGCCTATAGCCTTGGTGGGGGGCACGGGCGAAGTTCGTCCGCCGGACTCGGAATGGGGCGAGACTTTGAGAGGGGCCTCGGGGCGCTAAAAATAAGCCGCGGGCAAAGCCACGCCCAAAAATAAGCGCCCGAAGGTCGTGGTGCCAAAACCCCCCAGCGGAAAAATGGCCAAAAAACGGGTGGGCTATAGCCTTGGTGGGGGGCGCAGGCGAAGTTCGTCCGCCGGACTCGGAATGGGGCGAGACTTTGTGAGGGGCGTCGGGGTGCCAAAAATAAGCCGCGGACAAAGCCGCGCCCAAAAATAAGCGCCCGAAGGTCGTGGTGCCAAAACCCCCAGCGAAAAAATGGCCAAAAAACGGGTGGGCTATAGCCTAGGTGGGGGGCACGGGCGAGGTTCGTCCGCCGGACTCGGAATGGGGCGAGACTTTGCGAGGGGCCTCGGGGTGCCCGCGGGAAGTCGCGTGCACAGCCGCGCCAAAAAATAAGCGCCCGAAGGTCATGGAGCCAAAACCCCCCCGCGGAAAAATGGCCAAAAAACGGGTGGGCTATACCCTTGGTGGGGGGCGCGGGCGAAGTTCGTCCGCCGGACTCGGAATGCGGCGAGACTTTGCGAGGGGCCTCGGGGTGCCCGCGGGAAGTCGCGGGCACAGCCGCGCCCAAAAATAAGCGCCCGAAGGTCGTGGTGCCAAAACCCCCAGCGGAAAAATGGCCAAAAAACGGGTGGCCTATAGCCTTGGTGTGGGGCGCGGGCGAAGTTCGTCCGCCGGACTCGGAATGGGGCGAGACTTTGCGAGGGGCCTCGGGGTGACAAAAATTAGCCGCGGGCAAAGCCGCGCCCATAAATAAGCGCCCGAAGGTCGTCGTGCCAACACCCCCCAGCGGAAAAATGGCCAAAAAACGGGTGGGCTATACCCTTGGTGGGGGGCGCGGGCGAAGTTCGTCCGCCGGACTCGGAATGGGGCGGGACTTTGCGAGGGGCCTCAGGGCGCCAAAAATAAGCCGCGGGCAAAGCCACGCCCAAAGATAAGCACCCGAAGGTCGTGGTGCCAAAACCCCCCAGCGGAAAAATGGCCAAAAAACGGGTGGGCTATAGCCTTGGTGGGGGGCGCGGGCGAAGTTCGTCCGCCGGACTCGGAATGGGGCGAGACTTTGCGAGGGGCCTCGGGGTGCCAAAAATCAGCCGCGGGCAAAGCCGCGCACAAAAATAAGCGCCCGAAGGTCGTGGTGCCAAAACCCCCCAGCGGAAAAATGGCCAAAAAACGGGTGGGCTATAGCCTTGGAGGGGGGGCGCGGGCGAAGTTCGTCCGCCGGACTCGGAATGGGGCGAGACTTTGCGAGGGGCCTCGAGGTGCCACAAATAAACCGCGGGCAAAGCCGTGCCCAAAAATAAGCGCCCGAAGGTCGTGGTGCCAAAACCCCCCAGCGGAAAAATGGCCAAAAAACGGGTGGGCTATAGCCTTGGTGGGGGGCGCGGGCGAAGTTCGTCCGCCGGACTCGGAATGGGGTGAGACTTTGCGAGGGGCCTCGGGGTGCTAAAAATAAGCCGCGGGCAAAGCCGTGCGCAAAAATAAGCGCCCGAAGGTCGTGGTGCCAAAACCCCCCAGCGGAAAAAATGGCCAAAAAATGGGTGGGCTATAGCCTTGGTGGGGGGCGCGGGCAAAGTTCGTCCGCCGGACTCGGAATGGGGCGAGACTTTGAGAGGGGCCTCGGGGCGCTAAAAATAAGCCGCGGGCAAAGCCACGCCCAAAAATAAGCTCCCGAAGGTCCTGGTGCCAAAACCCCCCAGCGGAAAAATGGCCAAAAAACGGGTGGGCTATAGCCTTGGTGGGGGGCGCGGGCGAAGTTCGTCCGCCGGACTCGGAATGGGGCGAGACTTTGCGAGGGGCGTCGGGGGTACCAAAAATAAGCCGCGGACAAAGCCGCGCCCAAAAATAAGCGCCCGAAGGTCGTGGTGCCAAAACCCCCCAGCGAAAACATGGCCAAAAAACGGGTGGGCTATAGCCTTGGTGGGGGGCACGGGCGAAGTTCGTCCGCCGGACTCGGAATGGGGCGAGACTTTGCGAGGGGCCTCTAGGTGCCCGCGGGAAGTCGCGGGCACAGCCGCGCCCAAAAATAAGCACCCGAAGGTCGTGGTGCCAAAACCCCCCAGCGGAAAAATGGCCAAAAAACGGTTGGGCTATAGCCTTGGTGGGGGGGCGCAGGCGAAGTTCGTCCGCCGGACTCGGAATGGGGCGAGACTTTGTGAGGGGCGTCGGGGTGCCAAAAATAAGCCGCGGACAAAGCCGCGCCCAAAAATAAGCGCCCGAAGGTCGTGGTGCCAAAACCCCCAGCGAAAAAATGGCCAAAAAACGGGTGGGCTATAGCCTAGGTGGGGGGGCACGGGCGAGGTTCGTCCGCCGGACTCGGAATGGGGCGAGACTTTGCGAGGGGCCTCGGGGTGCCCGCGGGAAGTCGCGTGCACAGCCGCGCCAAAAAATAAGCGCCCGAAGGTCATGGAGCCAAAACCCCCCCGCGGAAAAATGGCCAAAAAACGGGTGGGCTATAGCCTTGGTGGGGGGCGCGGGCGAAGTTCGTCCGCCGGACTCGGAATGTGGCGAGACTTTGCGAGGGGCCTCGGGGTGCCCGCGGGAAGTCGCGGGCACAGCCGCACCCAAAAATAAGCGCCCGAAGGTCGTGGTGCCAAAACCCCCCAGCGGAAAAATGGCCAAAAAACGGGTGGGCTATACCCTTGGTGGGGGGCGCGGGCGAAGTTCGTCCGCCGGACTCGGAATGCGGCGAGACTTTGCGAGGGGCCTCGGGGTGCCCGCGGGAAGTCGCGGGCACAGCCGCGCCCAAAAATAAGCGCCCGAAGGTCGTGGTGCCAAAACCCCCCAGCGGAAAAATGGCCAAAAAACGGGTGGCCTATAGCCTTGGTGTGGGGCGCGGGCGAAGTTCGTCCGCCGGACTCGGAATGGGGCGAGACTTTGCGAGGGGCCTCGGGGTGACAAAAATTAGCCGCGGGCAAAGCCGCGCCCATAAATAAGCGCCCGAAGGTCGTCGTGCCAACACCCCCCAGCGGAAAAATGGCCAAAAAACGGGTGGGCTATACCCTTGGTGGGGGGGCGCGGGCGAAGTTCGTCCGCCGGACTCGGAATGGGGCGGGACTTTGCGAGGGGCCTCAGGGCGCCAAAAATAAGCCGCGGGCAAAGCCACGCCCAAAGATAAGCACCCGAAGGTCGTGATGCCAAAACCCCCCAGCGGAAAAATGGCCAAAAAACGGGTGGGCTATAGCCTTGGTGGGGGGCGCGGGCGAAGTTCGTCCGCCGGACTCGGAATGGGGCGAGACTTTGCGAGGGGCCTCGGGGTGCCAAAAATCAGCCGCGGGCAAAGCCGCGCACAAAAATAAGCGCCCGAAGGTCGTGGTGCCAAAACCCCCCAGCGGAAAAATGGCCAAAAAACGGGTGGGCTATAGCCTTGGAGGGGGGCGCGGGCGAAGTTCGTCCGCCGGACTCGGAATGGGGCGAGACTTTGCGAGGGGCCTCGAGGTGCCACAAATAAACCGCGGGCAAAGCCGTGCCCAAAAATAAGCGCCCGAAGGTCGTGGTGCCAAAACCCCCCAGCGGAAAAATGGCCAAAAAACGGGTGGGCTATAGCCTTGGTGGGGGGCGCGGGCGAAGTTCGTCCGCCGGACTCGGAATGGGGTGAGACTTTGCGAGGGGCCTCGGGGTGCTAAAAATAAGCCGCGGGCAAAGCCGTGCGCAAAAATAAGCGCCCGAAGGTCGTGGTGCCAAAACCCCCCAGCGGAAAAATGGCCAAAAAATGGGTGGGCTATAGCCTTGGTGGGGGGCGCGGGCAAAGTTCGTCCGCCGGACTCGGAATGGGGCGAGACTTTGAGAGGGGCCTCGGGGCGCTAAAAATAAGCCGCGGGCAGAGCCACGCCCAAAAATAAGCTCCCGAAGGTCCTGGTGCCAAAACCCCCCAGCGGAAAAATGGCCAAAAAACGGGTGGGCTATAGCCTTGGTGGGGGGCGCGGGCGAAGTTCGTCCGCCGGACTCGGAATGGGGCGAGACTTTGCGAGGGGCGTCGGGGGTACCAAAAATAAGCCGCGGACAAAGCCGCGCCCAAAAATAAGCGCCCGAAGGTCGTGGTGCCAAAACCCCCCAGCGAAAACATGGCCAAAAAACGGGTGGGCTATAGCCTTGGTGGGGGGCACGGGCGAAGTTCGTCCGCCGGACTCGGAATGGGGCGAGACTTTGCGAGGGGCCTCTAGGTGCCCGCGGGAAGTCGCGGGCACAGCCGCGCCCAAAAATAAGCACCCGAAGGTCGTGGTGCCAAAACCCCCCAGCGGAAAAATGGCCAAAAAACGGGTGGGCTATAGCCTTGGTGGGGGGCGCGGGCGAAGTTCGTCCGCCGGACTCGGAATGGGGCGAGACTTTGCGAGGGGCCTCGAGGTGCCACAAATAAACCGCGGGCAAAGCCGCGCCCAAAAATAAGCGCCCGAAGGTCGTGGTGCCAAAACCCCCCAGCGGAAAAATGGCCAAAAAACGGGTGGGCTATAGCCTTGGTGGGGGGCGCGGGCGAAGTTCGTCCGCCGGACTCGGAATGGGGCGAGACTTTGCGAGGGGCCTCGGGGTGCCAAAAATAAGCCGCGGGCAAAGCCGCGCTCAAAAATAAGCGCCCGAAGGTCGTGGTGCCAAAACCCCCCAGCGGAAAAATGGCCAAAAAACGGGTGGGCTATAGCCTTGGTGGGGGGCGCGGGCGAAGTTCGTCCGCCGGACTCGGAATGGGGCGAGACTTTGCGAGGGGCGTCGGGGGTACCAAAAATAAGCTGCGGACAAAGCCGCGCCCAAAAATAAGCACCCGAAGGTCGTGGTGCCAAAACCCCCCAGCGAAAACATGGCCAAAAAACGGGTGGGCTATAGCCTTGGTGGGGGGCACGGGCGAAGTTCGTCCGCCGGACTCGGAATGGGGGGAGACTTTGCGAGGGGCCTCGGGGTGCCCGCGGGAAGTCGCGGGCACAGCCGCGCCCAAAAATAAGCACCCGAAGGTCGTGGTGCCAAAACCCCCCAGCGGAAAAATGGCCAAAACACGGGTGGGCTATAGCCTTGGTGGGGGGCGCGGGCGAAGTTCGTCCGCCGGACTCGGAATGGGGCGAGACTTTGCGAGGGGACTCGGGGTGCCCGCGGGAAGTCGCGGGCACAGCCGCGGCCAAAAATAAGCGCACGAAGGTCGTGGTGCCAAAACCCCCCAGCGGAAAAATGGCCAAAAAACGGGTGGGCTATAGCCTTGGTGGGGGGCGCGGGCGAAGTTCGTCCGCCGGACTCAGAATGGGGCGAGACTTTGCGAGGGGCCTCGGGGTGCCCGCGGGAAGTCGCGGGCACAGCCGCGCCCAAAAATAAGCACCCGAAAGTCGTGGTGCCAAAACCCCCCAGCGGAAAAATGGCCAAAAAACGGGTGGGCTACAGCCTTGGTGGGGGGCGCGGGCGAAGTTTGTCCGCCGGACTCGGAATGGGGCGACACATTGCGAGGGGCCTCGGGGTGCCAAAAATAAGCTGCGGGCAAAGCCGCGCCCAAAAAAAACCGCCCGAAGGTCGTGGGGCCAAAACCCCCCAGCGGAAAAATGGCCAAAAAACGGGTGGGCTATAGCCTTGGTGGGGGGCGCGGGCGAAGTTCGTCCGCCGGACTCGGAATGGGGCGAGACTTTGCGAGGGGCCTCGGGGTGCAAAAAATAAGCCGCGGGCAAAGCCGCGCCCAAAAATAAGCGCCCGAAGGTCGTGGTGCCAAAACCCCCCAGCGGAAAAATGGCCAAAAAACGGGTGGGCTATAGCCTTGGTGGGGGGCGTGGGCGAAGTTCGTCCGCCGGACTCGGAATGGGGCGAGACTTTGCGAGGGGCCTCGGGGCGCCAAAAATAAGCCGCGGGCAAAGCCGCGCCCAAAAATAAGCACCCGAAGGTCGTGGTGCCAAAACCCCCCTGCGGAAAAATGGCCAAAAAACGGGTGGGCTATAGCCTTGGTAGGGGGCACGGGCGAAGTTCGTCCGCTGGACTCGGAATGGGGCGAGACTTTGCGGGGGGCCTCGGGGCGCCAAAAATAAGCCGCGGGCAAAGCCGCGCCCAAAAATAAGCACCCTAAGGTCGTGGTGCCAAAACTCCCCAGCGGAAAAATGGCCAAAAAACGGGTGGGCTATAGCCTTGGTGGGGGGCGCGGGCGAAGTTCGTCCGCCGGACACGGAATGGGGCGAGACTTTGCGAGGGACCTCGGGGTGCCAAAAATAAGCCGCGGGCAAAGCCGCGCCCAAAAATAAGCGCCCGAAGGTGGTGGTGCCAAAACCCCCCAGCGGAAAAATGGCCAAAAAACGGGTGGGCTATAGCCTTGGTGGGGGGCGCGGGCGAAGTTCGTCCGCCGGACTCGGAATGGGGCGAGACTTTGCGAGGGGCCTCGGGGTGCCAAAAATAAGCCGCGGGCAAAGCCGCGTCCAAAAATAAGCGCCCTAAGGTCGTGGTGCCAAAACCCCCCAGCGGAAAAATGGCCAAAAAACGGGTGGGCTATAGCCTTGGTGGGGGGCGCGGGCGAAGTTCGTCCGCCGGACTCGGAATGGGGCGAGACTTTGGGAGGGGCCTCGGGGTGCCCGTGGGAAGTCGCGGGCTCAGCCGCGCCCAAAAATAAGCACCCGAAGGTCGTGGTGCCAAAACCCCCCAGCGGAAAAATGGCCAAAGAACGGGTGGGCTATAGCCTTGGTGGGGGGCGCGGGCGAAGTTCGTCCGCCGGACTCGGAATGGGGCGAGACTTTGCGAGGGGCCTCGGGGTGCCAAAAATAAGCCGCGGGCAAAGCCGCGCCCAAAAATAAGCACCCGAAGGTCGTGGTGCCAAAACCCCCCAGCGGAAAAATGGCCAAAAAACGGGTGGGCTATAGCCTTGGTGGGGGGCGCGGGCGAAGTTCGTCCGCCGGACTCGGAATCGGGCGAGACTTTGCGAGGGGCCTCAGGGTGCCAAAAATAAGCCGCGGGCAAAGCCGCGCCCAAAAATAAGCGCCCGAAGGTCGTGGTGCCAAAACCCCCCAGCGGAAAAATGGCCAAAAAACGGGTGGGCTATAGCCTTGGTGGGGGGCGCGGGCGAAGTTCGTCCGCCGGACTCGGAATGGGGTGAGACTTTGCGAGGGGCCTCGGGGTGCCCGCGGGAAGTCGCGGGCACAGCCGCGCCTAAAAATAAGCACCCGAAGGTCGTGGTGCCAAAACCCCCCAGCGGAAAAATGGCCAAAAAACGGGTGGGCTATAGCCTTGGTGGGGGGCGCGGGCGAAGTTCGTCCACCGGACTCGGAATGGGGCGAGACTTTGTGACGGGCCTCGGCGTGCCTGTAGGAAGTCACGGGCACAGCCGCGCCCAAGAATAAGCGCCCGAAGGTCGTGGTGCCAAAACCCCTCAGCCGAAAAATGGCCAAAAAACGGGTGGGCTATAGCCTTGGTGGGGGGCGCGGGCGAAGTTCGTCCGCCGGACTTGGAATGGGGCGAGACTTTGCGAGGGGCCTCGGGGTGCCTGTGGGAAGTCGCGGGCACAGCCGCGCCCAAGAATAAGCGCCCGAAGGTCGTGGTGCCAAAACCCCCCAGCGGAAAAATGGCCAAAAAACGGGTGGGCTATAGCCTTGGTGGGGGGCGCGGGCGAAGTTCGTCCACCGGACTCGGAATGGGGCGAGACTTTGTGACGGGCCTCGGCGTGCCTGTAGGAAGTCACGGGCACAGCCGCGCCCAAGAATAAGCGCCCGAAGGTCGTGGTGCCAAAACCCCCCAGCGGAAAAATGGCCAAAAAATGGGTGGGCTATAGCCTTGGTGGGGGGCGCGGGCGAAGTTTGTCCGCCGGACTCGGAATGGGGCGAGACTTTGCGAGGGGCCTCGGGGTGCCTGCGGGAAGTCTCGGGCACAGCCGCGCCCAAAAATAAGCACCCGAAGGTCGTGGTGCCAAAACCCCCCAGCGGAAAAATGGCCAAAAAATGGGTTGGCTATAGCCTTGGTGGGGGGCGCGGACGAAGTTCGTCCGCCGGACTTGGAATGGGGCGAGACTTTGCGAGGGGACTCCGGGCGCCAAAAATAAGCCGCGGGCAAAGCCGCGCCCAAAAATAAGCGCCCGAAGGTCGTGGTGCCAAAACCCCCCAGCGGAAAAATGGCAAAAAAACGGGTGGGCTATAGCCTTGGTGGGGGGCGCGGGCGAAGTTCGTCCACCGGACTCGGAATGGGGCGAGACTTTGCAAGGGGCCTCGGGGTGCCACGGGAAGCCGCGGGCACAGCCGCGCCCAAAAATAATGGCCGAAGGTCGTGGTGCCAAAACCCCCCAGCGGAAAAATGGCCAAAAAATGGGTGGGCTATAGCCTTGGTGGGGGGCGCGGGCGAAGTTCGTCCGCCGGACTCGGAATAGGGCGAGACTTTGCGAGGGGCCTCGGGGTGCCCGCGGGAAGTCGCGGGCACAGCCGCGCCCAAAAATAAGCGCCCGAAGGTCGTGGTGCCAAAACCCCCCAGCGGAAAAATGGCCAAAAAACGGGTGGGCTATAGCCTTGGTGGGGGGCGCGGGCGAAGTTCGTCCGCCGGACTCGGAATGGGGCGAGACTTTGCGAGGGGCCTCGGGGTGCCCGCGGGAAGTTGCGGGCACAGCCGCGCCCAAAAATAAGCACCCGAAGGTCGTGGTGCCAAAACCCCCCAGCGGAAAAATGGCCAAAAAATGGGTGGGCTATAGCCTTGGTGGGGGGCGCGGGCGAAGTTTGTCCGCCGGACTCGGAATGGGGCGAGACTTTGCGAGGGGCCTCGGGGTGCCTGCGGGAAGTCTCGGGCACAGCCGCGCCCAAAAATAAGCACCCGAAGGTCGTGGTGCCAAAACCCCCCAGCGGAAAAATGGCCAAAAAATGGGTTGGCTATAGCCTTGGTGGGGGGCGCGGACGAAGTTCGTCCGCCGGACTCGGAATGGGGCGAGACTTTGCGAGGGGCCTCGGGGTGCCAAAAATAAGCCGCGGGCAAAGCCGTGCCCAAAAATAAGCGCCCGAAGGTCGTGGTGCCAAAACCCCCGAGGGAAAAATGGCCAAAAAATGGGTGGCCTATAGCCTTGGTGGGGGGCGTGGGCGAAGTTCGTCCACCGGACTCGGAATGCGGCGAGACTTTGCGAGGGGCATCGGCGAGCCCGCGGGAAGTCGCGGGCACAGCCGCGCCCAAAAATAAGCGCCCGAAGGTCGTGGTGCCAAAACCCCCGAGCGGAAAAATGGCCAAAAAACGGGTGGGCTATAGCCTTGGTGGGGGGCGCGGGCGAAGTTCGTCCGCCGGACTCGGAATGGGGCGAGAATTTGCGAGGAGCCTCGGGGTGCCAAAAATAAGCCGCGGGCAAAGCCGCGCCCAAAAATAAGCTCCCGAAGGTCGTGGTTCCAAAACCCCCCAGCGGAAAAATGGCCAAAAAACGGGTGGGCTATAGCCTTCGTGGGGGGCGCGGGCGAAGTTCGTCCGCCGGACTCGGAATGGGGCGAGACTTTGCGAGGGCCCTCGGGGTGCCCGCGGGAAGTCGCGGGCACAGCCGCGCCCAAAAATAAGTACCCGAAGGTCGTGGTGCCAAAACCCCCCAGCGGAAAAATGGCCAAAAATCGGGTGGGCTATAGCCTTGGTGGGGGGCGCGGGCGAAGTTCGTCCGCCGGACTCGGAATGGGGCGAGACTTTGCGAGGGGCCTCGGGGTGCCAAAAATAAGCCGCGGGCAAAGTCGCGCCCAAAAATAAACGCCCGAAGGTCGTGGTGCCAAAACCCCCCAGCGGAAAAATGGCCAAAAAACGGGTGGGCTATAGCCTTGGTGGGGGGCGCGGGCGAAGTTCGTCCGCCGGACTCGGAATGGGGCGAGACTTTGCGAGGGCCCTCGGGGTACCCGCGGGAAGTCGCGGGCACAGACGCGCCCAGAAATAAGCACCCGAAGGTCGTGGTGCCAAAACCCCCCAGCGGAAAAATGGCCAAAAAATGGGTGGGCTATAGCCTTGGTGGGGGGCGCGGGCGAAGTTCGTCCGCCGGACTCGGAATAGGGCGAGACTTTGCGAGGGGCCTCGGGGTGCCCGCGGGAAATCACGGGCACAGCCGCGCCCAAAAATAAGCACCCGAAGGTCGTGGTGCCAAAACCCCCCAGCGGAAAAATGGCCAAAAAATGGGTGGGCTATAGCCTTGGTGGGGGGCGCGGGCGAAGTTCGTCCGCCGGACTCGGAATGGGGCGAGACTTTCCGAGGGGCCTCGGTATGCCCGCGGGCAGTCGCGGGCACAGCCGCGCCCAAAAATAAGCGCCCGAAGGTCGTGGTGCCAAAACCCCCCAGCGGAAAATGGCCAAAAAACGGGTGGGCTATAGCCTTGGAGGGGGGCGCGGGCGAAGTTCGTCCGCCGGACTCGGAATGGGGCGACACGTTGCGAGGGGCCTCGGGGTGCCCGCGGGAAGTCGTAGGCACAGCCGCGCCCAAAAATAAGCACCCGAAGGTCGTGGTGCCAAAACCCCCCAGCGGAAAAATGGCCAAAAAATGGGTTGGCTATAGCCTTGGTGGGGGGCGCGGACGAAGTTCGTCCGCCGGACTCGGAATGGGGCGAGACTTTGCGAGGGGCCTCGGGGTGCCAAAAATAAGCCGCGGGCAAAGCCGTGCCCAAAAATAAGCGCCCGAAGGTCGTGGTGCCAAAACCCCCGAGGGAAAAATGGCCAAAAAATGGGTGGCCTATAGCCTTGGTGGGGGGCGTGGGCGAAGTTCGTCCACCGGACTCGGAATGCGGCGAGACTTTGCGAGGGGCATCGGCGTGCCCGCGGGAAGTCGCGGGCACAGCCGCGCCCAAAAATAAGCGCCCGAAGGTCGTGGTGCCAAAACCCCCGAGCGGAAAAATGGCCAAAAAACGGGTGGGCTATAGCCTTGGTGGGGGGCGCGGGCGAAGTTCGTCCGCCGGACTCGGAATGGGGCGAGAATTTGCGAGGGGCCTCGGGGTGCCAAAAATAAGCCGCGGGCAAAGCCGCGCCCAAAAATAAGCTCCCGAAGGTCGTGGTTCCAAAACCCCCCAGCGGAAAAATGGCCAAAAAACGGGTGGGCTATAGCCTTGGTGGGGGGCGCGGGCGAAGTTCGTCCGCCGGACTCGGAATGGGGCGAGACTTTGCGAGGGCCCTCAGGGTGCCCGCGGGAAGTCGCGGGCACAGCCGCGCCCAAAAATAAGCACCCGAAGGTCGTGGTGCCAAAACCCCCCAGCGGAAAAATGGCCAAAAATCGGGTGGGCTATAGCCTTGGTGGGGGGCGCGGGCGAAGTTCGTCCGCCGGACTCGGAATGGGGCGAGACTTTGCGAGGGGCCTCGGGGTGCCAAAAATAAGCCGCGGGCAAAGTCGCGCCCAAAAATAAACGCCCGAAGGTCGTGGTGCCAAAACCCCCCAGCGGAAAAATGGCCAAAAAACGGGTGGGCTATAGCCTTGGTGGGGGGCGCGGGCGAAGTTCGTCCGCCGGACTCGGAATGGGGCGAGACTTTGCGAGGGCCCTCGGGGTACCCGCGGGAAGTCGCGGGCACAGCCGCGCCCAGAAATAAGCACCCGAAGGTCGTGGTGCCAAAACCCCCCCAGCGGAAAAATGGCCAAAAAATGGGTGGGCTATAGCCTTGGTGGGGGGCGCGGGCGAAGTTCGTCCGCCGGACTCGGAATGGGGCGAGACTTTCCGAGGGGCCTCGGTGTGCCCGCGGGCAGTCGCGGGCACAGCCGCGCCCAAAAATAAGCGCCCGAAGGTCGTGGTGCCAAAACCCCCCAGCGGAAAATGGCCAAAAAACGGGTGGGCTATAGCCTTGGTGGGGGGCGCGGGCGAAGTTCGTCCGCCGGACTCGGAATGGGGCGAGACTTTGCGAGGGGCCTCGGGGTGCCCACGGGAAGTCGCGGGCACAGCCGCGCCCAAAAATAAGCGCCCGAAGGTCGTGGTGCCAAAACCTCCCAGCGGAAAAATGGCCAAAAAACGGGTGGGCTATAGCCTTGGTGGGGGGCGCGGGCGAAGTTCGTCCGCCGGACTCGGAATGGGGCGAGACTTTGCGAGGGGCCTCGGGGTGCCCGCGGGAAGTCGCGGGCACGGCCGCGCCCAAAAATAAGCACCCGAAGGTCGTGATGCCAAAACCCCCCAGCGGAAAAATGGCCAAAAAACGGGTGGGCTATAGCCTTGGGGGGGGGCGCGGGCGAAGTTCGTCCGCCGGACTCGGAATGGGGCGAGACTTTGCGAGGAAGCTCGGGGTGCCAGCGGGAAGTCGCGGGCACAGCCGCGCCCAAAAATAAGCACCCGAAGGTCATGGTGCCAAAACCCCCCAGCGGAAAAATGGCCAAAAAACGGGTGGGTTATAGCCTTAATGGGGGCCGCCGGCGAAGTTCGTCCGCCGGACTCGGAATGGGGCGAGACTTTGCGAGGGGCCTCGGGGTGCCCGCGGGAAGTCGCGGGCACAGCCGCGCCCAAAAATAAGCACCCGAAGTTCGTGGTGCCAAAACCCCCCAGCGGAAAAATGGCCAAAAACGGGTGGGCTATAGCCTTGGTGGGGGGCGCGGGCGAAGTTCGTCCGCCGGACTTGGAATGGGGCGAGACTTTGCGAGGGGCCTTGGGGTGCCTGCGGGAAGTCGCGGGCACAGCCGCGCCCAAAAATATGCTCCCGAAGGTCGTGGTGCCAAAACCCCCCAGCGGAAAAATGGCCAAAAAACGGGTGGGCTATAGCCTTGGTGGGCGGCGCGGGCGAAGTTTGTCCGCCGGACTCGGAATGGCCCCAGACTTTGCGGGAGGCCTCCGTGTGCCAAATATAGGCCACGGGCTCAGCTGCGCCCAAAAATGAGCGCCCGAAGGTCGGGGCGCCAACACCCCCCAGCGGAAAAATGGCCAAAAAATGGGTGGCCTATAGCCTTGGTGGGGGGCGTGGGCGAAGTTCGTCCGCCGGACTCGGAATGGCCCCAGACTTTGCGGGCAGCCTCCGTGTGCCAAATATAGGCCACGGGCTCGGCCGCGCCCAAAAATGAACGCCCGAAGGTCGGGGTGCCAACACTCGCCGGCGGAAAAATGGCCAAAAAACGGGTGGGCTATAGCCTTGGTGGGGGGCGCGGGCGAAGTTTGTCCGCCGGACTCAGAATGGCCCCAGACTTTGCGGGCGGCCTCCGTCTGCCAAATATAGGCCACGGGCTCAGCCGCGCCCAAAAATGAGCGCCCGAAGGTCGGGGTGCCAACACTCGCCGGCGGAAAAATGGCCAAAAAATGGGTGGGCTATAGCCTTGGTGGGGGGCGTGGGCGAAGTTCGTCCGCCGGACTCGGAATACCCCCAGACTTTGCGGGCGGCCTCCGTGTGCCAAATATAGGCCACGGGCTCGGCTGCGCCCAAAAATGAGCGCCCAAAGGTCGGGGTGCCAACACTCGCCGGCGGAAAAATGGCCAAAAAACGGGTGGGCTATAGCCTTGGTGGGGGGCGTCGGCGAAGTTCGTCCGCCGGACTCGGAATGGCCCCAGACTTTGCGGGCGGCCACCGTGTGCCAAAAATAGGCCACGGGCACAGCCGCACCCAAAAATCAGCCCCCGAAAGTAGGGGTGCCAAGACCCCCCAGCGGAAAAATGGCCAAAAAACGGGTGGGCTATTGCCTTGGTGGGGGGCGCGGGCGAAGTTCGTCCGCCGGACTCGGAATGGCCCCAGACTTTGCGGGCGGCCTCCGTGCGCCAAAAATAGGCCACGGGCACAGCCGAGCCCAAAATCAGCCCCCGAAGGTCGGGGTGCCAAGACCCCCCAGCAAGGCTATATGGCCAAAAAACGGGTGGGCTATAGCCTTGGTGGGGGGCGCGGGCGAAGTTCGTCCGCCGGACTCGGAATGGCCGCAGACTTTGCAGGCGGTCTCCGTGCGCCAAAAATAGGCCACGGGCACAGCCGCGCCCAAAAATAAGCCCCCGAAGGTCGGGGTGCCAAGACCCCCCAGCAAGGCTATATGGCCAAAAAACGGGTGGGCTATAGCCTTGGTGGGGGGCTTGGGCGAAGTTCGTCCGCCGGACTCGGAATGGCCCCAGACTTTGCGGGCGGCCGCCGTGCGCCAAAAATAGGCCACGGGCACAGCCGCGCCCAAAAATCAGCCCCCGAAGGTCGGGGTGCCAAGACCCCCCAGCAAGGCTATATGGCCAAAAAACGGGTGGGCTAGAGCCTTGGTGGGGGTGTGGGCGAAGTTCATCCGCCGGACTCGGAATGGCCCCAGACTTTGCGTGTGGCCTCCGTGTGCCCAAAATAGGCTACGGGCACAGCCGCGCCCAAAAATCAGCCCCCGAAGGTCGGGGTGCCAAGACCCCCCAGCAAGGGTATATGGCCAAAAAACGGGTGGGCTATAGCCTTGGTGGGGGGCGTGGGCGAAGTTCTTCCGCCGGACTCGGAATGGCCCCAGACTTTGCGGCCGGCTTCCGTGTGCCAAAAATAGGCCACGGGCACAGTCGCGCCCAAAAATCGGCCCCCGAAGGTCGGGGTGCCAAGACCCCCCAGCGGAAAAATGGCCAAAAAACAGGTGGGCTATAGCCTTGGCGGGGGGCGGGGGCGAATTTCGTCCGCCGGACTCGGAATGGCCCCAGACTTTGCTGGCGGCCTCCATGTGCCAAAAGTAGGCCACGGGCATAGCCGCGCCCCAAAATCAGCCCCCGAAGGTCGGGGTGCCAAGACCCCCCAGCAAGGCTATATGGCCAAAAAACGGGTGGGCTATAGCCTTTGTGGGAGGCGCGGGCGAAGTTCGTCCGCCGGACTCGGAATGGCCCCACACTTTGCGGGCGGTCTCCGTGCGCCAAACATAGGCCACGGGCACAGTCGCGCCCAAAAATCAGCCCCCGAAGATCGGGGTGCCAAGACCCCCCAGCAAGGGTATATGGCCAAAAAACGGGTGGGCTATAGCCTTGGCGGGGGGCGTGGGCGAAGTTCGTCCGCCGGACTCGGAATGGCCCCAGACTTTGCGGGTGGCGTCCGTGTACCCAAAATAGGCTACGGGCACAGCCGCGCCCAAAAATCAGCCCCCGAAGATCGGGGTGCCAAGACCCCCCAGCGGAAAAATGGCCAAAAAACGGGTGGGCTATAGCCTTGGCGGGGGCGTGGGCGAAGCTCGTCCGCCGGACTCGGAATGGCCCCAGACTTTGCGGGTGGCTTCCGTGTATCCAAAATAGGCTACGGGCACAGCCACGCCCAAAAATCAGCCCCCGAAGATCGGGGTGCCAAGACCCCCCAGCGGAAAAATGGCCAAAAAACGGGTGGGCTATTGCCTTGGTGGGGGGCGCAGGCGAAGTTTGTCCGCCGGACTCGGAATGGCCCCAGACTTTGCGGACGGCCTCCGTGTGCCAAAACTAGGCCACGGGCACAGCCACAACGAAAAATCAGCCCCCGAAGGTCGGGGTGCCAAGACCCCCCAGCGGAAAAATGGCCAAAAAACGGGTGGGCTATTGCCTTGGGGGGGGGGCGCGGGCGAAGTTCGTCCACCGTACTCGGAATGGCCCCAGACTTTGCGGGTGGCCTCCGTGTGCCAAAAATAGGCTACGGGCACAGCCGCGCCCAAAAATCAGCCCCCGAAGGTCGGGGTGCCAAGACCCCCCAGCAAGGCTATATGGCCAAAAAACGGGTGGGCTATAGCCTTGGTGGGGGGCGTGGGCGAAGTTCTTCCGCCGGACTCGGAATGGCCCCAGACTTTGCGGGCGGCTTCTGTGTGCCAAAAATAGGCCACGGGCACAGTCGCGCCCAAAAATCGGCCCCCGAAGGTCGGGGTGCCAAGACCCCCCAGCGGAAAAATGGCCAAAAAACGGGTGGGCTATAGCCTTGGCGGGGGGCGTGGGCGAATTTCGTCCTCCGGACTCGGAATGGCCCCAGACTTTGTGGGTGGCCTCCGTGTACCCAACATAGGCTACGGGCACAGCCGCGCCCAAAACTCAGCCCCCGAAGATCGGGGTGCCAAGACCCCCCAGCGGAAAAATGGCCAAAAAACGGGTGGGCTATAGCCTTGGTGGGGGGCGTCGGCGAAGTTCGTCTCCCGGACTCGGAATGGCCCCAGACTTTGCGGGCGGCCTCCGTGTGCCAAAAATAGGCCACGGGCACAGCCGCGCCCAAAAATCAGCCCCCGAAGGTCGGGGTGCCAAGACCCCCCAGCAAGGGTATATGGCCAAAAAACGGGTGGGCTATAGCCTTGGTGGGGGGCGTGGGCGAAGTTCTTCCGCCGGACTCGGAATGGCCCCAGACTTTGCGGCCGGCTTCCGTGTGCCAAAAATAGGCCACGGGCACAGTCGCGCCCAAAAATCGGCCCCCGAAGGTCGGGGTGCCAAGACCCCCCAGCGGAAAAATGGCCAAAAAACAGGTGGGCTATAGCCTTGGCGGGGGGCGGGGGCGAATTTCGTCAGCCGGACTCGGAATGGCCCCAGACTTTGCTGGCGGCCTCCATGTGCCAAAAGTAGGCCACGGGCATAGCCGCGCCCCAAAATCAGCCCCCGAAGGTCGGGGTGCCAAGACCCCCCAGCAAGGCTATATGGCCAAAAAACGGGTGGGCTATAGCCTTTGTGGGAGGCGCGGGCGAAGTTCGTCCGCCGGACTCGGAATGGCCCCACACTTTGCGGGCGGTCTCCGTGCGCCAAACATAGGCCACGGGCACAGTCGCGCCCAAAAATCAGCCCCCGAAGATCGCGGTGCCAAGACCCCCCAGCAAGGGTATATGGCCAAAAAACGGGTGGGCTATAGCCTTGGCGGGGGGCGTGGGCGAAGTTCGTCCGCCGGACTCGGAATGGCCCCAGACTTTGCGGGTGGCGTCCGTGTACCCAAAATAGGCTACGGGCACAGCCGCGCCCAAAAATCAGCCCCCGAAGATCGGGGTGCCAAGACCCCCCAGCGGAAAAATGGCCAAAAAACGGGTGGGCTATAGCCTTGGCGGGGGCGTGGGCGAAGCTCGTCCGCCGGACTCGGAATGGCCCCAGACTTTGCGGGTGGCTTCCGTGTATCCAAAATAGGCTACGGGCACAGCCGCGCCCAAAAATCAGCCCCCGAAGATCGGGGTGCCAAGACCCCCCAGCGGAAAAATGGCCAAAAAACGGGTGGGCTATTGCCTTGGTGGGGGACGCAGGCGAAGTTTGTCCGCCGGACTCGGAATGGCCCCAGACTTTGCGGACGGCCTCCGTGTGCCAAAACTAGGCCACGGGCACAGCCACAACGAAAAATCAGCCCCCGAAGGTCGGGGTGCCAAGACGCCCCAGCGGAAAAATGGCCAAAAAACAGGTGGGCTATAGCCTTGGCGGGGGGCGGGGGCGAATTTCGTCCGCCGGACTCGGAATGGCCCCAGACTTTGCTGGCGGCCTCCATGTGCCAAAAGTAGGCCACGGGCATAGCCGCGCCCCAAAATCAGCCCCCGAAGGTCGGGGTGCCAAGACCCCCCAGCAAGGCTATATGGCCAAAAAACGGGTGGGCTATAGCCTTTGTGGGAGGCGCGGGCGAAGTTCGTCCGCCGGACTCGGAATGGCCCCACACTTTGCGGGCGGTCTCCGTGCGCCAAACATAGGCCACGGGCACAGTCGCGCCCAAAAATCAGCCCCCGAAGATCGGGGTGCCAAGACCCCCCAGCAAGGGTATATGGCCAAAAAACGGGTGGGCTATAGCCTTGGCGGGGGGCGTGGGCGAAGTTCGTCCGCCGGACTCGGAATGGCCCCAGACTTTGCGGGTGGCGTCCGTGTACCCAAAATAGGCTACGGGCACAGCCGCGCCCAAAAATCAGCCCCCGAAGATCGGGGTGCCAAGACCCCCCAGCGGAAAAATGGCCAAAAAACGGGTGGGCTATAGCCTTGGCGGGGGCGTGGGCGAAGCTCGTCCGCCGGACTCGGAATGGCCCCAGACTTTGCGGGTGGCTTCCGTGTATCCAAAATAGGCTACGGGCACAGCCGCGCCCAAAAATCAGCCCCCGAAGATCGGGGTGCCAAGACCCCCCAGCGGAAAAATGGCCAAAAAACGGGTGGGCTATTGCCTTGGGGGGGGGCGCGGGCGAAGTTCGTACACCGGACTCGGAATGGCCCCAGACTTTGCAGGCGGCCTCCGTGTGCAAAAAATAGGCCACGGGCACAGCCGCGCCTAAAAATCAGCCCCCGAAAGTCGGGGTGCCAAGACCCCCCAGCACGGCTATATGGCCAAAAAACGGGTGGGCTATAGCCTTGGTGGGGGGCGCAGGCGAAGTTCGTCCGCCGGACACGGAATGGCCCCAGACTTTGCGGGCGGCCTCCGTGTGCCAAAAATAGGCCACGGGCACAGCCGCGCCGAAAAATCAGCCCCCAAAGGTCGGGGTGCCAAGACCCCCCAGCGGAAAAATAGCCAAAAAACGGGTGGGCTATTGCCTTGGGTGGGGTGCGGGCGAAGTTCGTCCACCGGACTCGGAATGGCCCCAGACTTTGCGGGCGGCCTCCCTTTGCCAAAAATAGGCCACGGGCACAGCCGCGCCCAAAAATCATCCCCCGAAGGTCGGGATGCCAAGACCCCCCAGCAAGGCTATATGGCCAAAAAACGGGTGGGCTATAGCCTTGGTGGGGGGCGTGCGCGAAGTTCTTCCGCCGGACTCGGAATGGCCCCAGACTTTGCGGGCGGCTTCCGTGTGCCAAAAATAGGCCACGGGCACAGTCGCGCCCAAAAATCGGCCCCCGAAGGTCGGGGTGCCAAGACCCCCCAGCGGAAAAATGGCCAAAAAACGGGTGGGCTATAGCCTTGGCGGGGGGCGTGGGCGAATTTCGTCCTCCGGACTCGGAATGGCCCCAGACTTTGTGGGTGGCCTCCGTGTACCCAACATAGGCTACGGGCACAGCCGCGCCCAAAAATCAGCCCCCGAAGATCGGGGTGCCAAGACCCCCCAGCGGAAAAATGGCCAAAAAACGGGTGGGCTATAGCCTTGGCGGGGGCGTGGGCGAAGCTCGTCCGCCGGACTCGGAATGGCCCCAGACTTTGCGGGTGGCTTCCGTGTATCCAAAATAGGCTACGGGCACAGCCGCGCCCAAAAATCAGCCCCCGAAGATCGGGGTGCCAAGACCCCCCAGCGGAAAAATGGCCAAAAAACGGGTAGGCTATTGCCTTGGTGGGGGGCGCAGGCGAAGTTTGTCCGCCGGACTCGGAATGGCCCCAGACTTTGCGGACGGCCTCCGTTTGCCAAAACTAGGCCACGGGCACAGCCACAACGAAAAATCAGCCCCCGAAGGTCGGGGTGCCAAGACCCCCCAGCGGAAAAATGGCCAAAAAACGGGTGGGCTATTTCCTTGGGGGGGGGGGGCGCGGGCGAAGTTCGTCCACCGTACTCGGAATGGCCCCAGACTTTGCGGGTGGCCTCCGTGTGCCAAAAATAGGCTACGGGCACAGCCGCGCCCAAAAATCAGCCCCCGAAGGTCGGGGTGCCAAGACCCCCCAGCAAGGCTATATGGCCAAAAAACGGGTGGGCTATAGCCTTGGTGGGGGGCGTGGGCGAAGTTCTTCCGCCGGACTCGGAATGGCCCCAGACTTTGCGGGCGGCTTCCGTGTGCCAAAAATAGGCCACGGGCACAGTCGCGCCCAAAAATCGGCCCCCGAAGGTCGGGGTGCCAAGACCCCCCAGCGGAAAAATGGCCAAAAAACGGGTGGGCTATAGCCTTGGCGGGGGGCGTGGGCGAATTTCGTCCTCCGGACTCGGAATGGCCCCAGACTTTGTGGGTGGCCTCCGTGTACCCAACATAGGCTACGGACACAGCCGCGCCCAAAACTCAGCCCCCGAAGATCGGGGTGCCAAGACCCCCCAGCGGAAAAATGGCCAAAAAACGGGTGGGCTATAGCCTTGGTGGGGGGCGTCGGCGAAGTTCGTCTCCCGGACTCGGAATGGCCCCAGACTTTGCGGGCGGCCTCCGTGTGCCAAAAATAGGCCACGGGCACAGCCGCGCCCGAAAATCAGCCCCCGAAGGTCGGGGTTCCAAGACCCCCCAGCGGAAAAATGGCCAAAAAACGGGTGGGCTATTGCCTTGGGGGGGGCGCGGGCGAAGTTCGTCCACCGGACTCGGAATGGCCCCAGACTTTGCGGGCGGCCTCCGTGTGCAAAAAATAGGCCACGGGCACAGCCGCGCCGAAAAATCAGCCCCCGAAGGTCGGGGTGCCAAGACTCCCCAGCGGAAAAATTGCCAAAAAACGGGTGGGCTATTGCCTTGGTGGGGGGCGCGGGCGAAGTTCGTCCACCGGACTCGGAATGGCCCCAGACTTTGCGGGCGGCCTCCGTGTGCAAAAAATAGGCCACGGGCACAGCCGCGCCGAAAAATCAGCCCCCGAAGGTCGGGGTGCCAAGACCCCCCAGCGGAAAAATGGCCAAAAAACGGATGGGCTATAGCCTTGGTGGGGGGCGTCGGCGAAGTTCGTCTGCCGGACTCGGAATGGCCCCAGACTTTGCAGACGGCCTCCGTGTCCCAAAAATAGGCCACAGGCACAGCTGCGCCCAAAAATCAGCCCCCGAAGGTCGGGGTTCCAAGACCCCCCAGCGGAAAAATGGCCAAAAAACGGGTGGGCTATTACCTTGGGGGGGGGCGCGGGCGAAGTTCGTCCACCGGACTCGGAATGGCCCCAGACTTTGCGGGCGGCCTCCGTGTGCCAAAAATTGGCCACGGGCAGCGCCGCGCCCAAAAATCAGCCCCCGAAGGTCGGGGTTCCAAGACCCCCCAGCGGAAAAATGGCCAAAAAACGGGTGGGCTATTGCCTTGGGGGGGGGGGGGGGGGCGCAGGCGAAGTTTGTCCACCGGACTCGGAATGGCCCCAGACTTTGCGGGCGGCCTCCGTGTGCCAAAAATAGGCCACGGACACAGCCGCGCCCAAAAATGAGCGCCCGAAGGTCGGGGCGCCAACACTCGCCAGCAGAAAAATGGCCAAAAAACGTGTGGGCTATAGCCTTGGTGGGGGGCGTGGGCGAAGTTCGTCCGCCGGACTCGGAATGGCCCCAGACTTTGCGGGCGGCCTCCGTGTGCCAAAAATAGGCCACGGGCACAGCCGCGCCCAAAAATCAGCCCCCGAAGGTTGGGGTGCCAAGACCTCCCAGCGGAAAAATGGCCAAAAAACGAGTGGGCTATTGCCTTGGGGGGGGGCGCGGGCGAAGTTCGTCCACCGGACTCGGAATGGCCCCAGACTTTGCGGGCGGCCTCCGTGTGCAAAAAATAGGCCACGGGCACAGCCGCGCCTAAAAATCAGCCACCAAAAGTCGGGGTGCCAAGGCCCCCCAGCACGGCTATATGGCCAAAAAACGGGTGGGCTATAGCCTTGGTGTCGGCGTGGGCGAAGTTCTTCCGCCGGACTCGGAATGGCCCCAGACTTTGCGGGCGGCTTCCGTGTGCCAAAAATAGGCCACGGGCACAGTCACGCCCAAAAATCAGCCCCCGAAGGTCGGGGTGCCAAGACCCCCCAGCGGAAAAATCGCCAAAAAATGGGTGGGCTATTGCCTTGGTGGGGGGCGCGGGCGAAGTTCGTCCGCCGGACACGGAATGGCCCCAGACTTTGCGGGCGGCCTCCGTGTGCCAAAAATAGGCCACGGGCACAGCCGCGCCGAAAAATCAGCCCCCAAAGGTCGGGGTGCCAAGACCCCCCAGCGGAAAAATAGCCAAAAAACGGGTGGGCTATTGCCTTGGGTGGGGTGCGGGCGAAGTTCGTCCACCGGACTCGGAATGGCCCCAGACTTTGCGGGCGGCCTCCCTTTGCCAAAAATAGGCCACGGGCACAGCCGCGCCCAAAAATCATCCCCCGAAGGTCGGGATGCCAAGACCCCCCAGCAAGGCTATATGGCCAAAAAACGGGTGGGCTATAGCCTTGGTGGGGGGCGTGCGCGAAGTTCGTCCGCCGGACTCGGAATGGCCCCAGACTTTGCGGGCGGCCTCCGTGTGCCAAACAAAGGCCACGGGCACAGCCGCGCCCAAAAATCAGCTACCGAAGGTCGGGGTGCCAAGACCCCCCAGCGGAAAAATGGCCAAAAAACGGGTGGGCTATAGCCTTGGCGGGGGGCGTGGGCCAAGTTCGTCCGCCGGACTCGGAATGGCCCCAGACTTTGTGGGCGGCCTCCGTGTGCCAAAAAAAGGCCACGGGCACAGCCGCGCCATAAAATCAGCCCCCTAAGGTCGGGCTGCCAAGACCCCCCAGTGGAAAAATGGCCAAAAAACGGGTGGACTATTGCCTTGGGGGGGGGGGGGGGCGCAGGCGAAGTTTGTCCACCGCACTCGGAATGGCCCCAGACTTTGCGGGCGGCCTCCGTGTGCCAAAAATAGGCCACGGACACTGCCGCGCCCAAAAATGAGCGCCCGAAGGTCGGGGCGCCAACACTCGCCAGCAGAAAAATGGCCCAAAAACGGGTGGGCTATAGCCTTGGTGGGGGGCGTGGGCGAAGTTCGTCCGCCGGACTCGGAATGGCCCCAGACATTGTGGGTGGCCTCCGTGTGCCAAAAATAGGGCACGGGCACAGCCGCGCCCAAAAATCAGCCCCCGAAGGTTGGGGTGCCAAGACCCCCCAGCGGAAAAAATGGCCAAAAAACGGGTGGGCTATTGCCTTGGGGGGGGGCGCGGGCGAAGTTCGTACACCGGACTCGGAATGGCCCCAGACTTTGCAGGCGGCCTCCGTGTGCAAAAAATAGGCCACGGGCACAGCCGCGCCTAAAAATCAGCCCCCGAAAGTCGGGGTGCCAAGACCCCCCAGCACGGCTATATGGCCAAAAAACGGGTGGGCTATAGCCTTGGTGTCGGCGTGGGCGAAGTTCTTCCGCCGGACTCGGAATGGCCCCAGACTTTGCGGGCGGCTTCCGTGTGCCGAAAATAGGCCACGGGCACAGTCACGCCCAAAAATCAGCCCCCGAAGGTCGGGGTGCCAAGACCCCCCAGCGGAAAAATGGCCAAAAAACGGGTGGGCTTTTGCCTTGGTGGGGGGCGCGGGCGAAGTTCGTCCGCCGGACTCGGAATGGCCCCAGACTTTGCGGGCGGCCTCCGTGTGCCAAAAATAGGCCACGGGCACAGCCGCGCCGAAAAATCAGCCCCCGAAGGTCGGGGTGCCAAGACCCCCCAGCGGAAAAATGCCCAAAAAACAGGTGGGCTATTGCCTTGGGGGGGGGTGCGGGCGAAGTTCGTCCACCGGACTCGGAATGGCCCCAGACTTTGCGGGCGGCCTCCGTGTGCCAAAAATAGGCCACGGGCACAGCCGCGCCCAAAAATCAGCCCCCGAAGGTCGGGGTGCCAAGACCCCCCAGCTGAAAAATGGCCAAAAACCGGGTGGGCTATAGCCTTGGGGGGGGGTGCGGGCGAAGTTCGTCCACCGGACTCGGAATGGCCCCAGACTTTGCGGGCGGCCTCCATGTGCCAAAAATAGGCCACGGGCACAGCCGCGCCCAAAAATCAGCCCCCGAAGGTCGGGATACCAAGACCCCCCAGCAAGGCTATATGGCCAAAAAACGGGTGGGCTACAGCCTTGGTGGGGGGCGTGCGCGAAGTTCATCCGCCGGACTCGGAATGGCCCCAGCCTTTGCGGGCGGCCTCCGTTTGCCAAAAAAAGGCTACGGGCGCAGCCGCGCCCAAAAATCAGCCCCCAAAGGTCGCGGTGCCAAGATCCCCCAGCGGAAAAATGGCCAAAAAACGGGTGGGCTATTGCCTTGGTGGGGGGCATCGGCGAAGTTCGTCCGCCGGACTCGGAATGGCCCCAGACTTTGCGGGTGGCCTCCGTGCGCCAAAAATAGGCCACGGGCACAGCCGCGCCCAAAAATCAGCCCCCGAAGGTCGGGGTGCCAAGACCCCCCAGCGGAAAAATGGCCAAAAAACGGGTGGGCTTTTGCCTTGGTGGGGGGCGCGGGCGAAGTTCGTCCGCCGGACTCGGAATGGACCCAGACTTTGCGGGCGGCCTCCGTGTACCAAAAATAGGCCACGGGCACAGCCGCGCCAAAAAATCAGCCCCCGAAGGTCGGGGTGCCAAGACCTCCCAGCGGAAAAATGGCCAAAAAACGGGTGGGCTATTGCCTTGGGGGGGGTGCGGGCGAAGTTCGTCCACCGGACTCGGAATGGCCCCAGACTTTGCGGGCGGCCTCCGTGTGCCAAAAATAGGCCACGGGCACAGCCGCGCCCAAAAATCAGCCCCCGAAGGTCGGGGTGCCAAGACCCCCCAGCTGAAAAATGGCCAAAAAACGGGTGGGCTATAGCCTTGGGGGGGGGGTGCGGGCGAAGTTCGTCCACCGGACTCGGAATCGCCCCAGACTTTGCGGGCGGCCTCCGTGTGCCAAAAATAGGCCACGGGCACAGCCGCGCCCAAAAATCAGCCCCCGAAGGTCGGAATGCCAAGACCCCCCAGCAAGGCTATATGGCCAAAAAACGGGTGGGCTATAGCCTTAGTGGGGGGCGTGCGCGAAGTTCGTCCGCCGGACTCGGAATGGCCCCAGCCTTTGCGGGCGGCCTCCGTTTGCCAAAAATAGGCTACGGGCGCAGCCGCTCCCAAAAATCAGCCCCCAAAGGTCAAGGTGCGAAGATCCCCCAGCGGAAAAATGGCCAAAAAACGGGTGGGCTATTGCCTTGGTGGGGGGCATCGGCGAAGTTCGTCCGCCGGACTCGGAATGGCCCCAGACTTTGCTGGTGGCCTCCGTGCGCCAAAAATAGGCCACGGGCACAGCCGTGCCCAAAAATCAGCCCCCGAAGGTCGGGGTGCCAAGACCCCCCAGCAAGGCTATATGGCCAAAAAACGGGTGGGATATAGCCTTGGTGGGGGGCGCGGGCGAAGTTCGTCCACCGGACTCGGAATGGCCCCAGACTTTGCGGGCAGTCTCCGTGCGCCAAAAATAGGCCACGGGTACAGCCGCGCCCAAAAATCAGCCCCCGAAGGTCGGGGTGCCAAGACCCCCCAGCAAGGCTATATGGCCAAAAAACGGGTGGGCTATAGCCTTGGTGGGGGGGCGCGGGCGAAGTTCGTCCGCCGGACTCGGAATGGCCCCAGACTTTGCGGGTGGCCTCCGTGTGCCCAAAATAGGCTACGGGCACAGCCGCGCCCAAAAATCAGCCCCCGAAGATCGGGGTGCCAAGACCCCCCAGCGGAAAAATGGCCAAAAAACGGGTGGGGTATAGCCCTGGTGGGGGGCGTGGGCGAAGTTCGTCCGCCGGACTCGGAATGGCCCCAGACTTTGCGGGCGGCCTCCGTGTGCCAAAAATAGGCCACGGGCACAGCCGCGCCCAAAAATCAGCCCCCGAAGGTCGGGGTGCCAAGACCCCCCAGCTGAAAAATGGCCAAAAACCGGGTGGGCTATAGCCTTGGGGGGGGGTGCGGGCGAAGTTCGTCCACCGGACTCGGAATGGCCCCAGACTTTGCGGGCGGCCTCCATGTGCCAAAAATAGGCCACGGGCACAGCCGCGCCCAAAAATCAGCCCCCGAAGGTCGGGATACCAAGACCCCCCAGCAAGGCTATATGGCCAAAAAACGGGTGGGCTACAGCCTTGGTGGGGGGCGTGCGCGAAGTTCATCCGCCGGACTCGGAATGGCCCCAGCCTTTGCGGGCGGCCTCCGTTTGCCAAAAAAAGGCTACGGGCGCAGCCGCGCCCAAAAATCAGCCCCCAAAGGTCGCGGTGCCAAGATCCCCCAGCGGAAAAATGGCCAAAAAACGGGTGGGCTATTGCCTTGGTGGGGGGCATCGGCGAAGTTCGTCCGCCGGACTCGGAATGGCCCCAGACTTTGCGGGTGGCCTCCGTGCGCCAAAAATAGGCCACGGGCACAGCCGCGCCCAAAAATCAGCCCCCGAAGGTCGGGGTGCCAAGACCCCCCAGCGGAAAAATGGCCAAAAAACGGGTGGGCTTTTGCCTTGGTGGGGGGCGCGGGCGAAGTTCGTCCGCCGGACTCGGAATGGCCCCAGACTTTGCGGGCGGCCTCCGTGTACCAAAAATAGGCCACGGGCACAGCCGCGCCAAAAAATCAGCCCCCGAAGGTCGGGGTGCCAAGACCTCCCAGCGGAAAAATGGCCAAAAAACGGGTGGGCTATTGCCTTGGGGGGGGTGCGGGCGAAGTTCGTCCACCGGACTCGGAATGGCCCCAGACTTTGCGGGCGGCCTCCGTGTGCCAAAAATAGGCCACGGGCACAGCCGCGCCCAAAAATCAGCCCCCGAAGGTCGGAATGCCAAGACCCCCCAGCAAGGCTATATGGCCAAAAAACGGGTGGGCTATAGCCTTAGTGGGGGGCGTGCGCGAAGTTCGTCCGCCGGACTCGGAATGGCCCCAGCCTTTGCGGGCGGCCTCCGTTTGCCAAAAATAGGCTACGGGCGCAGCCGCTCCCAAAAATCAGCCCCCCAAAGGTCAAGGTGCGAAGATCCCCCAGCGGAAAAATGGCCAAAAAACGGGTGGGCTATTGCCTTGGTGGGGGGCATCGGCGAAGTTCGTCCGCCGGACTCGGAATGGCCCCAGACTTTGCTGGTGGCCTCCGTGCGCCAAAATAGGCCACGGGCACAGCCGTGCCCAAAAATCAGCCCCCGAAGGTCGGGGTGCCAAGACCCCCCAGCAAGGCTATATGGCCAAAAAACGGGTGGGATATAGCCTTGGTGGGGGGCGCGCGGCGAAGTTCGTCCACCGGACTCGGAATGGCCCCAGACTTTGCGGGCAGTCTCCGTGCGCCAAAAATAGGCCACGGGTACAGCCGCGCCCAAAAATCAGCCCCCGAAGGTCGGGGTGCCAAGACCCCCCAGCAAGGCTATATGGCCAAAAAACGGGTGGGCTATAGCCTTGGTGGGGGGCGCGGGCGAAGTTCGTCCGCCGGACTCGGAATGGCCCCAGACTTTGCGGGTGGCCTCCGTGTGCCCAAAATAGGCTACGGGCACAGCCGCGCCCAAAAATCAGCCCCCGAAGATCGGGGTGCCAAGACCCCCCAGCGGAAAAATGGCCAAAAAACGGGTGGGGTATAGCCCTGGTGGGGGGCGTGGGCGAAGTTCGTCCGCCGGACTCGGAATGGCCCCAGACTTTGCGGGCGGCCTCCGTGTGCCAAAAATAGGCCACGGGCACAGCCGCGCCCAAAAATCAGCCCCCGAAGGTCGGGGTGCCAAGACCCCCCAGCAAGGCTATATGGCCAAAAAACGGGTGGGGTATAGCCTTGGTGGGGGGCGTGGGCGAAGTTCGTCCGCCGGACTCGGAATGGCCCCAGACTTTGCGGGTGGCCTCCGAGTGCCCAAAATAGGCTACGGGCACAGCCGCGCCCAAAAATCAGCCCCCGAAGATCGGGGTGCCAAGACCCCCCAGCGGAAAAATGGCCAAAAAACGGGTGGACTATTGCCTTGGTGGGGGGCGCGGGCGAAGTTCGTCCGCCGGACTCGGAATGGCCCCATACTTTGCGGGCGGCCTCCGTGTGCCAAAAATAGGCCACGGGCATAGCCGCGCCCAAAAATCACCCCCCGAAGGTCGGGGTGCCAAGACCCCCCATCGGAAAAATGGCCAAAAGACCGGTGGGCTATTGCCTTGGTGGGGGGCGCGGGCGAAGTTCGTCCGCCGGACTCGGAATGGCCCCAGACTTTGCGGGCGGCCTCCGTGTACTAAAAATGGGCCACGGACACAGCCGCGCCCAAAAATCAGCCCCCGAAGGTCGGGGTGCCAAGACCCCCCAGCAAGGCTATATGGCCAAAAAACGGGTGGGCTATAGCCTTGGTGGGGGGCGTGGGCGAAGTTCGTCCGCCGGACTCGGAATGGCCCCAGACTTTCCGGGTGGCCTCCGTGTGCCCAAAATAGGCTACGGGCACAG